>OU015499.1:41786183-41838683 GCA_907164885.2 Dolomedes plantarius | reverse complement strand
AGTTTCTATTTATGGCTACACCCTTTCTAATGCATGTATGATTTTCTGACCCGTCTATTCCTTTCCCTTCATTGTTAGTCGTGATTTAACCGTGGTAGACCCGCGATTATACTGGATTACAATACGACAAAAGCAGGAGTTGATGTGGTTGATCCAATGTGCAGCTATTACACGGTATCCCGCATATCACGAAGATGTACAATCCCATTGTTTTTGAGGTTTCTGGACAAAATAGGAATCAAATCGTAAGTTTTCCTTAGATCCACTAAACCGGACAGTTTTGAAATAAGGCGATTGTATCTGCATTCTTTGGCCTTTAATTATAAATATAGCTCATTATCAACATTTTATATCTTGTCATACAACGCAGAATTATCATTTTGAGTTTGAAAAAAAAGTTTATTACAAAAGGAATAATCAAGGTTGAAAGAGACTTGCACTTTGTGCCACGAAGCCTGCTGGTGTTCTAAAAATTGGCGCGCCCACTGAAGGGTTAATCTTTGCCAGCTTTAGCTAACCAGACATCTTTTAAAGATGTCTGGTTAACTTGAGCATAGGCCTAGGCCGCGTTTGCGAATAGCCAAAATAGGCACGTGTCTAGGACCCGCACAGAGGTATTTCTCATAGAAAATGTAGGCAATGCTTTAAAAATTCTTATTTTTTGTATGAAAAGTGCGCGTTATACGCCGGAAAATACGCTAATGTGTTTTAAACGCTCCTAAATTCCTTTCATGGACGCAATTTATCAAATGAATCCTGTTGCAAGGTATAAAAAAGAACACAGCTTTAATACACAGGAAAATTATTTTATATTTTTAGCCTGGTTTCGCTGTAAGGGGCTTAATAATAAAAAAACAGAGTAAAGTAAATTATTTAATGAAGAAGACATCTCTTCTTACAAATATAATGAACAAAAAATTTAGTTAACATACATTAAGCTAGCTAACAAGTTACATGGCGACTTTCATCTATACAACACAATTACATACTCAGTAGCTAGTGCAAAAGTAAAGTCAGATACCATGCTGACGTCACAACCAATCCGCTATTATTGCATAGTAATAGGAATTTGAAAGTTAAAGTAATATTGTTATGACCGAAAATAAAGGTTAATTCCAACAAACAGGTAACCCTCCTATAACACGGTAGATAGGTTCCCAAAAAATGCCGTGTTTTTTGAAACCGTGTTATATGAGACCCAGAGCCAGTACAGAAAGGGGGGGTTACGTTCCGAAAACTTATTAAAAACATATTTTTTTTTAAATTCCATATAAGCAACTTAATTTTTATTAAAAATATAAATTTATGTATAACACAAAACGAAAAGAAACAAAAACTATTATTTTCATTTAATGCAATCTTAATTTAATAAATTTCTTCCTCATCACTGTTCAGTAGAATCAAACGAGAACGTTTTTTCGGTTGAACGATATCACCTTCACTTTCAGAACCTTTCTCTTCATTTATATTTTTTGCAACTTCTAATTTATTTATGCATTTTCATGTCACTATAGTTTCAAGCCACTATAGTTTATTATTCCTTCCCGTCATTATTTTAATGAAATTTAGTTTTTAAAATGTGTTAAACAAAAGTCATGTTATACAGTGCTGTAGAAATACAGTATTATACAAAGGTTTACGCAATTTTTTTAATCATGTTAGAGCGAAACCGTGTTACAGGTTGTAGTGTTATACGAGGGTTCCCGCAATTTATCCTATCGTGTTAGAGCGAAACCGTGTTGTAAGATGCCGGGCTGTAGGAGGGTTACCTGTATATCAATGGACAAAAATCTAAACGCTCAGTCACTCGATTCGCCATTTATTCTGTTCCCCGGTTCTGCCACTGCATTTGAAGCGCACAGCTTTCTAACCGGGAATCCACTCCTATTTCCGATATCGTCCACGGAAAGATATTTCTTCCAATCCCCCCTCCCCCCAAAAAATAAATAAAATATGAAAAGAAAAATAAACCATTTTTAATCTGATCCGATCTCCTGGAGAAACAATAATCCTTCCAGCCATGTTTAAGGGGACCGGCCGATCCTCTTCTCTGAATCCTCAGTCCTTAATCTCGAAATCCTAAGAAATAAAAACTACCCGGACGATGTTTGTTTAAGAATTGTTCTCCTGGAAGGAAATAAGGAATTACTGGGTACGTCTGGAAAAGAGGAAAAAGCAGAATCACAAAATGCATTGAAAAAAAAATAAATAAGGATTCGGTACAGGTTTCTTTCTATTCCTTTATTTATTGATTGATTAAAAGTTATTTTAATGATCCAATGAAATGCGTGTAATGCTAAGATGATTAAAATGGTTTAATCTGTATTTAATCTTAATTATTTACGACCTTATAAAAATGTAACCAAAGCAAAAAATTTCGATTCTTCAGAAATGGTATTTATCATTGACGATTAAAACTTATCGCATTAATTATTTTTAAGTTATGATTCATATTCGCAATGGTAAGCATAAAAAAAGTGGCCGCAAACGTTTTTTAATAGAAATCTTAACTCAAAAAGGTTAATATCCAAAGGATATCGGAGATCAAGTGCTCCACCGAGGTAGGGCTCCACCGAAATTAAAGTCCTTAAAATTAATTACATTTCTTGATGATTTGAGCAAAAGAGGGATTAAATCATGGTATTATCAGAAATTGAACAACATATAGAAGGTGGTGGTCTTATGCTTATATAAATAAATTTTCAGATATAATATGAAGCTTGTAGTTTTGAAATCATGCTCTTTTATTTAAATGAACAAATACATATTAATATCTATATATATAAAACAGTTCCGTGACTGACTGATAGATAACGCACAGACCAAACCGCTGGACCTAAAGGGCTAAAATTTTGCATGGCGATTCATCTTATAGTGTAGGGGTGTACTAAGAAAGATTTTTGAAAAATTCTTCTTGGAATTTTTAAAAATAAATTTTTAAGCTGTTTTTGTAACAGTCTTTAAATTTTGCATTTAAAATATTAATCTGAGGGTTATAAAATTTATATCACGAGAAAAATCATAAAAATTCCTTTAAAATCAAATCTTTTTCGAATCTTTACCTCCATTTTCTGATTTTTGGTGAATTTTTAAAGATTAATTTTTAGAATTTAATTTATTAAATGCTGATCACATGATATGTTTTCTTTTTGCGATACTTTAAATTAATTTTTCATCAATATTAAAATACGGTAAAAGATAAAATTTAACCACTAGACTAATTGAGATGGAAATTTTTAAAGAATTTAATTCAAATTAGTATGCTTTATGGATATTAAACATACAAATTAATTGCATACATTGACCGTTGTATTTAATTTGAATATTTTTTCTACATTATTTTGTCTATAAAAATATCCGTTGCGTTTATTTTATAAATTTTTTTTCCCATTAATTGCATACATTGACCGTTGTATTTCATTTGAATGTACTCCGTAGCGAAGCACGCGTATTCAGCTAGTTTCAATTTGAAATTTTGGTCATGATTTGGCAAAAACAAGTGTAGAAGGTAAGCGAGCCATTTTTTTTATTGTTACTAGTCAAAGTAAATATCTACCCACAATCTACACTGATTTTTAAAAAAGTTTGTAAAAATTTGCTTATTTCTTTTCCCTATTTTTTCGTAACATTTTCCTAATTTAAAAGGAAAAAATTATCCAAGCAAAAAAGCGTTTATTGGGGGTCACAGGATTTTTAATTTAAAGAAAATGCCACTGCCATATAGCAAAAGGTTTTTCTAGTTACCTGCTACACAAGCTAGAAAATTTTTCAATGATACTTGTGTGATGTTAGTTGCATTATTGCCAATATCAGCATACTTTTCTGCAGTGATATCTCTACGTGGTATCTTACAGCACGTTAACAAGGATACAAAAGAGTTAGAAGCATTTTCAGTAAGATGTTGGACGGTACTAAAAACAAATTACAACACGCTTTTTGTGATTTCTTAGGTATCTTACAGCACCTTAAGAAGGATATCATTCAGAGGATATCTGAAAAAGACACATTTTCAGTGAGATTTATGCGATCTTGATTATATTCAAATAATGTAAGATCTACATAGAGTCAATAAGATTATTATACTGAAAACAACTTTCTTCTCTTCTCACAATTTTTACAAGGGTGACATTAAAAAAATGCTATATACACGCTATAACGGCGATTATATGCTATAACAGCATATTTTTCTGTAGTGATATCTCTACGTGGTATCTTACAGCACGTTATCAAGGATACAAAAGAATCAGAAGCATTTTCAGTAAGATGTTGGACGGCACTAAAAACAAATTATAACACACTTTTTGTGATTTCTTAGGTATCTTACAGCACCTTAACAAGTATATAATTCAGAGGATATCTGAAAAAGACACATTTTCAGTGAGATTTATGCGATCTTGGTTATATTCAAATACTGTAAGATATACATAGAGAATCAATAAGGTTATTTTACTGACAATAAATTTCTTCTCATAATTTTTATAAGGGTGACATTAAAAAATGCTATATACATACTATAACGGCGATTATATGCTATAACAGCATACTTTTCGGTAGTGATATCTCTACGTGGTACCTTTAACCAAGAATACAAAAGAGTTATACGCATTTTCAGTATGATGTCTGAAGGCACTTAAAACAAATTACAGAACACTTTTTGTGATTTCTTAGGTATCTTACAGCAGCTGAACAAATTTATCATTCACAGAATATCTGAGATGACGATAGTTTTAGTGAGATTTGTGCGATATTGTTTATATTAAAATACTGTAAAATATACAGAGAAAGTCAATAAGGTTATTATACTAAAAATACCTTTATTCTCTACATACAATTTTTACAAGGATGGCATGAAAAAAATGCTATATAATGTACACAAATTTTACCCATGCAACCACCACGTAGATGTCTAGTCATATTTTCACTAGATGCGAATAAAGCACCCTGGCTGAAATGAAAACTTTGTTGACGATTTTTCTCCTGAGAAATTTACGTCTTAGCAAAAGAGATCAAACAAAAGGTTATCATCTTTCTTCCCTACACACATTCTAAGTATGCTGATACTGCAATGCTGAAATCTTATCTATGCTGACACTGCTAAGAGGTTGCAATTACCACAAGGTGAAAGCCTGACACAGTTTTACAGATGGTTACTTACGGGAAAGCGATGGATGGCACAGCACGTACGACTAGAGCATAAATTTTCATGTTCCTGCTATAACAACTGCTAATTATGGTCATGGACATTGAAACAGATATCGAAAGTTAAACAGTCAATGAAAAAAATCAACGTCAGAAGAAGACAGAATTAAGGGCCGATAAGCCTATATCTTTTGTCTATATTTTTCTGTGATGATGTTATAAATATTTCTGGTCTTCACCATAAAATGCTACTTCAGATTGCTTGCTAACCGATTTTTCTCTTTTTAGAGCAAAATTTGGTTGCCTAAAACTCGCCCATATAGGACGTCCTCTGGCCAACATCCATACGCCTTCAACTAAAGGAGTGTTTATTTTGCCGTCACAAAAATTTTGTAGTTGGGGCACCAAAATCCAGCGAGCTTTTGTAAAAATTCAAATGCACTACATGGTTCCACAAGTTTTCTGCTATAGAACATATTCCTATCCAAATCTTTTATCGTTCTCGAGAACGTGAATAATAAAAAAACATCAAGCATGATATCAATAAATTACAATTTAGCTTTTGCACACTTTTTTTCATGGTTTAGTTTCAGTCAGTGGATCTCTGGTGGAACTCGACAAATGTAAATGAATTCTTGATACGACAGCAATGAAAATTATGGACAAGTAAAGGATATAATGGAGATTCCAATTGTGACACTACCTATACTTTAAGCACAGCGGCAAAAACATTGCTGACACGTTGAAGAACATCGCGGGCTAGACACATCACAATTGTGGCGAGTGAGCGATTTAAATCGCCTTGGGACAAAGATGAGAAAATTCCATGTAACTTCATCAGTGAAAGTCGAATGTATAGGCAGAAATTAAACAACTGCCATTTTGAATGTGATACCATTCGTACAGCAATTACGTTGACAAAAATTTTGCTGAGAGGCTGTAGCACGTGGCGAACGTCGCATCACAGTTGACACGAGAATGCAAGTTTTAAGTCATCTTGCGACCAAAATGTGCTACTTCGTTTCCAGTTCAAGGACGTTTTGAAACATACATTTCACTAGTAAAGGGATTGCAGTTTGTGCTAATTATAATATGTCACGGTGTGACGAAGCACCATGACACTTAATAATCATGAATAGCAAGAAATTCCTTTCTAAAACTGTGTTGAAAATGAAGCAATCTCCAAGAAAGTCGCTTAAATCAGAATTTTTTATATCCTGCAACGTGGATCTAACATGACAGTAACGGCACGAGACGTTTCTTTAAATGTCCGAACACAGTGTGACGTAATGTAGCACGTTTTCGTTAGGACTCGATACTGTGTGGGCGTGAACTTAACCGTTCAGCGGGCGTGCCAATTTTGGAACACCAGCACGCACGCGTGGCACAAAGTGCAACGTCTCTTTCAAGCTTGATTATTCCTTTTGTAATAAACTTTTTTTTTCAAATTAAAAATAATACTTCTGCGTTTTATGACAAGATGTAAAATGTTTATAATATTGAGATATGTTTATAATATTGAGATACAGTGGAATCTCGATCGATCGTTTTCGGATCCATCGTTTTTCCGTATGTGTCGTTCATTTTATCCAGTCCCAACGATCGTATTGCTTTGTTATGTTTTTCCGCATCTATCTTTTTCCCGCATTTATCGTTCATTTCAATCGGTCCCTTGAAAAACGATAGATCGAGATTCCACAGTATATTTATAATCAAAGGCCAAAGAATGCAGATACAATCGCCTTATTTCAAAACTGACCGGTTTACTGGATCTAAGGACAACTTGCGAATGGATTTCTATTATGCCCCAAAACCTAGAAACAATGAAATTGTCCATCTTCGTGATATGCGGGATACCGTGTAATAGCTGCAGATGTGATCGACTGCCTCAACTCCTGCTTTTGACTCCCGCCCGCAGAAGGGTTAACCTTTATACACCTCACTTGCAACAAGCACATAACCAGAAACGTCACTGAGAGTTATGGCACGTCGCTACAGACATAGCATACTCGCGACGAAAATGCCAAGCAACATTTTCGCCACCTCGTAACCGAACTAAGAAGTTCCTTTGTAATATCGCAATTCTGGCTCAATGAATTTTACAAACATATCATTCGTATATATGGAAATATTCATTGGTAGCATGTCATACGGTGCTGTCACAAAGCATACTCGTCCCAATGCACGTCACAGAAAAGGTCCAAAGACATTTTTTGCAAAATGACTGCTACATGGTACTAACAACATTGTACACATGACAGTGATACTGTCATTTCTTGTCTTCTATTTCTTTACATCACAATGCTGTAGAGTTAGACGGACAGGAAAAGCTTTGTTTCACTCTTGATGTAAAGATAATTTCGTTTTACCCCCAGACATCCGGAGACCTTGGTAGCCCTAAACAGCTGAACTGCTTATAGAGAGATTTGTAGTAATTTATAGCTTTAGTATGCAGATTTGTTTTTTCTTAAAACAAACGTGTACATCACTTGAACTGCATTAATATGTGGCTTAGGTGAAACTATTTTGAAGTGCCATAGGTCTGAAACAAAAGCGTGCAGGCTAGTTGAACTTGTGCATTAATTTCGTTTACATGACAGCCTGATTATAAAAAGACCATACCCTATATCTGAAACGATATGCCGGAAAAAAAAATTCCTTCCGACTTCTGAAAGTTGATTTCAGAAGCATTATTTATTAGCACAAGGAATGAGCAGCCTTTATCACGATTCTTCGAGAATGCATGCGAATAGATATATTTCATGATTATTAATTACTTTATAAGATAGCAGCGTGAAGTTGTTCAGTGTCAAGTGCGTGATAAATGCCGCAGCTTGGTGCAGGGACTGGTAAACTGAAGTAAGAGTTACCGACTTTAATGATATCTAAACGATATCAAATAGGCAATTACGCGTGATATATAAGCATGTTCTGATAGAAATAATGGAGACTTGAAAAACAAGAAGATGAGTAATTTTTCTCCAACCACATTAATATACAACCTTAGACAGTACGTTTCGATAACTATTTAAATGAAATTCACCGAAAACAGTGAGTTAAGCAGAACTGATCATTACCCTTGCTAGCTCATACATAGGAGAGTACGGATAAACACGGATGTTTGAATTAAATTTACTTCTTTTAACTGGATTTAACTGAAATAAAAATAAAATTTTGTCGAGATTTCCCCTGTTTGTTGTTGTTTCTAATGCCTACTGGCTAGAAGTTCCAATCTAGGTCCATATAGGCTACGAGCTGAAGTGTGCAGCTCCGGTTTATATAGCACCATAAGGGACGGAGTCCATCTTAGCTAATACCCCCCCCCCCCCCATTTTGACCGAACACCCCAGGGGTGACATCTGGGGAGATCAACTCACTGCTATTTTTGGTACAACTGGAGTGCCTGGCCCATCTGGATTTATCTCCAGTATCAAGATGAGATATTATCACTGGTAGCTATCACCAGACTCACTGTGACCTCATAAAAGGACTTTCCTGTCTACCGATTGAACTTGCCCATATTCGGCCTGGACACGGAGGTATTTGCGAAATCATGACAAGTAGGGTAAGGGGTACAGCTTCTGTTGGCCAAGGACCAGGAGCAGTCGAAGGTAGAAGACTGACTTAGCTCCAAGTGCCTGCTAGCTTTAGCTGGACATAACGGAATGGCCTTCACGCCTAGGGTGGCCCTACCAGGAATAAAATTCCCGACGTACATCACCCATTCCGTCCAGTGACGCCGCCTCCCCCCCCCCTGCCACGATGAGGCAGCATAACAGGACTTAGGCAGGAATTTCCCGCTTGCAAAAAGTGTAATAATGAGCAGGCCACTCCTGGTCACATCCTAACTTGCCTAAATTTATCTAGGAAGGACTTTATTACCGATCCTCGCCATTTGATGGACCTACTGAGGATATATGAACTCATGGACCTGGTCTAGAGCCGCTAAATCAGGAGGGATCAGTAACAACAACAACAATAACAACAACTGAGATATTTAATGGCGTGTGCCGGGATTCGATCTGAGCACTCTCAGCACCTAAAGCCAGCTCGTTACCCCGAGGTTACCTCGAGCCCAGATTTCCCCTTTTTGTTCTGGGAAAAGTCTATAACAGGGGTGGCCAGCGTTTTCTTGTGCACTTACCCCAAAAAGATTAAAAATAAATTCATTGTGGTGCTGAAGTACCAACTAGTTTATATTAGGAAAAAACAAACTTTTATGAAAGATTATTTATCAATTCTGACAAATTTTTATTTTGCTATTAACCAAATAAATTTACACAAACTCTGTATATAAAATTAAAATTAGAAAATAATTTATCTATAGGATTTTAGTTATTGAATATCGGATTTAAAAAATTGTATATCAGGTTCATATATATTTACTTGCAGCGGTTCTCAACCCCGTGGTACGCGCACCCATTGAGATACGAGCTGGACTAGATATATGGAATCTTCATATATAGAATATACATAAAACCAGCCGACAACATATTCATCAGTCTTCAGATAACTTTAAAATTTTAAGAAATTGAATAGACATAATCTCTATAGATGGAATATACATAAAACCAGCTGACAACATATTCATCAGGCTTCAGATAACTTTAAAATTTTAAGAAACTGAATATACATAATCTCTATATATGGAATATACATAAAACCAGCCGACAACATATTCATCAGTCTTCAGATAACTTTAAAATTTTAAGAAATTGAATATACATAATCTCTATATATGGAACTATTATTATTGCTCGGCGTTGCCCGGGTAGATATATAGATATAAAATATTTCATGCATTTCATCAAAAAAATACTGGGCTGCACTCCCGCTCTTCATGTTCATCTGGCCAGACAGAATGCGCTTAGCACGTTTCTACTGAAATGATATACAAACAATAAGAAAGAAAGAAACTTTGAGCCTGCGGACCTTCGTCTCATTTTAAGGTCATTCCCAACCCTCTTTCTCCCGCGCATTGGAATTTGACACACACCCCTCCGTCATCCTCAAACCACTCCTCTTAACGTAGCTGGTCGAGGGGAATCCACAGGGGGTAGACGCACCTCTATCGGGCACAAAAAACATTAAAAAATTAATTAAAAAAAACTAATTGAGCCCCTAATTTCGTTTTTCCTGATTTAAGTTTCTCGGGTCCAAAACATTAACTGTGCCGAATTTGGTCCCAGTGGGTGAAACAGTCTATGATTCTATAGCGGACAAACAAACAGACAAGCTCTTTTATATATATAGATATACATAAAACTAGCCGACAACATATTCATCAGGCTTCAGATAACTTTAAAATTTTAAGAAACTGAATATACATAATCTCTCTATATATGGAATATACATAAAACCAGTCGACAACATATTGATCAAGCTTCGGATAACTTTAAAATTTTTAAAAAATGAATATACATAATCTGTAAGCATGGAATTGTGATGTGTTTGAATGCAAAGGAGTAGATGAAATATTTATATGACTACTTATTTACTTTTTATCTCATGAAATTGGCAAAATGTTCATCAGACCATCAGATCACTTTAAAATTTTAAGGCTGTTCAGGGACATGCTGAAAATGTTCAGTAACGGCTGGAAAACCGTCTTCTAGTAATAAAAAAAACATCAAAAATTATTCTGGGTTTGAGACTGCAAATATTGAACCAGACTTCAAAAAGCAAGTACATCGAAACCAGCTCAAAGATTTCCATGACAATGGTTTGAGATTGTTTATTAGATGTAAAATTTTAATCCCGCTGGTAAGTGCTTTTTAACATCTTTAATCGTTATTTTTTTAAAATTTTCCTATAATGTTTTTTCAGTTTTTTTCTCTGACATGACTTTAATTAAAATAATTTACGCACACTCTGATTTGCATAATCTCTATGGCTTTAGTGGGGTTACAGATTGTTTTTTTCGATTTAAAGAAATTTACCTCATAAGACAAAATTCGTTACACAGAATATTTATCGCTGTAAATTTCCCCTTCAGCAAAAAAAAAATTTCGTGACATTGATTTTTTTACCTTAGGGAATCAATTTACTTGTAAATGTGGCGCAAAGTTCTATGAAAAATTTTATTAAAGAGAAGAAAGACTTCATAAAAGTGAAGTTCGTTGTATAAAGATATATGCAATCAGTTTCTTAAACCCAGAATTTAACTGAACTTGAGATTGCTATTTTTCAAAGTTCATGTGACAAAAAAATAAGAAAGTGTAATAAAAAAAAGTAAACATAATCTCGTTTCAATAAACGGAGATTATGTTTATTTAATTTCTTAAATTTTAAAGTGATCTGAACGTCTGATGAATATTTTCCCAAGTTCATATGGCAAGAAGTAAAGATACAGGTTTGATAAACGGAGATTATTCTTATTGAATTTTTAAATTTTTAAAGTGATCTTAACATCTGATAAACTTTTTCAAGTTCATAAGACAAAAAATAAGTATGCAAAAAAATAAATATTTCATTCAGTCCTTTGCATTCCATCACATCAACACATCTACGCCTATATGTGGTCGGCTGGCTTTATGTATATTTAATAAATGGAGATATGTATATTAAATTTCTTAAAATTTTAAAGTGTTCTGATCGTCTGATGAACATTTTGCCAAGTTCATAACACAAAAATAAATAAGTAGGCATATAAATATTTCATCTACTCCTTTGCATTCAAACACATCACATTTCATTGCTTATATGTTGTTAGCTGGTTTTATGTACATCCTATATATGGAGATTATGTATATTCAATTTCTTAAAATTTTAAAGTGGTCTAATCGTCTGATGTACATTTTGCCAAGTTCATGAGACAAAAAGTAAATAAATAGACAGATAAATATTTCACCTACTCCTTTGCATTCAAACACATCACAATTCCATGCTCATATGTTGTCGGCTGGTTTTATGTATATTCTATATATGGAGATTATGTACATCCATTTTCTTAAAATTTTAAAGTTATCTGAAATCTGATGAATATGTTGTCGGCTGGTTTTTTGCCTATTCCATGTATGGAGATTATGCATATTAAATTTCTTAAAATTTTAAAGTTATCTGAAGCCTGATCAATATGTTGTCGGCTGGTTTTATGTATATTCCATATATGGAGATTATGTATATTCAATTTCTTAAAATTTCAAAGTTATCTGAAGCCTGATCAATATGTTGTCGGCTGGTTTTATGTATATTCCTTAAATGGAGATTATGTATATTCAACGCCTGCAAATTTTAAAGTTATCTGAAGCCTGATGAATATTCTCCCAAGTTCATAAGCCAAAAAGTAAACAAGCATGCAAACAAATAAATATTTCATCCAGCCCTTTGCATTCCTTCACATCAACACATCCACGCCTATGTATGTTATCGGCTGGTTTTCCGCAACCTCCTCCCTTATCAGAGATCCTGGTTTGGTTGACAAACACTCGGGTAATTTTTTCGACTGGGCTAAGGGGACTCGGACCTCCAAAAAAAAAACAGGGTCAGGTGAAATGCGTCCGGGGCTGACCCTTCCACTACCTTCGGGCCGCGGATCTCAAAGGGTTCTGCCGACAACCTTCTCAAGGTTGCTTGCTTTGCTCGATTCTGGGTCGCCGGAATCACACGGTGGAGCTGCGCCTCATTGATATGCAAGGGGAGGGTTTGCGCATAATTATTACCAACGGGTAATTATTGGTAATGGATAGGGGTTTGCGTATGAGGAGCTAAACCCAATCTGGAATCATTTTTTACGCATTTTTTTTTGTGTTTGTTGACTTCCGTATTGGAGCTATTACTGCAGATCCGGCGAAGATGAATACCACCCCAATAAAGTACCGACATCGATCAGTGGCATTTGCATACAGTTTAGTTTTAATTAATGTTGTGCATCCTCGCAGTTCTTAGTATAATGGCTGCGGTAATTAATCACCCGAGTGAGCCAAGCCTATGCTTTTTTAATACTCGATATGCAGCCAATAAACAATGTTATTGAGATAGCCGTGACATACTCCTCCAGAGCCTGTAAAACATAAAAAAACTGAGCAGCCACGGAAATGTTTATTCAACGTTGTTAAACATGGCAACATAGTTGTAGACAGTACAGTATTGTGTTTCATAATTTATACAATTGACTACAAATTTAAAAAGAAATTTAATTTTAAAAATAAAAAATAAAAGACTATTGATGACGAATTTGCCAATAATCAAACCCGTGAAATCTAAAGTTTGAGTGTTATTTATTTATTTTTTAACTTTAAACCGTAAAAAAATTGTACCGATTGGAAAGTTCAATGCATTTTATGATACAGCATAGGGTGATCAGGGGGGAAAATTTAACAGCCAGTCTTGTAATTTTAACGGTTAGATTAACTGTCTTACAATCAGAGTTTCTATGAAGATTTTCTGAGATTGAAGATTTATTTTTTTTCTGGGAGATAAATCTGAAAAAACTCGACACATTCTCAAATCAATGACTATGCACAAAATCAGCTATGAAAACCGAAATACTTCTAAGATATACTTCCTTCAATTATAATGTTTAAAAAAATAATAGTAACAATTTAAACCCTAATTTTATTATTTGAAATAGTGAACTTTCGTTTGGAACCTTTCATTGCATTTTTATCCATTTTTAATTCTACCTTAAAAGATAGTTATATTTGCTTTCCTTGTTCATTATAAAAGGATATTATTAATTCACAAAATTATAATTTATACACCCAAGAATTATAAAATTCAAAAGTTTCAGTTATAAGAGCATATTCTTCACAGTCTAGAACGACGTTTTGACACGCTTCAGAAAAGGATTATAAAATTCGCATAAGAACTAATGGGCATTTAACGTGCCCATATCCGGCCTAGACACGGAGGTATTTAATGATGCGTGTCGAGATTCGATCCGAGCACCCTCAGCACTGAAATCCAGCCCGCTACCACAAGGCTACGTCGAGACCACAAAATATCTACCACTAGCTAAGAACGGAAACAGCTGAGTTTTCCTCGATTTTCTGTTTATCGTTGTCACTTTCTTTCCAAATAACGATGTACACTAACCAACTCTGGAATTTCCTCTAAGCAACTTCTATCTACAAGGCGCAGATATTAACCTTCATAGAACCCTTGATATCTGCCTAATTTTTCAATACATGCCGCTCCAAACATTTATTTACAAAAACGTTACCGTGATATTCTTCGAAGACAAACTTGATTATATGGTAATTAGAGGGGTACATAAATATTACACTAATATACCCAGAAATCTATTCAAAAAAAGTGTCTTATTAAGCGTCCTAAAAAGCCTTTAGCACAGCCAAACGTTGTGGCCCCCTTTAAACCAAGGTTACAAAAATATTGGGCGATAAATAACAAGGTTACTAAAAGATATTTGTAAAGATACTTTAGTAACCTTAGTATAAACCCAATATTTTTAGCAAGGTTAATAAAAATATTGGGTGATAAATAACAAGTTTACTAAAAAATATTTGTAAAGATCTTTTAGTAACCTTGGTATATACCCAATATTTTTAACAAGATTGCTAAAAATACTGGGTGATAAATAACAATGTTACCGAAAGATATTTGTAAAGATCTTTTAGTAACTTTGGTATATATCCAATATTTTTAGTAAGGTTACTAAAAATATTGGGTGATAAATAACAAGGTTACTAAAGATATTTGTAAAGATCATTGTATGCATTGTTTCCCAGAAAACACAAAAGGTTAACTATTAATTACTGTGGCTTCATTAGGCACGCAACGGTAAAATTCAGACAGAAAATTGATGAGAGGCAAGCCAACAAACACAATGAATTCGAAAGAAAAGAATCAGCAACTGAAAAAAATACTATGTTCTTACCCAAAACTGTTTGAACACTAATAAAGGAATTATAGATTTGAATATACACAGTGCAAAATCGAAAAGACAATAAAAATTTTAAATAGATAGACACATTAAGCTCCAGAATAAACACTGAATTTAGATTCCTCCAATAAAGGACATACGAATGAGTCGATTTACCCTTGCACAGCTAAAGTTCACCGTAGCACTCAACCAACTCAACTCAACTCATACGAGTGTGTCAGACTGAAACAACCCATTAGAGAGAATCAAAACAATTCGAAGCAACATCACATGTTTAATATGCGTCCAAAAAAAATACATCAGCTGTGATTAAGCCATAAGAAAAACATTATTACCTACCAGCAACAAATTGAATTATAAACTATGCTCTTATGCTACCCACATATCGCCTACGCCAATTCCACGTGTTTTACCATCAAAATTGTAGCCAGTTCAAGAGGAATCGACGGCGACTCCTCTTAATTCATATTCACGATGATGACTTGTGAATATTTATTACAACCGGAGCAATAATTGGCTACGGATAATCGGTGATAGATGTAAAAAAAGAGTATGGAGGTTCACTGTAGCACGCTGCATTATTGTATTTCCGTATACTGAAAGCGGTGCCCCCGAGTCTGAGTTGTTTAGCATCCTGAGGGGATTTCAAAAGTTAATCGCTATTTTTGCTAGATAGTGATGATAAATCTAGTTTAAACGTGTACTACAGAGCCTTTTTGTTTGATACGGTTATGCCTAAATAAATCAATGAATGGCTCCAGAGCAGGAATCTGGAATGTTACGATCAGCAGACTGATAAAAACGATGTTTATGTGGTCAGAGCGCTAGGTACTGGAAACAATGCACAATAATTTAACGCCGAAATGTCTACAGTGAGAGACTTTTTCTTTTACAGGGCGGGAGTTATAACATCGGAAATGATATGCCTAGCATGAATATCAATCACATACAATAAAATATTCAGTAGATTAGATTTGACAAGGAGATTGAATCTTAAACACAGCTCATCAACTGACTTCTCCCCCGTCTTCAATCTCCTTGTTAAATAAGCATTAGTAAGTTTTTAACTTTGTTTTCTGCGTTTGAAAATGAACCTCTAAAAGAAAAGCCCGTGTTTATCAAATTGCTTTTTTATTTTAGTTTAATATTTTTAAAAAATAATAATTTTCATTTTGTAGCAATAGACAATTAAGGCGACAATGGACCATGAAAAACTTTTTTTTTTATTTATTAACCAATTGCTATGAAATTTTATATACTTATACAGTGTTGTTTAGAGATGGAAATTCTAAATTTAAAAAAAAGCAGAATGTAATTAATTAAGATATTAATTAAAATCAGTTTGTTAATTACTCTATTTAAAAATGTTCCATGCGCATTAATTTTTGTCTCAGATATCTAATTTTCTCTCTTAAGCTAGCTTTATATAGTTATAATAAAAGTTAGTAGCAATATTTGATTTACAGTCATATTTATAAGAACTAGAAATGAAATCGATAAAAAAATAGGTCATTTTATGTAAAATTTTATCAAAAAGAATTTTTTATTGTAAAAATTTTAAGTTGTTTTAAAATAGTATAATGAATTGATTACTAAATTTTATTCTAACATATATAAATAATCATTTTATGAAATTTTATGAAAATTCAAGAAAAATTATGATGCATGGAGTATTTTGAACTTACCGAAACGACAGGAAAACTTGTTTTGAGAAAATGACATTTAAAGATTTAATTTGACTAACATTTCCATTGTTTACGTTTGAAAAAAATACTTTTAATTTGGTTAATAATGATCAGATCAACATACTTTTTTTTAATTTAAAGCTGATGAATTGCAGAATCAATTTCTGAAAGAAAAAAAAATCGTTTTGGGGACATATTTTTGTCAATCTGAAGGTCCATTGTCGCCTTAATTTAATCTAGAATAGAAAATGTATCTGAATATAATTGTGCAAAAAACCGACTGTCTCTTTCATCAAAAATTTGTCCAGCAATACTGACCAACATATAATAAATATGTGTACTAATATTTTTCATTTAATATGCCTAAATTTATCTTTAATTTATCTGAAAACATTAGAATATAATATAATAAGAATGACGATACGATAATATAGAACTAATCATACAATGTTTTACCTTTCAATATTCAGTACATTAAATGTCCTAAAAATTTGAGTACTTATGATATAGTTCTTTAAGAATTACTACAGAGCAGGGACTGGGGTAGCCCAGTGATAGCGCGTCGACTTTCGGTGTCTAGGGTTCTCGGATCAAACCTCAACATTAGCCATTAAAGGCAACAGACAATAGCAGACAGGAAACAAAACCCTAAACGTGTTGAAAACTATCTAAGCAATTCATTAACGAACATGGAATAGTTGTCTATTGAACAGTTTTTCTGAACTGTTATATAAAATAATTTTTAAAAAGAATTAGATTGTAAATACATAGCTTGTAAAACTTACAAAGCTAGAAAGTTATCTCTCTAGTTTATTTACCGCAGTTTTTGTAAAGAGTGTTATTTATATATAAATAGAATTTAACACACAGTTTCTGTCTCTTAAAAATCTATCAAATTTTCTATGTTTAAACAACAAAATATTTTTAAAGTTTTCCCATGTAATTAATTTATGAAGGTAAACTTGTTCATTGGTTTTGTTAAGATAAATATTGTTAATATTTATCAACTTGGCGAGGAAAGAAAAACTAGCTTAAGACCAAGAAAATTTTATATATAATCGTACATATAAAATCTTGTCCATTTCCATATGTTGTATAAAATAATTTTACAAAAGTATTAGACTGTAAATACATAGCTTGTAAAACTTACAAAGTTAGAAAGTTATCTCTCTAGTTTATTTACCGCAGTTTTTGTAAAGAGTGTTATTTATATATAAATAGAATTTAACACACAGTTTCTTTCTCTTAAAAATCTATCAAATTTTCTATGTTTAAACAACAAAATATTTTTAAAGTTTTCCCATGTCATTAATTTATGAAGGTAAACTTGTTCATTGGTTTTGTTAAGATAAATATTGTTAATATTTATCAACTTGGCGGGGAAAGAAAAACCAGCTTAAGACCAAGAAAATTTTATATATAGTCGTACATATAAAATCTTGTCCATTTCCATATGTTGACAGTAATAATGAAATTTTTAAGTAGTAAATAAGGGAATGATACACGTTAGATTTATCTTCATGTTTAAAAAATGATACGAATTCATCTTGAACGCTACATTTTCTGAAAACTGAATACCGTTGAAAATTATTCAAAGCGTTTTTTTCATGTACTTGATGGAAAGTTATCAACGCTAAGTGGACATTACGACGTGTTAGGCCTGAAAATAAACTTCTAGGTTAAGACAAGTACTCATAAGATGAATTCGTTAGGTAAAACACTTTCAGTGTAGAGCATTTTTTTAAATGTAAAACGGAACTGCCGAATATTTTTTGTAATCTTGTACGGTTCTCTTTATATATTCCCTTTTACAACTGTCCCTTTGCCTTGTCA
Organism: Dolomedes plantarius; assembly: GCA_907164885.2. Taxonomy (NCBI): domain Eukaryota; kingdom Metazoa; phylum Arthropoda; class Arachnida; order Araneae; family Dolomedidae; genus Dolomedes; species Dolomedes plantarius. The sequence continues at coordinate 41,820,182 of OU015499.1, read as the reverse complement.
CTCTACAATTAGCAGTCTTATTTTTAGAAAATAAAATGCAAGATAAAAGTTAGCGAATAGAGCAATTTTAATTCCTGTTTCTTGAAGTAAAAAATAAAATTAGCGATTAACAGCGGTGAAATTCCTGGTCTATCTTTCTGGAAATTGAAATTTTATTTGGTAAATAAAAATACAGAGATTAGATTTCCTCTCTCTCGAAATGAAAATATTGTTACATCAAAAAAAAAATCAAAATTTAGTAAGTATTAGAGATTAGATAACTATGCCTCTCGGACATAAAAAAAATTTGACTTAACCCTTCAGATCAAGCACCCGTGTACAAAGTGCAACATTTTCGTAATTTTGAATGGTTCGTTTTTACATGTAAGGTTTGAATGTTCTGAGCAGTTTCTATTTATAGCTACACCCTTTCTAATGCAGGTCTGCTTTTCTGACCCTTGTATTCCTTTCCATTCATTGTTAGTCGTGATTTAACCTGCAATTATACTGGATTACAATAGGACAAAAGCAGGAGTTGATGTAGTCAATCAAATGTGCAGCTATTACACAGTATCCCGCATATCACGAAGATGGACAATCTCATTGGTTTTTAGATTTTTGGACATAATAGGAATCCATTCGCAAGTTGTCCTTAGATCCAATAAACCGAACAGGTTTGAAATAAAGCGATTGTATCTTCATTCTTTGGCCTTTAATTATAAATATATCTCAATATTATCAACATTTTATATCTTGTCATAAAACGTAGAATTATTATTTTCAATTTGAAAATAAAAGTTTATTACAAAAGGAATAATCAAGGTTAAAAGTGACGTTGCACTTTGTGACAAGCGCGCCTGCTGGTGTTCCAAAAATTGGCGCGCCCACTAAAGGGTTAACGTCTATTGAGCATTGTTCATAACAATCACAGATACCACCAGATATTTTATAAATTTTATATTTAATTAAAGAATTTAAATTGATTTGCAACATTTTAATTGAAGTTTACCCTTTGCGACTAAAACCTGACTTTACTTTGGAGTTTAAAAACCAAGAACATCACGCATATTTTACTACACAGTCACTACAAAAGTTTACATTTAATTCAAAGTTTATGTTTTGCATAGCCGTTTTTAAAGTCTGCAATGCAGCTTCCATGCACGCGTGAAACTACTGTCTCAACAATTCCGTCTCCTCACAAGTCTAATTATGACACATGGCAGGCAAAATACAGGCTTGAAAGAGAGCCATTCTTCCTATATCAGTTTCCTTTGAGGAGAGAGGATTACAGTACGGAAATACAAGCAACAACGTCTATTTGAGGACGCTTAAAATGCTATTAAGGTGGGAACAAAGATGCGCCTCATTGACTTCTTGACTAGGAATGACTGTTTTTGAAAGAGAGGTATTGCCGTACATAAACGGATACATACAAGCTACCTCTGTGGACCTTGCATCCCTGTGGACAGTTCAAAACAGTTGTTTCATGTTTCGGAGTACGGAAAATACTCTTATATACGTTTTTGAAGAGATCACTGCCCCAAACACGAAATCAGATAAAGCCTAGTTTTGAAACGAAATTATATTACCGTACATAAACGGATACGTACAAGCTACCTCTATGGACCTTGCATCCTTGTGGACAGCTAAAAGCAGTTGTTTTATGTTTGGGAGTACGGAAAAAAAACTGTTATAGACGTTTTTGAAGAGATTACTTCCCCCAAACACGAAATCAGAAAAGTTTAAAAGGAAGGTATATTATCGTACATAAACAGTTACATACAAGCTACCTCTGTGGATCTTGCATCCTTGTGAACAGTTCAAAGCAGTTATTTCCTGTTTTGGAGTTCGGAGAAAACTCATATACGTTTTCAAGAGATCACTGCCCCAAACACGAAATCAGATAAATCCTAGTTTTGAAAGGGAGGTATATTACCGTACATAAACGGATACGTACAAGCTACCTCCGTGGACCTTGCATCCTTGTGGACAATTAAAAGCAGTTGTTTCATGTTTGGGAGTACGGAAAAAAACTGTTATAGACGTTTTTGAAGAGATCACTTCCCCTAAACTCGAAATCAGACACAGACTAGCCTTCTTCTATTACAAGAAAAAAAGTAGTTACAGAAACTCGATCTCGCCAATTAGTCACTGAAATAGCCAGATTTTCACAAATTGTATTTTGTAACAACTTCAAGCCCCTATGAACATCTTAAGTAATTGGGAGTGAGGAAAGTAATTTACTTTTGCTCGTTCATTAGTATTTAATTGCATTATGCTTGATTAAAATTTACAATAAATTACACTGTTTGAACTCTAATATATAAATATTGTCTAACCACGTAACTATATACTTGCAACGTCAGTCACACAGCCAGATAAAAAGATTTTCTAGCAGGGGGGGGGGGGAGGGTTAATAACCTTGAAGCAAGCAGAATTATTTGATTAATTTATATTAATTACATATGAACGACCAAATTATACTAGGCCTTCTAACTTTCGCTATATTACGTACTCCCTTTAACACAATTTCTTCAGAATTCTGAAAAAAAAAATTCCTGGGAGTTTTCACGATAAAATTTATTCCCTGGCCAGTTGTTTCAAATGAAAAAAAAATTTAGCGTGCATAAATTTAACTTTCTACTCTAAACAAACAGAATTCCCGATAGTTCGTGTTTTCAATTAATTCCTGGATAAACGTGTCCCGATTATTCGTGTTTTTAATTAATACATGGATAAACGCGGAAGACAGGATAACACGAACAATCCTTACACTTCCCCATACATCGTAAGGTATTACTTCTATGCGGCATCACGATTAGTAACAGTGATGTCTGTCATAAGACTCCGTAATAAAAGAACAAGATGTGCAAAATGATAGTTCAACAGAGGGGTGAAAGTTAATGATTTTGTTTCTCTATATTTTGACAGCAACAAATTATTTTGATTCAGTGTGAAATGCTCTATTATTGCTCATCGGCTTTACAGACTTTTCAGTGGATTTTCCTGATCTACATTCTAATTAATATAGGGCTTTGTTTCTTCCTCAATCCTGGGCAATGTCCGAAGACGTTCTCTCATACACAGCGATGATTTGTTGGCTTCTTCTTAACAGGGAGAGGCAATCAGGTGAGCCAACATCATCCCCAAGTGCCACCTAAAAATTAGACACAACACCCCTACAGGCGACATCTGGAAGACTTATACCCTCATCCTCACCCCTCCGAACTCCACTCCAAGACCTATAGGGCTCAATGTAATTAACAATGAGGCAAAGGTTTTCAGTTTGCCTTCTGGTAAATAGCGCCCTTTACACGTACGCTCTTTCCCGCGTGAAACCACGATCCCGCGCGATTGAATGCACGTGTGAAGGTGTCGGAGAGGAAGGGAAAGCTGCTTTTGAGCATACTGCAAGTTTTCCCGCGCGCAATCCCGTACGCTCCAAGCACTCGAAGAGAGTACATGTAAAGGGCGCTATTAGCGCCCTTTACACGTACGCTCTTTTGCGAGTGCTTGGAGCGTGCGCGCAATCCCGTACGCTCCACGCACTCGCAAAAGAACGTACGTGTAAAGGGCGCTATTCTGTAATTCCTCATGTATTTGATCCTGGTTAACTTTCTTAAGGATAATTGCTATTTTACTTCTAGTCTTTATCTTCTGATGCACGGATAATTCCAGCAAGTATTAGCCAGAGTTCTGAAAATTTTGGTAAATATCTTGAACTGCAGGTCCTCGACCGTTTCCGAATAAAATTTTAACTTCCCGACTTTTGAACCTGACATTCTGAAACTCCCTTACTATTACACGCTTTCTGTTTTCCAGCACCAGTGATAAACCTGTTCCTTATAAATCATCAATTTTTGTTGATCTGGAATTTGAGAATATTAATTCAGAGGGGGAAAATGACCGGAATACGATATTTAGGTTGTACTAAAATGTTAATTTCATCAACGAGTAACTGAAGGACACCGTATTATAGAATAAAAGTTCAACCTTTTCCTTAAGGGGGTGGGATAGTATGTATCCCACCCTCCATGTTACGGTCAACTAGAGGGCTAACTGGACTCTGAGGAAATGGAATCTATGATAATAATCTGCAGGAAATCCATGCATGTAGTTCATTTATTTACATCGTGCTACATGATGGCAACAACGATATAAAGACGCAACTAAGAGCGTTTTATAAAGTAATAGCTTGCTAAAAGGTCAGATTAGCATACATTTTTCAAAATTATTTAAGAGTTCAGGAGAAGGGGGAAATTAATTATTTCGTTATCTATAATTTCTGCGTTTGCTGTGTAAAGGGTCCAAAATGGGCTAAAATGAGTTATAAAACCAGGCATGTTTGAAAAATAAAGGGCTACTGCAGGGTACAGAAAGCTAAGTCCAATTCCACTCCTAAATATTTTTATTCATCAGTGAAAATTTGGGATGTTCAGTCCAAAATGGGCTGAAATGAGTTATAAAACCAGGCATGTTTGAAAAATAAAGGGTTACTTCAGGGTACAGAGAGCTAATTCCACTCCTAAATATTTTTATTCATCAGTGAAAATTTGGGATGTTAAGTCCAAAATGGGCTGAAATGAGTTATAAAACCAGGCATGTTTGAAAAATAAAGGGCTACTGCAGGGTACAGAGAGCTAAGTCCAATTCCACTCCTAAATATTTTTATTCATCAGTGAAAATTTGGGATACGTAAAACAAAACACAAACATGTTAGTTTTCAATCCCGTTTTCCTCAAAACTACGATTTTGGACTTGACACCCTTTACACAGCAAACAGCGATTTATCATCAAAAACTTTCTCCAAATCGGTATGAAATGCTCTATTATTGCGCTGTTATTCATGAATTCGACCCATAACAAAACCAAGACGGTCATAACCGTCACACAGATCTAGACGTGCAACTGTGCATCCATCCACTACTGCATTCTAACGACGCCTTTGAAACACTTTACCTCCTACATCCAGGTAGTAAAACATCGGCGCTCGATTCCCCCAAAACCAGATCTTCCATTAGCGATCGCCTTGTAGACACCAGCTCGGTGTGACCTTCCGACGGTCCCTAATGTGCAGCATGAACTGTCAGCCTCGGGTTTGCCGCAGCGATTGCCCAAACATTTTACCCCCGCGACCAACCCAGCAACTGGCCTACGCAAGCCTCCGAGAGCGCATAAAATATGCGTCGTGGCCAAGATTTATGTCACCAAACCGCTGCCATCCTTTTATGCTGATGGACTGCGACTCAGAGAAACGAATAAATCGGGATTAAGTGTGTCAAAGCCTGACCTGAGCCTGTTTTTTTGGCGAAAAAGAATTTCGCTTTCGTTCCAGTTAAGTTTTCTTTTTTTCTTGCTGCTTTTGGGGTGTCTTGAGCAACGAATGAACTTGATCCGAATAGGAAAGATCACACACAGCTTGAAGCGGATTGGAAAGGGGGCGGGGGGGTCAAATGAGAAAACCCTTCTTTTAAAACGGCCGGTTTTCTCTGTTAGCGCAGGACAGTTAACAGTAAAATGATTACTTCAAGCAACCAACGGATGAGGAGGAAGACACGTGAAAATCGTTTATATTGTCAATTGAAGGTAAATGAAATTGACACCTCTTTTACCATAAAATGACACAGTTATCACAGAAGTTCATTGTTCATAAAACTACCAAGACATCATCAAAAGATTTGAAGTTTTACTGCATTAATTTAAAATTTATATATATTATCAGTTAAAATTCCCTTTAAAGATAAGTCGAAAAGGATGCGATAATTGAAACTTAATTTTAGAGTAATCGCCAAGTTCATGATTCAAAAACTACTGTGAAACGAATCTATGATTCAAAGAATCAAAGTTTCAAAGAATCTAGGTTCAAAGGTTCAGTCTAAGAATCTAATGGTGCATTCACATTGGACAGAGTTCTCTCCCCGACTGTCCTGTCATCACTTAGTCACGGTAACATTAGACACGGTATTTAGAGCCACCTCCCTTCCCTCTCGACACCATTTGACCCGCTGACCCCACTCTCTTTCTTTGAAGGACCGCCAGAGGAGGCGATCCGGCGCAGGGAACAGAGTACAGAGAGACATAAATCACTGGCAGAGGCAGAGAGCGCTGTGCCAGTCTGTACGCGCTCTTAGGTTCAAAGAATCTAAGATTTCATAATATCCTTTATGAGATTTGAATCAAGTTTACATTTACTTAAGACTGACTTACAACATCAATTAAATTTTGCATTCAATATCTGTCTAGACTGGAGCGAATTGCCGGTAATTGAAACTGAAATATATTTCTCGTGTAAACAGACAGAGCTATCCTCAAATTTCATGGATCAAAAGCTACTACGAAGTCATCCAGAAGATCTATGACACCTTTTTAAACTTGATTTGAAGTTCTATTGCATTAGTTTAAAATTTATAAATAAAAATATCAGTTAAAATTTACACTCAAGACAAGTCGAAATGAGAGCGGATTAAGGGTAATAGAAATTGAAATTTAATTTTCCATAGGAACACAAAGTTAGCTAAAGTTCATGATTAAAAAATTACTGTGGTATCATTCAAAGAATCTAAGATCTCTTAATATCCTTTATTAGATTTATTGCATTAGCTTAAAATTTATAAATAATAATATCAGTTAAAATTTATATTCAAGACAAGTCGAAATGAGAGCGGATTAACGGTAATTGAAATTGAAATTTAATTTTTCCATAGGAACACAAAATTAGCTAAAGTTCATGATTAAATAATCACCGTGGTATCATTCAAAGAATCTAAGATTTCTTAATATCCTTTATGAGATTTGTTGCATTAGCTTAAAATTTATATTTAATAATATCAGTTCAAGACAAGTCGAAATGAGAGTGAATCAAGGGTAATTGAAACTGAAATTTAATTTTTCCATAGGAACACAAAGTTAACTGAAGTTCATGATTAAAAAATTACTGTGGTATCATTTAAAGGATCTAAGATTTCTTAACAACTTTTACAACATTTAAATCAAGTTTTAATGCATTAGCTTAAGATTTACATACAATATCCATTAAAGTTCGCATTCAAGATTTATCTAGACGGGAACGGATTACAGATATTTTACATTGAAATTTATTTCCCATATAAGAAGACAGAGCTTTCCTCAAACTTCAAGAATCAAAAGCTTATATGACGTCATTTAAAGGACCTAAAATTTATCACAAACCTTTCAAAGATTTGAATCAAGTATTACTACATTACTTTGGTATTTATACATCGCAGGATCAGTTCTCTGTCAATATTTGACAACAGGTGAGTAAATGATATCTCACATTTCTCATTAAATTGTTTTCAGATATAAGATTTTATTTGAACTGAACTGTCATGATATCGAGGTATGTCTCGAGGAAATTTTATTAAATCTGTCGCTACCGGTTTGAGATTTGAATTAAATATCATTGCATCAGCATAAGATTTATGTATGATAAGATTAGATCTCAGTCAATATTTGTCTAATAAGAGAGTAAATGGTAGCTCTAATTTCTCACTAAATTGGTTTCAAATACGTTCTGTGGTTTGAACTGAACTGTCCCAGTATCAAGGTATGTCTCGAGGAAATTTTATTTTAGTTCCTACCGGTTTGTAAATCAAACACGAGATGCTAAAAATTAATGAAACCCATACAAATGGCGATATAAACATAGATATTATGTTTGTTGAAATAGTGACTGCCAAGAAGTCCTGTTTTTCGAATCGACACATAAAATGTTAAGAAAGGTAACAGACTTTTCAATTGAACTTATCATACCATTTTAAATAACACAATATTTCAATATCAAATTTACTGTGTGGTTCTTGGTAAATTTTCAGTCTATCAGGAACTTTCACCTCCTATCGATCGAATTTCTCATCTTGGTTTCACTAACTTCAAAAACTTAGTACAAGACTAAATTACATATTAAGACCTAATATATGCAACATTCTATATAAATGCCAGAGAGAATTACTTTGTTTAGCAAAATTACAATTCTTTAGTCATTTCTTCTACAAAAAGGTATTTATTTCATGAAAAATATCAATAAACGTTATTATACAACAAAAATTCTTATTGCGTACTTATTTCTACCAAAAACCTCATCAAAAGAGAGATCGAGTCGGACCTGACCGTACCATCTATTTCGTGTCAAACCATTCTACCATTTGAGGGTTGAAGCAAAATGGATTAATCAATAGTTAACGGTCTAATATTCTATAAAAATCCGTAAATCCACTGTGATTTATTTTTTAATTAAAAACGATGAGCCATATGTTTCGGTTTTAATTGCACGACAGGAACAAGTGTAAAGAGCCGAAATCAAATGCATAATGCCTTGCACCAAAATTTTGCAATTCTCAGCCAAATAAGAACTATCATTCATCAATTTATTTTCATTTTGTGCCCGTTTGTAAAAAATCTGTATAGCAAGCCTAGTCATCGCCAAGTTCGGAGTTCGTGGATCAAAAGCTTGCTCTGGCGCCGTCCACTGGATCTACGAATCCAGACAAAGCTTAAAGAGATTTGAATCAAGTTTTTATAGCCTTATCTTAAGATTTAAAAAGATCTGCTCCGTTCCTAGTCCATATTTGTTTAACTGGGGAGAAATAGGAGCCGCAAAGGGTTTTTTTTATTTTGTGAGTGTTTTTTAATCGGTAGGGATGTTGAACTCGCATTTTCTGCTATGCACTCACCTAGAAAATGGTTAAACTTGCACGTTTAAGTTGACGAATCGCCGTGTTACACGCCAAACGACAATAAATGTTGATGAAAATGTTGATGGTTTTTAACCATCAAAGCAGTTTTTTTCCTCCAACTAGTAACGCTGAACGAAAAACTGCATTGCAAAGCTTCTGAAATATTCATGTTGCCCACCTACCGCCAAAATTCTGTGCTCAGATGGCAAAATGTTATAGGTCACTTTTTTTGTAATTTACTCGACAGCAACACTAAGATTCAATATGTCATGAAAAATCAGTAATTTGATTTACATGAGCAAACGTAGTACCAATGTTTCAGAAAAAATAGTTGGCTATTACTTACAGTAGTTACTGTAAATAGAAAATATCGGCGAATGAGAATACGGAATGTGAAAAACTCAGTTTTTTAAGAAAAGTGACTTATAACATTTTGCCATCTGAGCAAAGAATTATATCTGATATCAACAAGTTAAGTATAATCTAGTGCTGAATTAGACATTTTCAATGTTTTAAAAGTTTAAGTTATTTTAAAGGAACCATTGTCAAAATATATTAAACATTTGTTATGCAAATACATTAAAAAGTTTTAAATATTTTCTTTTACATTATTGTGAGACTCTCACATAGTCTGAAAACAGACTTAATCCTAACTTTGGAAAATCCAGTCCAGATGTGAATTTTTGTTAAAGGAATCTTGCAGAACGTTAAATGGATAATGATGCGGCGGCCATTTCCTTAAGGGGAAAAAGGGTCCTTCGTTAGAAAAAGACCACAAAGAGACAATGAAAAGGACCGGGGTGTCGGGCTGACCAAAAGGAACGCAGTCTGGGGGTGACCAGATGATGAACCCCTGTAGAGGGGGTTCCATCAAAGACATGAAAGAATGGAACCTTCGAGAAACGAGGAAAAAGTATAAATGATGAAAAGACGATTAGACAGGGCTTCTTTTTAGACTAGACTTGGACTTTGCAAAAACGACGCGTGCGAGCGGACAGAATAGAGAGAGACTTTTGAACTTCTCTTTTGAACTGTGATTATAAACCCCTCTCATGAATGTTATCAGCGTTCTTCGGAACAAACGTGTATATGTATTAATATTAGTCTAGATATTGATTTTATAATAAAACAGATGTAATTAGACAAGTACCGGGTGATTATAATTAAACTTCCCCAATAAACGGCATCCTACAGCGCAAACTGGTGAACGGAATGCAACGAAATTTTGTATATGGGCTATACACGAGAATGGCGCTCACGGAATTTCGAAAAAAAAATTAGTTCCAAAATGTCCACCAGAGAGCGCCTTTTCGGGAAAAACATGAAATTTAACACAATAAACGACCAAAACGGAATACAGAAACAATATTAACATTTATTGACTAGTTTCTGATCACCTTGTCATCGAACCACATTAAGTAAAGGTAAGGGAGAAACAAAAACAGTTCAGTTTGCAGAAACAAGAACAGATTAGGACGAAATTGCACAAGAGGAGCAGTTATTAATCGTGTCCAGGACGATGTAGGGAAAGCTGCTCCAAGTGACCACTTTCATTCACATGCAAAATTTGAAGGCGATGGACAGTGTGTTCAATAGCAGATCGCAACAGATCAGTTGTGATGCTTCCAACATGAAGCGTAATGACACATGAAGCGTGATGTAAGGATAACATTACCCTTTCCTTACATTTTCTTGGACACGATTAACAACTAGCTCCTCTTGTGACATTTCCTCATAATCTGTACATGTTTCTGCAAATTCAATCGTTTTTTTTCCTCAAACACCAAAGGCGTACTGTTATTTATTTCCTTACCTTTATTTAATGTGGTTCGATGAGAAGGTGATCAAAAACTAGTCAATCAAAGTTCAAATTGTTTATGTATTCCGTTTTGGTCATTTATTTTGTTGAATTTAATGTTTTTCCATGAAAAGCGCCCTCTAGTGGACAATTTGGAACTAACATTTTTTTCAGAAATTCCGTGGGCGCATCTCGTGTATAGCCCACATACGAAATTTCGTTGCATTCCGTTCACCCGTTTGCGCTGTAGGATGCCGTTTATTGGGGAAGTTTAATTATAACCACACGGTATATACGTATATATACACAAACATTTACACCCGTTTCTTTTTTTGCACGGGGGATACATTCCAGAGACTACCGAAGAAAAAAACCTTTTTAAAAAAAGATACCATAAAATGGGGTGAAATTGTTGTGAAAATGATTTTCTTCATCGACCTCCTCATATTTTCTCTATAATACACAGCATACAACATAATTATAATACTAATAATTGCACATAAAACATGTAAAGATAACAATTTGACTAAGAATATGAACAAAAAATTAGAAAAAGTGGTTCCTAAGGTTTATGTTTTGTTATTTTTATACTATTTTCATTTTTAATTTCACAAATATAAACAAGATTTCAGAAACACAGATTGTAATTGCTCAAACATCGCCAAGAGGAAAACGAAACTGCTTCTGATTGGTTGCATCGAGAGGACCCATGTACTGTTTAAGGTCCAGTGGATTTCCTCAGCTCTGCCTAGTATTGATACTCAAATAAAATCCGACGGCGACATTCGAGGCATATACAAAAGCGTCATGACATTTGGCTTTAGATGCGTGGATCACTCCGCCCTATGCAAATCTGTATTTATACATATTAAAACGGATATTATTATCTATTAATTACATTCCTAAAAAAATTAAATTTTAAAACAGAAAATTTTATCATAGACCCCCAATAGACCCCTCGAATTCTATAGACCCTTTTTAAACTTCCATCGACCCCCAAGGGGTCCAGCTGGACCCCCGTTGGGAATCCCTGTTCTAGAAATAGAGCCAAAAGATGTCCGAATAGATGGGATCAGAGTAATGAAGTCTTGGGTTTCGTATGGATATTTTTAAGGCCTTTTCGTTTGTACTACGTACGACAAAGGATAATTGTAGGGCTTCCAAATCAACCAACAAAGCGGATTCATGGTTATTAAACCCCCACCCTTATTATTTTAGCAATTTCAAACATTATACGAACCCCGGATCACGCTAGACTCCATAGACATGCTACTTCCTATATCATTTGCGTTTCCACGCACCTTCTCAAAGTCCCTTGCCAAGCCAACACCTTTTTCTCGGAATTTTCAGTCGTGATAGCGCCAAAAACAACAAGATCACGTCAGCAAAAATACTACTGTAGTATCATTCAAAGGATCTAAGATATTTTACAAACCTTTCAAGATTTTAATCAAGTTTTAATGTATTAGCTTAAGATTTACACATAATATCTGCTAAATTTCGCATACAAAATTCGTCTAGACGGGAACGGATTAATGATGATTTAAATTTATTTATTCATGTAAGAAGACAGAGCTATCACTAAAGTTCCCGGCTCAAAAACTACTATGACGTCATCCAAATTATCTAGCAATCCTTATTACTCCCTAAGACCTTCAGGAGCTTCAGGAAGAGTAGTGGTAACTACTGTACATGGACCGGGTCCTCCACTGTACGCCCTAAGACTTCAGGAAGAGTAGTGGTAACTACAGTACATGGGCCGAGCCCTCCACTGTAGACAGTGATTCTCAACCTTTTTATACTTGAGTACAACCTGAGAACTTTGTTGGGTCGTTGCGTACCACCGGTTATGTTATAACTTTTTGAGGGGGCGGGGTTAAAATAAATTCTATACACATATTAATAAGTATACAAGATGTATTTATGTATAAATAAAACAGAATACAGAAAATGAACATGTGCCCCCCCCCCCAACTTAACTTGAAATAAATTAAAACGTTAATAGAAGCTCAATTAAAATCGGAAAATTGTAGAAAACTTTTAAGAAAGTTGGATTTTTCCCGCTATTTCAAACCGTGAAACTGAAGATTCCTATTATGTCTTTAGCCTTAACATAAATTTTAATAATGATATTACATAAAAAAAATTCGATGCTATATTTTTTTTCATTTAACTTATATTATATTTATTTTTCGCATTGTATAACTTTTGAATACTACTGAAACATCAATTCTATTGTTATTCAATTTTAAAAAAATCATAATATTTTATATTTTAAAGACCGTCCGGCAGTCAATGCGTCCTGACTGAATTCAATTCGTGCCCCCCCCCCCCCCAAAAAAAAAAAAAAAAAAAAAAGTTAGAAGCACGCTATGCCTATGCGGATAGGGGTTCGATATCGCATAAATCAAGTCTTGCGGTTGGTATAGATACTTTTAAGATCTTTTACTACGCACGGCAAAAGCTCTCAAACCAACCAACCAAAAGGATTCATCGTTTTTCCTTTCCCCCGTCATTCTTATTTTAGAAATTTAAAAACATTGTACGAACCCTGGATCCCACCAGACTTCCATACACTTGCTACTTTCCATATCATTTGCGTTTTCGCGCACCTTCTCAAACTCCCTTGCCAAGCCAACACCTATTTCTCGAAATTCTCCGTCATGACAGAGCCTACAAACAGCAAGAAGCACACACTCCAACAACCCCAGCCCTTAAGACGTACTCAATTACTCTCGCAGAAGAGAAAAGGGCTCGGGCGGGGACCGAAATCTCTGCTTAGGGCTTTTCCAAGTTCAGCCCACCGAGTCCTTGAGGGCGACGCCCAGGACACGCGGGATTCTTCAGACAAGGGGTGCACCAACTGTTGCATGCCGACTGCGAGCGGGGTGTGCCCCACGAGCATGCTCCGAAAAAAGGTGAAAGAAAAAAAAAAGAGAGGATTTCATGGGTTACGTAAAAACGAGGACAAGCGCGGTGAGTGAAGGGTGGGGGTGGAATGAAAGGGTGAAAAAGTAAAAATGCACGGCGTGGAGTTTGTCGGCGGATTAAGCAGATAAAAAAGAAAAGAGGAGAGTAAGGGAGTAGCAGCGAAACTCGCACTTTCGACAACATCTTGGGATTTTTTAAAAAAAATATTATGAGTCAATAAAAGAGGAAGGAGGAACTCGTGTAACAAAGAACCGTGCAACAAACACTTCCTTATATCAAGATACCGAAATTCTGAAAAATAAGAAACAAATGAAAGATAAGAACAATTATAACAAGCAAAAATATTATGTATGGGCTATAAGGAGGAACAACTGCAATAAACAAACGGTAAGTAACTCGCTCCATTTACCAATTTTTGCACTTGAAATGTTCTTACAAAATATCGCTTTTCCCTTTTCTTAAAATCATGGTATTTTTAGGTCGAGGATTGAACTAAATAAAAATATACGCAACTGAGCTATACAATCTCGTGTTTATCTATAGAACATACAAGGTACAGCCCTTAATTTCCAGAACTGATCTAATAACTCCAAAAAATATTACAATAAATACATGCCCATTTAATATGTTTCGAAGTAACGCCCACCTGCCGTAATGCACTTCTGTGCTCGGCTGTATAAGTTTCGGAAACAACTTTTAAAGTCCTCTTTCGGAATACTCTTTAATGTGGATGTCACCGTTTTCTTGATGGCTTCGACATCCTTAAATCTTGTTCCCTTCAGAAAATTGGCCCAGCATGAGGTCGTGGAGATGCAGCATCCTCCCTACTCTCCGAACTTAGCACCGGCGGACTTTTTCTTGTCCCCAAAACTGAAAGATTTGCTGAAGGAAGCAAGATTTGAGGATGTCAAAGCCATAAAGAAAACAGCGAGGTCCACATTAAAGAACATTCCGGAAGAGGGCTTTAAAAGTTGTTTCCGAAACATATATAGCCGATCACTGAAGTACATTACGGCAGGTGGGAGTTACTTCGAAACATATTAAATGGGCATGTATTTCATGTAATATTTTCTGGAGTTATTAGATCAGTCCTGGAAATTAATGGCCGCACCTCGTATTTTAGGTTAGATAACAGTTTTTATAGGGAGATTTTAAACAAGAGGACTGAAGTAATTCCTTATCAGTAATGCCCTATTAAGGACAGCCCATAACAAGGGCGAGACCACGGTCCAATGCTACCTGTACGCTGGAGATGTATATTTTTGCTTTAAGCATCGTCCATTTGGCAGGCTTTATGCATTTTGCCATGTGCTTGCGAACTAAATTTTGTACCACAATACGTGGTAGACAATGGTTCTTTTGAAGTGGGCTGTATGACTTCACTTTGTCAGCCACTAGTAAAAATTCACAGAAATTCCACATAAGGAATTCCTTTTACTAACGCACTCGTCCGGTATGCTTCTCTATAGGAGCCCATATCAAGTGCGAAACCTAAAGTCCAAGGCTATCTTCTGTACATTGGAGATGTGTATTTTTCTTTAGGCACAGCTCCCTTTTGGCCGGCTTTATGCCATCTTCTTGCACTCTAAATTTTATACTACAATTCGTGATAGACGATGGTTCTTTCTGAAGTGGGCTGAAGACTGCACTGTCAGCCACCAGTAAAAATTTAGAGAAATTTCTGTATCTGTGGCTCACATTTAGGACAAGTTCTGCCGAGTAGCCTATTACAAGGGCTACAAATAGTGCCAAGATTACCTATTGTTGTTGCTAAGCCTCCTAAACTAGAAAATGCGACACCAGGTCCAAAAGGCTTTGTCGTGTGGACAAAAGAGAAGCAGCAGTTAATCTGAAAAATGTGAAACAAATGCATGTTGTCGAAAATACCTAAACAGTCCTGCAGAAGAAAAGGAAGAAAGGAGAAATTACTCTGTAAAGTTCTCGAAGCGCATTACCAGCAGATTAAAAAGACAAGTATGAAATGCAGAATTTTCAAGTGATAAAAGTGAGAAGATTTCACAAAAATTACCAATGCCAATATTGGATCAGGGTTGGGACTGTTTAGCTATTCCCACCAGCATGCTTGCAGAAGATCAGAATGCTGCTGCCTCTCATTTGCTCAAACGGCAGAGCCTCATAGACCGGGTTCTGCATTTTCTAGTCCAGGGGACTTAGCAGCAACAACATTTTATTTTCTGGTTTTGCAATGATCTCGCTTTAATTTCGCCCAACTTCTGCAGCGCCACCTATCAGACTCAGCTGGAAACCTTGCGATGATAACAAACTGAGCCCTGATAGAGACTTGGTTCTCTGAAGGCTTTTCCTATCATTTTTTTGCTGCCATGTTATTTCTTTTTTCATGTTTGTTTATTTTGCTTTATGATTATGTGCCACTATTTTTTGACAGTTTTCTTCGAATATTTTTGCCGATTTTGTACGTCCCCAACTACTATCACTTTTTGAAAATAGTTATTTTGTATTTAATATTTTGTATTATAATATTGTTATCTCTGCCCAGGAGGAAAACTTTCATCAGTCGTGATAACCCTGATCCAATACTGGCATGGGTAATTTTTGTAGTCTACACTTCACTGTTATCACTTGAACTCTGCGTTTCATCCTTGGTCTTTCTAATCTGCAGGTAATATTTCCTCGGCGTATTTCCTTTTTTATTTTCTGTTTTTAAGGCAATTATTTTAAAATTAAAACTATTCGGGGGAAAATCTGATCTGTTTTAAATGCTTATTAATTCTTTTGGTGGGCGAAGTTTGCAAAATGAATCCTCTTGCAATGTGCAGAAAAGTCCAGGTTATCTGAAAATACAATTTTTATTGGATTATCAGCATTATGTAGCTGTAAATAGTATGCACATTTTCTCCATAAGTTAGCATTGAGGGGAGCGAATCTAAGAGGATTTGTACAAAGCAACATTAATAACCAAAGTAGATGCAAAACTGCACATAAAATAATACTCAAAGTAGTTGCAGTAATCAATAACTAAAGCAAGAAACAACGGAAATACACTTATCTGAACAGCTATAAGAATAGAGAGCTAATTCAAAAACTACTCTGACTGAAATGTTATTGAAATGGAAAGTTTTTTGCATAGCTTCTCTGAATTCCGAAAATTCTGAAAACTGAAAAGAAAAAGGCGTTTCTAAAATTTATTAAAGTTTCGATGTAAGAAATATAAGCAAAAGTCGCTTCAAACGTAACTAGAACTTCTTAGGAATAGTTTTAGTGAACTTGAATGAAAGTTATTTTTCTTATCTCGCGTTTTACCTCTTTCTACTTCTTATAGCTGAACGAATTTTTTTTTTTTTTTTGAAATTCGGACGTATCGCGATGACATAAAACAAAATTTTATTTCTAAATGAATTATTTTCCCTTATAATAAGCCAATATTTGTTTATTATTCATAAATATTCTACTTTCCAATGCATATTGGATAGATATGAGAAAATTACCAGTATTTAAATAATGCTAAAATAGAAATAATGCACATAATAGAAAGAATCTCCATCTAATCAGTCTCTATTACTAGGATATATAATTGAGGAAATTATTTGCCAGTATTCAAATGTTACAGTTATCACGGGATTGAAAGTATCTCCAAACAAAGTCTTTACCGAATGAGTCTCAAATATTAGGAAATATAGCAAAGAAAATTATTTGCCAGTGTTTTAAATAACGCTAGATTAATCACGACTGAAAGAATCTCCATATAAAGTCTATCTAATCAGTCTCTAATATTAGGATATATAACAAGCGAAATTATTTGTTATGTTTAAGGGGGACTCGGCACCTTTTGACCAATTTTTTTTTAAGGATTTTTACTTATCTCATGTGTATATTATTAGAGGTTATTATTAAACATAATAATTTTCACATGAAAAATAAAAATTAATTTAATAGAAAATTTTTAAATTTTAATTTTTTTTTAAAAATTAGGGATTTTAAAATCCAGTCTCCTTTTTATTTAACAATATTTTTTTTCACCAAAATTTTTTGTCATACTTATAATAGTGTTTCACAATTTTAGGGATGGGTTTTGCTATTAATGAATTGGTTTTTGAGAAAATAAATTAAAAAGTTTACATTCATGGAAAACGTAGAAAAAATATAATTTCTGTTACTTTTTCATTTTTAATATTTTAGATAATCTGAGAGTAATAATCTGAGAGTTTAAAATCTGAGGGTTTAAAATCTGAGAGTAATCACGATTGAAAGTATCTCCCTAAATCAGTCTCTAATATTAATAAATATAACAATGGAAATTATTTTCCATTATATAAATAATGCGAGAATAATCACATGATTGAAAATATCCCCAAGTTACGTCTTTACCTAATCAGTCTCAAATATTAGGAAATATGACAAAAGAAATTATTTGCCACCATTTAAATAATGTTAGAATAATCACGATTGAAAGATTCTCCAAGTAAAGTCTGTACCTAATTAGCCTCTATTACTAGGATATATAACCAGGGCCTTTTTATCGCATAGGCAAATCGGGACTTTGCCCAGGGCCCCCTGATACTAGGGGGCCCCAAAACCCCCTTGGTGTATGCACCTAGTACTTCTAATAGTATGTATAGCTCATGGATAGTTCTTATTTTTATAAACGTTCGTAATGGGGGCCCCCAAATATCATCTGCCCAGAGGGCCCTCAGCGTTCATAATCGGACCCTGTATATAACTGAAGAAATTATTTGCCAATATTTAAATGTTACAGTAATCACGTGATTGAAAGTATCTGCAAGCAAAGTGTTTATCTATTCAGTCTTTAATATTAGTAAATATAACAAAGGAAATTATTTGCCAATATTTTTAAATAATGCTAGAATAATCACATGATTGAAAGAATCTCCAAGTAAAATCGCTACCTAATCAGTCTGTAATATTAGGATGTATAACAAACGAAATTATTTGTCAATGTTTAAATAATTTCAGATTAATCACGATTGAAAATACCTCTTAGAAAAGGCTCTACCTAAGTCAGTCTCTAGTATTGATAAATGTAACAAAGGAAATTATTTTCCAATAAATACATAATTCGCGAATAATCACATGATCGAAAGAATCTCCGAGTAAATTCTTTACCTAAAGAGTCTCTAATATTAGGATGTATAACAAACGAAATTACTTGTTAATATTAAGTAATTTGAGATTAATCACGAAAGTCTCTACCTAAATCAGTCCCTAATATTAATAAATATAACAAAGGAAATTATTTTCCTATATATAAACAATCCGCGAATCACCATATGATTGAAAATAACTCCAAGTAAAGTCTCCACTGAGAACTAAAGTGCTGATATGTTAAAAATATATCCATTTCTCAAAGACTAGGGATTTGGGTCAATAAAAACGTTTTGTTAATGATGTTTCAGAAAAATTAAACATTAAATCATTAAAATCATTAGACAACGTTGCTGTTACTTAACATATAAAGCATTTAAATATAACTCGTTAAAAACATTTAATAAAAACATGAATGACTCACTAAGAAAATTAAACACTCTTTACACCTAAAAACAATTAGCGAAAATTTCTAGCCCATGATTTTCCTTTGTCTAGCAATACCCGGTTTCCTGGAAGTTGTTAGGGGTGTGTCCAGTAAGGTCTGAAGAGCAAACAACTAAACTCTCCCTGATCGAGAGAAACGAGGACGAGAGGTGAGAGGTGGTGGGAGAGGCAGGAGAGAGGAAGGGAGAAACAGAAATGAGCACTGATCTGTCTTGCATGAAAATGGGGAAGATAAGTTCTGCTAATGATGTCAGATAACACACACTTGTTAAATAAGTCTTAATTTAGTTTTTCCTCCAATGTAGTTTTTAAAAGAAGCGATGTAAAAATAAAAGACTTTTTGCCCCAATTAAAATTTTTTTTTCATAATAGTTTTAATAATTTTTTTTAATAATTATTTGAAAAATGAATACAAGTTTACTCAAAACATACACACGTTGCCAAGCTAAGCTCTCTCTCTCTCTCTCTCTCTCTCTCTCTCTCTATATATATATATATATATATATATATATATATATATATATATATATATATATATATATATATCAGGGGCGGCTCCAGCCCAGAGATATTTTTATTTTTTTTTTTTTTTTTGGGGGGGGGAACAACCTAACCTCGGCTCTTAGGGTAATATATATATATATATATATATATATATATATATATATATATATATATATATATATATATATATATATATATATATATCAGGGGCGGCTCCAGCCCAGAGATTTTTTTTTTTTTTTTTTTGGGGGGGGGGGGAACAACCTAACCTCGGCTCTTAGGGTAATATATATATATATATATATATATATATATATATATATATAAGAAATAAACATCGTCTCATTTTAAATTTAAACTCATTTAGTATTACATCTACGATTATATAATTTTAGGCTACGAAAAAAAAAATACACCGGGCTTTTTTTTGGGGGGGGGGGTAGGCAATTACTTCTACCCCCCCCCCCTTTGGGGACGGCATTGATATATATATGGATGTGTGTTGTCTTCGGTGTTCTTGTTTCAGTTCTTGAGTAGTTATGTTATATATTTTAGGTACTTTATATATATATATATATATATATATATATATATATATATATATATATATATATATATATATATATATATATATATATATATATTATTTTTTCCGTGATACTTCTCTATGGTGGCCAGTAATGATTCCGAAAAAAAGCGGCCGTTTTGAGGGGTAGCCGTCAGAAAGAGGTTTTTCCATAACATTGACACTATGGGGCCTCCAATCGGTTCTGAACAAAATATGGCCGGCTAAAAAGGTTCCAAAGTACACGTACACGTACACACGCACACACACACACACACACGCGCGTATATAGTGGAACCTCGAATGATCGTTCCCCGAATCATCGTTCTCCCGTATGTGCCGTTTATGTCATCCGGTCCCAATGATAATATTGCTTTGTTATGTTCTCGCATTTATCGTTCAATGCAATCGGACCCTTGAAAACCGATAGATCGAGGTTCCACTGATATATATGTATATATATATATATATATATATATATATATATATATATATATATATATATATATATATGTATATATATATATATATATATATATATATATATATATATATATATATATATGTATATATATATATATATATATATATATATATATATATATATATATATGTATATATATATATATAAATATAAATAAATAAATATATAAATATAAATATATATATATATATATATATATATATATATATATATGTGTGTGTGTGTGTGTGTGTGTGTGTGTGTGTGTGTGTGTGTGCACACACACACACACGCGCACAGAGAGACAAACAGAAGATAGACTGATGGATGGATAGATAGAGAATTGTAACCACAGATAGTAAATTCTACACAACAAAGTTCTCAGACAGTGCGACTCCCACTGCTGCATATTAAGCAGTAAATTCATTTTATCCCGTACCACTCTTTCTTTCAGGACAAAGTTTTTCCAAAATAGAAGACAGAATGCTGTACGAATGCAGCTTTCATCCCAGGCACGGAAGAAACATTTTTCACGTGACGAAAACATCTGTTTTGTCTGTTAAAACACCTGTATGCTTCCAAACATCGATAACATAAGTCTATATGCACATCATTTAGCCATACAATGTATCTAATCAAAGGGACTGCGAATAAAGCCATAAATGCTTTTGAACCAATATACAGAAGTCAAAAATAATGCATGAAACTCGACTTAGTCCAGAGATGTTTGAAACTATTTTTGGTTACACGACATGAAATCTGACAAAAGCAATGAAATTACTTCCATGAGAAAAAAATATTTGCAGAGCCCTATTCAGGCTCTGAAATGTTCCGAAATGAGTCGAATGGATAAAAATATTTATAATCCAAATTCAATATTCATAATTTAACTTCTAATTTTTGGCTGGGTGGGGGCAGAGCCCCTTGGCCCATCCCCTAGGTCCGCCACTGTGTAGCAGCATGTACTGTGAACTCCTGACTCAGTGGTTTTGTTAGTTTCCGAAATAGTTTTTATCTGAATAAATTAGCAACACTGTTTTCCTAACGAAAACGATTTTTATTTCCATTTTGTAAAATGAGATGGTGAGAGATGCAATAAAAAAACGTTACTGTGTAATAGTCATTTTTTGTGCAGTGATTTTGAGTCTTTTTACTGTGTAAACTTCGACGAAGTTTTAGTTAATACCTAGATAGTATTGTTGTAACCCTAATGAGTTACTTACACACACACACACACACACACACACACACATATATATATATATATATATATATATATATATATATATATATATATATATATCTTCCGAAATAGACAACATGCGAAATTTATACTTTGAATATATTCATATATGAGAATGTGCCACCTTTGCTTTGAATGTATTTTTGGTGATTTTTTGTGAACACTAAATAAAATACTATTTCCTAGATGATTTCCTAAATTATTATTTCCTAGACTGTTAATAAGTTCATCGTAGCAGTTAGGAAGCATAATCAACAAAATTTTATTATTTTTTTGTAAATCCGGGATATCTGATTTATCTACTGCTGCAAACGATAATTAGGGTGTAAACTTAGCTTTCGATAAAAATGAAGTTATATTTTTTATATATATGATTTCTAATAGACTAGATATGTGAAATTGATAAAAACTGACGGGCAGAAAAGGACAGTTATACAAAGTTTTTTCTTAGCAACCCGATATAAAATGTGACCAGGTAAGATCATTATTTTCATGCGTCAGTTATTTTCAGGAGGTTATTAAATACTGCTGTGATTAATTTTTTTTAAGTTTAACGCCGAAAAATTCGGCGAAATTTTTTTATTAAAATCTTGTTAATGTTATAAATCAAGGGTGGCTCTAACATTCGCGAATTTTAAGAGCGAACTACATTAAAATATAGCAGAAGATGTAAATATAGCAGAAAAATATAGCAGAAGGTAAAAAGTCTAAATACAGTGGAATTTCGATATATTGACCCTGAAGAGGAACGAGAAAACTTCGAATTAACTAGGATTTCGATATACGGAGGTTCACACTAAAATAATTGTATACTCACAGCAATTAGAGAAATTACATTTCACTGAATTATAAAATACTTCAATATATAGAGCTTTTCCAGTAAAAACTTCGATATATAGAGGTGCGGTGCCAAGCCAAGCAAACTAAAAATTCGAAATATCGAGGTCTTCCTGACAAGTCCTTCGATATGTAGAGATAAATATAACATGGGAGTGTTAGGCAGGTTCAAGGGGAATGGAAAAACTTCGATTTATCAAGGAATTCGATTATATCGAGGTTCCACTGTAGCAACCAAAAAACTTTTAGTTAAGGCTGTGTACTAACTCTATTGGATTCGCTCCCCTCAATGATAACCTATGGATAAAATTCGTCTACTATTTACAGCGACATAAATGCTGATAATCCAATAAAAACGGTATTTTCATACACCCTGAACTTTTCTGCACTTTGCTTAAGATTCATTTTATAAATTTCGCCCACCAAAGAAATTTAGGAGCGTTTAAAACAACCTATACCGGATTTTTTTTTTGCCCGAATAATTTAAATTTTTAAATATGATTTGCATTTTTTAAACGAAAAATGTCCTATGGTGTAAAATTTCTTTCTCTATTACGGAGTACAATTTTAAAAAAATCTTTAAATCCAAGTCGGCAATCCTTAGACACAATTTCTACTTAGGTTAACATTGAGGTGAGCGAATCCAATAGGGTTAGTTCACAGCAGCCTTAAAACTTAATTGAATTAAAACGATGTGAAGGGTGACGTAAAACTTAAATCTTCGGCCTACATTGAAACATCTATCATTAACGGCATCTGAGGTTTCTGTTCAGCTTGTACCATTTTGGATTTCATGTAAGGCCACAAGGGAGGATGAAGCTTTTGGAATCTTTCTGGTTTTCAGAATGTCTTTGTAACTGACCATTATGAAATCATTACATGATACCATTATTTCCGACAAAACACAAAACAACATCCGAATCAACAATGCAAATTAACGCAACTGCATTGTGCCACGGAAACCGAATGATTGCTAACTAAGGTGATGGGTCCTTGACAAAAAAGTCCTCTTTCAAAAATAACTCGGGAACGCCAACTGCTTATTCCAAACTGCATTCCTAGACACCCCTCAGAATAAAAGCCGTATCCTTTCCTCTTGACCACACGCGAGCTTCTCGCTCGTGCCTCGAATTCCTAATTCGATCGCATAAGTTTGAAAAGGAGGTCACAGGCACCGATTGCGACTGCAGTCACTTCTAAGACACCTTATACAGAAGACACATCTTGAATAAGCAGAAACATGTTGGAACTATTCCGAAATAATTCTTCTTGCTCAACCGGCGCTGATTGGACGTCAGGTCTTTGTTGGATGGGCACTTGTCGATGATCTGCATCGAGGATGACCTGAAAACTGCCCATCGTAAAATGGACGAAATTTTATTACTAATTGACAATGGACGTGATTTGTTTGACTATTAATTAAAAGACACACGTTTGGCATATTAATTTTGTTTTAGGGTATCACGCCACTCACGTGTCTGATGTCCCTTCGACGAAGCTGGCATTCTTATCAAGCTACATAAATATGTCAGATTGTCTTCAAAAAGTTTTCCGTGATAGCCATTTTCGTTATTGGAAACGAATTTGTTAAAAATGATCAACTGAAAAGGCAATACCAAGACTGAATTGTTCTCTGGCGACTTACCCAATGAATCTCAGTCTTAATGACTTTATAACGTTTCACGATACTGATATATTTTGCTCATGTCGTATTATAAAGAGCTTCAGCTGCATTTTAAAGCCAAAGAAAAATTCCCTTTGTAAATCAACAAGAAATGGCTAACTTTCCTTTGGGCCATTTTATCTGACAAATATTTCACCTACTACATTAAAAAAATCGTGCTTTATTTAAGAAACTAATCAAACAGCGCTGAACACTGCGCAGCATATGAAACTATCTTTGGTATATTCACTCTCTGTTCCAGAGTGGTTTCAAATATTATGAATGCCTGAGTGGATCCCTAAAACGCCTAAGATATATCATCATCACAGGAACTCAAATGGATCTGTTCCGATCTGGAACATTTGACGTAAGTACAGTAAAACCTCGTTTATTCGGACTAACTGGGACCATAGGTAATCCGGATAATCCGGGTAATATGAGTAATAAACAAAACAAAATCCTTAACTAAGCAGACTTACCGTTTATTACGATAAAAATAACTATGTTCTGTAACAAAATTACATAGTATTGTTTACAAAACATTAAAAAAAAATAAAAATAACTTTTCACATCATTTCTCAACAAAGAATAGGTCCACTGTCTTCTATTTCAAACACGTGTGGCGTTTAAATGAAGCACGGACACACAAACGCGTACAATCTATGCAGGAACTATACATTGAATCAAACTAAAAAGCGAATATTTGACGTACTTATAGTTACGTTTTTGCAATCATAGTTAAAAATTGTTATCTAATGTGAACATTAAATAAAAAAAATTGTCAACAAATCTGATCTGGATAAAAGAGCTTTTCCTGAATATATAGGTCAAATTCCTACAAAATGTCTTTATAGTGGACATTTACTTCTTTAAATATTCATTTTATTTCTTACTTGTATGTATTCATTGTCTAGATACGAGTAACATCTGAAACACGCGTAGAGAAAGAAATGTCTTGAGGTACGTCAATAGTCATGTGGGATGGAATTCTCAATAGTTTTTAATAATTTGCCCAAGTGTTCACGAACTGAACAGACAATGTATAGTAAAAGACCAATGAAAATATTTAAAGATTCATGACAAATACATATAGAGGAGTACCCTTAAACCTTTCAACTCGAAATGGCAGCTATGCAAACATGATAATATACGTCGAACTTTAGTTGGCATCAACAACTAAGTCGACAACTGAAACTGCCCCCTTGTGCGTCATTTGCTAGTCAGCTTCTCTAAAACATCTGCCCTGTAGAAGTGTTTTTTCCCTCCTTATTGAAATAAAGGAGGAAATATGATGCCGAAGGTCTGTACATTTGTTTCAAAAGGTACTATATTTTTTAAAAAAACTTGATAACTTTTGCAAATGAATGGATGGATAGACGATAAAACTTTTTTTTTAATATCCTTGGCAAAAAGCACATAGTAAATTTTTCAGAACATATTATAGCTGACGAAAAACTGAGGAGAAAAATTGAAATATTGTTGCTAATGTGGAGGCACTTGCACAGAGACATTTGCACAAGTTGAAATTTTAGAACAAATTTTTGAGGTATTTACCTAGGTTGAAATGGTTGTTTTGATGAAAAATTTTAAGTTTTTAAAATTTTTTTTTATTTATTGCTCTGTTTCAAAGGCCAATCTGTTAGGATTCTAAAACTGCTTTATTCGTTTGTATCTGCTTTATCATTGGATAAAAATTCATGGCCAATTTGATAACCGAAAGCAATATTAAAGGACCGGAAGTAGCATCTTTAAAGGCATTTTCTAGAAAACTCATTTTTTAGTTACTTTTGTAAACGAGAAAGCTAATGATTTAAAAAGTTTTCAATATATTTCAATGAAATTTTGCAGTAGTGTTTTACATAACACTAACTATGATTTGAGCTAAAACCTAAGCTATATGGGTCAATTTATTCAATCTAGATGTACCTGTGCTTATAAAAAGATAATTTTTTTTAAATGTCAGTGTTTTTTCACTTTTTTCGTATATTTCAGTGATTTTTGGAAATATTGTATAACTTTTACGTCACATCACAGGTAAGTGTCACAGTAGTATATAGTACAAAGGAAATTAAAATATTCAGTTGAATTGAGTGTAGGGTCTCTGGCGTAAGCACTAAATTGTACTTTAAAAAAAAAATCCCTATATTTTAACAAATCCCTATTGTTTACCAAAATTATGTTTGTTTTCATGATTTTATATCACATTTGAACTAAAAATATATATATTTAATCAGTACTGTATATTTTTGAAAAAAAGTGCTCCGAACGTAGGCACATACTGTAAACATAACATTAAAGAAATTTAAATTTTGCAGTAAATGAAACAATAATTTAACACTGCTTTCTGAAATTAAAACCTTAATATTATTAAATTTGATAGGAGAAGGTAAGAGCATATGAAATCATGTTTATGAATAAATTTCGCTCTTTTCGTAAATTATTTATTATTCATGTTTTAATAATCGAGACACTTATCTTGCTTCAAGTTTCTGTGAGTTACAGTTCTGTGAGATACCTTAAAAAGCTAACATCCATCAAGTTCCATCAAGTTCTACGTTACTTGAAGGAACAGAATTTTTTTTAGAAAAAAAAAAAGCGTCATAAAAAAAACGAAACAATCCAGTTTCAAGTGCAGATGTTATTCTTAATTACATAGGAACATAAATATCATGACCTTATCGTATATACAAAAACGTGAGAGTAATCAAACGATGAAGCACGTTGGAACGCAAGAAATTTTCCAAGACAAATTACTGACATTGTTTGCACACTCGGGGGAAAGAAACACTAATTAAATATGTATCAAGGGTAACGTCATTAACGAATAAAATTATTTTTAAATGTTAATAATAATAACGACTGAATATGTAACCATATAGGGGCCGCTATCTGGAGCAATGAAATCAAAGCGTTAAATTGGTTGTTTACATAAAGGGCAAGCATAGAGTGAAATATTTTACACTCTCACAAGAGAAAGCTCTTGTGAACGCTTTGAAGAAGCATTTGTTACGCAGGTGTTAGCCATAGAAATAGTTCATACGGTGATTGTTATTAATATGAAAAATGAATAAAGCTAGATTAAATGTTTCAGCAGAGATTAAATTATATATGTTTGGCAATATTTCACAAGGTCTATGCACGACCTACTGTGCTATCAGTGGATTGATAGTTACTGTGGTTATGAGTACTTTAAGTCTATTTAATTTACAACTAGCCGGGCTTCGCCCGGCTACGCTCGGGCCTCACAAAAGAAAAAAAGGCCCTTTTCAGGGCCATACAAATGTATTAAATTCCCGTTAATTTTCATTCCCATCGCTGGCGACAGATGGCTGCACCATACACAATAAATTCCCGACAATTTTCATTCTCATCGCTGCCGACAGATGGCTGGACCATACTGGAGATAAGTGATTTGATTCTTTCGTCTCAGCGGTGGAGTGCTTTTAGAATTAAAATATCTGTAAAACTATTAAAGTAACAGAATAACTGTAAGCAGAAAAAAAAATCAGTTTTCAAAGCTCTTTCCAAATATGTAACATTTATGTACTTTCATGAAAAAAATGCATCGATTTTGACATTTTCAAATATGGCGGCTGTGAGGCTCTTCGATTTTCTGAACTCACCCTTCAAAACTTGTTGGTTTTTTATTGATTAAAAATTAACGGTAATAAAATTTAAAATTCGGGCTTCGAGGTGCACATGTTTAGACTCTTCACTACCCGTGTGCCAAATTTCACGACTGTAAGTTTCACAGATTCACCTGGGGGCCGCACACACGCACACAAACAATCGCTTTTATTAATAAGATTAAAATTATTCCACAATAATCGTCTTCTTAGGTCTGGGCTTTTCAGGATTTGCCTTTTCAAAAAGACGTATCTAAAATCCCAGTGTAAGCAGTCACCCTACTGATATATATGTATATATATGTATATATATATATATATATATATATATATATATATATATATATATATATATATATATATATATTGTAAGAATCTGTTACGACCCTTCCGAATAAATCACCCAGACAGCCGGACCTCCCACAGCAGGTGACCAGCGAACAGTTCTATCTTTCAGCGTCAAGGTGTCTGTACACAAAGAATGGTGTTGCTTCTAGCCGCCGGGCCTGGGAGGACGTAAACTAATGACTAGTTCGACGTAAACTAATGACTATTTCGACGTGAACTAATGATTTTCAGATCAGCTGAATCATGGGAACCGAACACATGGCCTCGTGGTCAGGCGAATCACAGCCAACGGACATGATGTCACAAAATAGTGCCAGCCAACCAAAACTTGTGTAGTCACGTGACCGGAAGCACGGTTGCCAACGCCGCAGAAGAAATCCAGTTTTTGGACAGACTTGGTCGAGACTCTCATCTAGAGAGCACCTATCGTCTACGTTGTCCTGGAGCGACCGACTTGACCCTGACTTATTTTCAGAGCAGCCGCTCGAAGCTCTCGTCAACGAATACTTCACCCTGAAGTATAGCTATCTCAGAGCATCCTGCTCTACAGGCTTCGTTATCTATTTTTAGAGCTGTACGCTCTAGAGGCTGTGTACCGACCTTCTAGTTCCGCTGTGACTGTACGTGCATCTTATCATCGATATCAGTTGGTTATTACGAAGGCCAGTTCCCTCTATGTCTAGAGGTAGATCAACACCTGTGTAAAGAGTGTAATAGATCAACACCTGTGTAAAAAGTTTCCGACTAAAATTTAATAAAACTGTATTTTAATTTAGTAGACTGACTCTGAACATTTTTAGCTACCCGGAGTCTGAAGATATCACAGTCTACTAATAATTGGTGGCAGCGTGTTTGGGATTGTCCCATTAATTAAAAATTGGCAATCCACCCCTTCGAATTAAGAAATTAGAGGGAAGCCCATCTAGGACTTTTTGTGCGGACGTCCCGTCCCAAGTGTGTGCATCACAGATACCAGTATATAGCAGCGAGTAGCCTACCAACAGTGGAGTTGTGCAGCGATCGAGTATTGGGGCTGCATATTAAATAAGGAAATCCCCCAAGAACCAGCCTGGAAAGACTGCCTAGCTTCAATGAGAGCCTACAATCTAGTCTTCAAAATTAGACAAGGTAAGCCTGTTTTCTCATTAGAGGCAAAAGTAATTGATTGATTAATTAAAAGTAAATTAATTGATTAGAATCTGTGTAAATGTTAACATGTGTAAATTAATGTTTCATGGGAAATAACTATTGAATTGAAATAAGTAAATTATCTGTGAGAAATTAATTAATTGAGTCAAAAGTAAATTAATGAAGTATTAGAATTGTTTATGCAAAAGAATAAGGTAAAAATGAATTGTATGCAATGTGTTTAAAATTTTAAAAGGAAAGTAAATGAAGAAATATTTGTTAGATGAATACTAGAACTGTGGATAATCTGATTTAAGTACTTATTCTAAATTGAAATTAAGTAATTGTGTTTTGCAAACTAATTTAGTCAATTATTGAAATTAAGAAATTGTGTATTGCAAACTAATTTAGTCAATTATTGAAATTAAGAAATTGTGTTTTGCAAACTAATTTAGTCAATTATTGAAATTAAGAAATTGTGTATTGCAAACTAAATTAGCCAATTATTGAAATTAAGTAACTGTGTATTGCAAATTAATTTAGTCAGTTATTGAACTTGTGTAGAGTGCTTAAGATTATATTGAAGTAGCATTGATTTATTATGTGTGTGAAATTTGGTCTGAAAAATTTTAAACATTTTTGAATTGTATGTGCCATGTTAGGATTTCAAACGAGTCTGTTAAACTGTAATCTTTCGGAGTAACCCCCCCCCCCTTTTTCTTGGAAGAACGTAGCACTAGAATTCCCCGAATTGAGAGGGCTCTATTGTAAAGGCGTGAGAAAAGCGGACAACCAGTTCTTTTGTTGTGTTGAGATCAAAATTCCGAGGGTTCCGGTAAGGTTAAGTTGTGGATAAATAGTTATTGAGGCAAAATGTCGTTTTTAACAAAATACAAGAAAATTGACTTGCAGAATTTGGCTTTGGAGCTGCAAGTAGAAATTCAAGAATCAGATAGAATAATTGACCTGGCAAGAAAAATTTCAGAAAGTGAAGGTTTCGAGGAAGGGAGCGCGAGAAATATTCTCGTAAATCTTATAGAAGATAGAAAATTGCAGGAGATTAAAGACGCCGAGAGAGCAGAACGCGCTTTTGAGCTTGAAGAGAAAGCAGCAGAACGCGCTTTTGAGCTTGAAGAGAAAGCAGCACAACGCGCTTTTGAGCTTGAAAAACTTAAAATCACTCTAATTGGGGAAAATAGTAGTGTGAATTCCGTGAACTCAGAAAACGGGAACCCGTCTAGGCATGTTAAATCGGTAATGCAGAGGTATGATGCCGAAAAGATAGATATAGCTTTATTCTTAAAATTGTTTGAGAGACAAGCTAGGAAATTGCAAATTAATGATTGTGATTTAGTGTCAGAGTTACTAAGTCTTTTGCCGAGCGAAATAGCGGGAATAATCATCAGGGAACCTGAAGAAAAAAATGATAATTACGAATATGTTAAGTCGGTACTGCTAGACAGGTTTAGACTCAGTGCCGAAGCTTTCCGTACAAAGTTCCAAACCCATCAACGGAAAAACGGTGATTTGTGGAAAGATTTAATATTTGAATTAAGGAGCTATTTAGAGGGATGGTTAGATGGAATTGAAATTAAAGATTTTGAGTCACTCAAAGAACTTATGGTAGCCGACCAAATAAAGCGACGCGTACCAGCGGAAATTAAAGATCATTTCGTAGATGTATGGGGAACACTAAATGATCCTATAACTTTAGTAAATAAGCTAGACGCGTATGAATCGACCCGCCGATTCGTAAAGAAACCGACGCAAATTAAATCGCCCGAAAAGAAAAAGGTAGACCGCCCCAAGCAGTCAGAGAAATTTAGTTCCACGACGGAAACGGGAGTAGAAGAATCAGGTACGAAAGAGTGGCGCAACGCTGCTAATAAAAATAATAATGATTGGAGGACTAGGGAGTATGAGAAGCGAAGTGGCCCCATCTGCTTTCAGTGTGGTCAGAATGGACATGTCCGCCCGAACTGTCCAGAATTAAATAAATCCAGAGAAATCATAAACAACTTAGTTACGTTGGAAGATTTTTCTCTTGAGTTTAAGCCCTACTTAAGCGAAGCTCGCGTGAATCAGGTCCAAACCGTATTATTGCGTGATAGCGGGAGTTGCGTAGATTTGTGCCCTGTTAAATTAGTTAAACCGGGAGATTTCACCGGAGAGAATATTTGGCTCAAACAGCCCTTGGAAAATGAATTTAGACGGTTACCTTTAGCTCGCGTAACCCTTGAGATCCCCGAATTCGGCCAGGTGATAGCAAAGGCCGCCGTGGTAGGTAAGAGTGTGGAAATGAACCACTACTTGCTGGGAAATTCCACTCAGGAGCTGATAGAGGCGCAAATATTAAAACTAGCTAGCGTAAATGCCGTCGTCACCCAAAGTCGAGGGATGCGGGAGGAAATTCAAACGGGAATTACAGTAGAGAACGGGGAAACGGCCGAGCAAATAACTGAGTCGCAGGAACCCGAGGTAAATTCGCCGGATGAATTGAAAGAACTTGAATTTCCAATAGTCGTCGAGACTAAAAATGTGTTAGTGGAAGAGAGTGCCGACACTCTCGTTTTAGAACAAAAAAATTGCCCTAAACTTACACCTATTTGGGAAAAAGTTAAGCCACAGGAAACCCTGGAAATTGTGGGAGAAAATGAATTACTTCCTAAGAAACCCCGAGATCACAGAGGGGAGGAAAGAAAAAAATTGATTGTACCAACTAAGTACAAGTCTAAAGTTTTAAGTTTATGCCATGATGGCATCGGATCGCTCATGGGAATGTCAAAAAGTAAATACAAATTAGTGAGGTATTATTTTGGGCCCCAGTGCATAAAAGAGTGTAAGGACTATGTTAGGTCATGGGACCTGTGTCAAAGAGTAGAGAGATCGAGAGAACGGAAGAAAGCCCCGCTGAAATTAGTCTCAGAAATTACGGAGGTTTTCACGGGAATTTACGTAGAGATCATTGGTCGTATGCAGACCCCACCGAAAAGAAACCGGTATATTTTAAACGCTTTGTGGAAGTATCCGGAAGCCATAACTTTGAGTACTTTAAACTTAGAACATGTGACTAATACTCTATTAGAAAATTTCAGTCGGATAGGGCTTCCGAAGGAATTGCAATTAGATAATTTTACCGAATTCACAAGCAAATTAACGACCACGTTTCTGGAGGAAGTTCATATTAAGGTGACGCGGAACTCAATGTTTCATCTGCAAAGAAACCCCGTCGAGAGCTTTCACCGCACCATTGATCGACTCTTAAAAGTTATCTGCCTTAAGGCAAAAGAGAATTGGAAGGTAGGGTTACCCTCAGCCATGTTTGCACTTGGAAACATGACTCATATGTTTATGGTTTTTAGCATCGCCGAACTGATATTTAGGAAGAATTTAAGGGTGCCGGAAACACTACTTTTAGGAAAATGGTATAGGAATTCGCCGGAGACTAATGTGGTTACAGATTATGTTTTTAAGTTCATGAATAGGCTACGGAACTATCAGAACATCGCTTCCGAAACTAAACGGGAGATTAAACTTAACAGGAAAACTAATCATGATAAAGGGTCAGTGAGAAGGGAGTTTAAAATTGGGGAGAAAGTTGAATGGTCAGAGGAGTGCAATACAGCGGCTCGAGAATTGAAAACGGAACTGACCGAGAAACCTGTTTTGTACGCTCCGGACTTCGCCAAAGAAATTATCCTGTACACCGATGCATCCGACATTGGTATCGCTATAAATTTGGCACAAAAGAGACCGCAGAGATTCACCATCGGGACGGATCATAATCCGCTCGTTTTTCTTAAGAGGAATGCGGGAAATAACCCAAGGCTTATGAGATGGGCTCTTGCCTTACAGCCTTTCAATTATCAAATTGTCCACAAATCTGGTAAATTGATAGGTCATGCCGATTGCCTGAGCCGTTTCATGGCAGAATAGAAACCTTAAGTCAGGCGTAATGTTGTAAATAAATTAATGTAGAGTGTGAAAATAATTAATGAATTGTGTAAATAACTTAGTGTATTAAGGTGTTAGGTAACCTAGTAATCATAATGTATTAGAATAAATGTATTAATGGTGTAGTAAATTAAATGCATTGCCTCTAATGATGTATCAGGTGAGCTGTGTCTAACCGTGATTTTCAGATTTTGCCATTATGCCAAAATCTCCTTCAAGGAGGGAGGGGTTGTAAGAATCTGTTACGACCCTTCCGAATAAATCACCCAGACAGCCGGACCTCCCACAGCAGGTGACCAGCGAACAGTTCTATCTTTCAGCGTCAAGGTGTCTGTACACAAAGAATGGTG
Source organism: Dolomedes plantarius (assembly GCA_907164885.2). Lineage (NCBI taxonomy): Eukaryota > Metazoa > Arthropoda > Arachnida > Araneae > Dolomedidae > Dolomedes > Dolomedes plantarius. Next base: position 41,786,571 of record OU015499.1, on the reverse strand, counting down.
TTGCTTCTAGCCGCCGGGCCTGGGAGGACGTAAACTAATGACTAGTTCGACGTAAACTAATGACTATTTCGACGTGAACTAATGATTTTCAGATCAGCTGAATCATGGGAACCGAACACATGGCCTCGTGGTCAGGCGAATCACAGCCAACGGACATGATGTCACAAAATAGTGCCAGCCAACCAAAACTTGTGTAGTCACGTGACCGGAAGCACGGTTGCCAACGCCGCAGAAGAAATCCAGTTTTTGGACAGACTTGGTCGAGACTCTCATCTAGAGAGCACCTATCGTCTACGTTGTCCTGGAGCGACCGACTTGACCCTGACTTATTTTCAGAGCAGCCGCTCGAAGCTCTCGTCAACGAATACTTCACCCTGAAGTATAGCTA
>OU015499.1:41751183-41781183 GCA_907164885.2 Dolomedes plantarius | reverse complement strand
TTTCCATTCAGTGCGTGGTATTTTCGTGTCATATATATGACATAAAATTTCCAGTGCGTGGTGTTTTCTTGTCATGTATATGACATAAAATTTCCATTCAGTTGGCGGCGTTTTCGTGTCATGTATATGACAGATAATTTCCTTTTTTTGGGTGGTGTTTTCGTGTCTTATGTACGACATAAAATTTTAGTTTAGTGGATTAGGAAAACTCAGAGGTTTAAAGTATGTATTTCGTTGAACATTTCGTTGTTGATTAACGTCAGATATCAATTAAACTTCTCGCTCGATGGTCGATAAAATATGTGATCCTCTACGCGGAACCGAATTTGGACTATGCCAAACAGGTGGAAAGGTGTATATATAAATATACAGGGTGATTTTTTTTTTTAACTGACACTACTCAGATCCATCTGTAGCGCGATCTATCAGTCGGAATTCCACCAAAATTGATAGAGGGACTAAAGATAACATGGGAAAAAGTTTCCACGAAAAAAAAAAGTTCCAAAAGTCACCGATAGGGGAAGATATGGCGCTGTTGTTGTCAGCGCAACCGAGAATTTGCATAAAAGGCAAGCAAAACATCAAAATATAAATTCACGACTAAGTAGTCGACAGAAGCGTCAGTATTTCGGGCTATAAAGATAAGGGGTGAATACCGCAAGTTGTAAGCAGACAAATGAATAACAAAGAAATTTCACTGAAACACCACTTTATGCAGCAAATTCACTTCTCCCTCCTTCAATGCGACAATAGTCCTGATGGACGACACATTGCATCCTGAACACTATGTTCTCAACGGCCAAGCGTAACATGCCACTAGGAATGTTCATCAAAGTCCGGGAAATGTTGTCCTTTAGGGCCACCAAGTGCGATACTCCACCAAGATACACCTTAGACTTTAAATGACCCCACAAAAATATGTCCCATGGGTTAGGTCCGGAGTGCGAGGTGGCCATGCAAGTGGAAAGAAACGACTGATGACCCTTTCTTCTGTAAAGCGAAGGCGCAACAGATTCCGCATTTTATAGGTCAAAATACTGGCGCTGCTGTCGACTACGTAGTCGTGAATTTGCATTTTGATGTTTTACTTGCCTTTTATGCAAATTCTCGGGTGCGCTAACAACAACAGCGCCATATCTTTCCCCATCGGCGACTTTTGGAACTATTTTTTTTCCACGGAAACTCTTTCCCATGTCGTCCTTAGTCCCTCTATCAATTTTGGTGGAATTCCGGCTGATATATCGCGCTACAGATGGCTCTGAGTAGTGTCAGTTTAAAAAAAATCACCCTGTATGAATATATATATATATATATATACATAGTTATAGTGAAACTCATATTGCCGGTCATCCGTCTAAACGAACCGATTGCACACTCCATAGAGCCAACGTTATGGTTCAATTTGTATACCTTCCACTTCTATTCTTTCCCGTTAAAATTCTCCCCGTTCTGCCTAGGTGTATCACTTGAGCTTTAAGCTTGGACAACTCTGACTAATGCAAATTTACTATACCCTGCACACAATTATCCCCTTTTAAGCAATTTGCAATCTCAAAACTCGCTGACACCAAATGAACAGCGCTGTTTGCTGATTCACTCCGCAGAAATACCTGTATAACATGCCTGAGTTCGCAGATCTACCGGACTTTCGAAAGGAATTCGGCCGAAACACAACTAAAGGAATCTGTTTTCTAATGCATCTCCCTTTTCTTATTGTAACAAACATTACAATAATATACAACAGGCATACATTTCGTCGTGGTGCACTCTGGCCTTCCTCAGGTCCTGCGGGGAAATCGGGATTAGAGAAATCCAGGATATTTACGCCAATCAAAAAATCAAAATTTATTTCAGTGCATCTCTCGCGTATATCCCAAAGCAATTGTAAACTGCTTTCGTGATCGTTAACATGGTTTTACAGCGACACAGCTGAAAATTGTATACATCTTAGAGAAATAGTTATTTACTTAGCATTTCTTTACGGTAACTCAGTGGTAAGCGCATCCGAATTCGACACTGGGGGTGCTAGGTTCGAATCCCAGCATGCACTACTAAACGCTTTCGTGTCTAAGCCGGGTATTGGCACGTGAAATCTATAGGTCGGAAAATCCCCCATGTAGTTTGTAGGGGTGGGAAAATGTTATGAGCCCGCCAGATGTCGCCACTAGCGGTGGTCGGTCAAAATTGCGTTCGCAGAGAGCAAAAAGTCGGGTTCCGAATCTTGTGGTGCCGGAAAGCCGTGATCTAAACAGGATGTGTCTATGGATTGCCGTCTTGGATTTAAAGATTTTTGTAAACAAAAACTGTACTCCGTATTAGAGAAGGAAGTTTTACACATTGGGGCATGTTTCGTTAGTTAAAAAAATGCAAACAATATTTTAAATTTTAAATTATTCAGGGGAAAAATCAGGTATAGTGTGTTTTAAATTCCTTTGGCGGACAAAATTTATAAATTATCCTGTTGCAAGGCTCAGAAAAGTTCGGAAAGGTACAGAAACTGTAAATTCCGTCCACCAAAGGAATTAATGAGCGTTTAACCTTTTCCCTACGGGATGGGATACCATGTATCCCAAGAGTACGGGACCAAGAATGATTATATATATATATATATATGTATGCATATACATACACACACATAAATATATATATATATATATATATGTAAGTATATGTATGTATGTATGTATATATATATGTATATACATACATATATATATATATATATATATATATATTAATATATATATATATATATATATATATATATATATGTATGTATATATGTATGCATATACATATACACACACACATATATATATATATATATATGTATGTATATATATATGTATATATACATATATATATATATAAATATATGTATATATACATATATATATATATATAATATATATATATACATGTATATATGTATGTATATACTTATGTATATATATATATATATATATATATATATATATATATATATACATGTATATATGTATGTATATATATATATATATATTTATATATATATATATACATACATATATACATGTATATATATATATATATATATATATATATATATATATATATATATATACATACATATATACATGTATATATATATATATATATATATATATATATATATATATATATATATATATATATATATATATATATATATATATATATATATATATACCCTTAATGGTCGTTCTTACAAAGGGTATGAAATTTCCCGTTCTAAAGAGGGAATCGGAAAAATGGCCCCTACGCTAAAGGTTAATATACACTATACCAGATATTTACTCTAATAATTTAAATTTTAAAATATAATTAGCATTTTTTTTAAAAGACGGAAAATGCCCCAAGGTGTAAAGTTTCTTTCTGTATTACGGAGTACAATTTTTGAAAAAAAAAATCTTTCCATACAGGTCGGCAATCCTTGGACACATTTTCTTCACAGGTTAACATAGAGATGAGCGATTCCAATAGGGTTAGTACACGGCCGCCTTAAATAATAGGTAAAACGCCAGCGCTAACTCTGGCTAAATTAACACTCAGCACACGCATAGAACACAAAAAACTGCATACTAAAAACTATTACCTCAAAGTTTAAGGTACCAAATTCGCAAAAAAAAAAAGCGACGCGCGGGAAAGTCTTCTTTCTTTACCTTCCGAAACTAAACTAAAGAGCAAGCGCCGAACACGTGTCATTTCCGCAGGTACGTGACAAAAATAGAACTCCACAGGCTTTCATCAGAGGAATAAAAAGGAAGAAAAACGAATACACTCTAACCCCTGCATTCCGTATTCTTGGGAAGGCCTACGACTTTCGAAACTGGTCCCTCGTCGATACGCTTCATAAAGAGTTCTTTTTTCGAACGCGCGGTGACAACTAATGTACTCCGTCCCCTCCCCCCCCCCTCCGAAAAACCCATGTTGCCGGCGAGAAAAGTTCGATTTCACAATCCCCCCCCCCTTCTCCCCTGAACTGGCGAAAATAATAATAACAACAAAACAAACCGAACGTTGCGAAAGGGTTAGCCGGAGAGACGAAGGACACTGCGGCGATTTAACTTTTCGATAATTCATTTCTCAGTATCTGTTTCAGTAGAAAGGGGAAAACCGCAGATGTAATATATGTTTAGACTTCAATAGAAGAAAAAAAAACAGGCCGGAGAGATGTTAAATTTCCTAATATGATATATATATATATATATATATATATATATATAGTTAGTGGTACCTCGACTTACGAGTTTAATTCGTTCCATGACTTAGCTCGTAACTCGAAATACTCGTATCTCGAATCAATTTTCCTAATTGAAATGAATGGAAATGCCATTAATTCGTTCCAGGCTCCCCCCAAACACCGCAATTATTTTGTTAAATGTTTTTAAATAAGAAAAACGTGCTTATAAACGACGAACGTTGTATAAAAACGCAATACAGTAGAATGTACTGCAATAAATTCGTTTTATTACGTGTAATGTACAACATTTACCTTGGAGATCATACTTGAAGATGCTGATGGAAGAAGAGGACAAAGATTGAACTGAAAAATTATTATCTTATTCGTTGATTTTTGATCTTTTCTCCCCGCTTTCCTCACTTTCGCTTTTATTACCAGCTACTCTCTTAAACTCCCCCCAAGTTGCTTACCGAGAGAATGCTCGTATCTCGAAAAACTCGTAAGTCGAGGTACCACTGTATATATATATATATATACTAGCTGAAAACACGCACTTCGCTACGGAGTACATTCAAAGTAAAAACATCGGTCAATGTATGCAATTAATGCCAATATATATATAATAAATACGACGATCAATGAATATAATTGATGTAATATATATATATATATATATATATATATATATATATATATATTTATAAAAAAATCGTAAGGGATATTTTTATAGACAAAATAATGTAGAAGAAGATATTCAAATTAAATCTAATATAAAGAATACTAAAGAATATAGTATAGTTAATATAGTACAGTTTCTAGACCATTTCTTTTACTGTATTTTAATATTTTTTTGGATAATGTCCAATCGTCTGCCGCATTAGCAAGAAAAAAAATTTATTTTTTGTCTATTTAGTTTTTATGCACGTGACGATAAATTTATTTAAAGTACCAGAAAAAGAAGTCACGTGATCAGCATTTAATAAATTAAATTCTAAAAATTAATCTTTAAAAATTCACCAAAAATCAGGAAATGGAGGTAAAAATTCGAAAAAGATTTCATTTTAAAGGAATTTTTATGATCTTTCTTGTGATATAAATTTTATAACTCTCAAATTATTATTTTAAATGCAAACTTAAAAAAATAAAAAAAACAGCTTAAAAATTTAATTTTAAAAAATCTAAGAAGAATTTTTCAAAAATCTCTCTTAGTGCACCCCTACACTATAAGAAGAATCGCCAGGTAAAATTTCAGCCCTTTAGGTCCAGCGGTTTGGTCTGTGCGTTGTATGTCAGTCAGTCAGTCAGTGAATGAATCAGTTACGGAACTGTTTTATATATATAGATAATATATATATATAAAATATATATATATATATAAAATATATATATATATATATATATATATATATATATATATATATAATTAATATATATATAATATATATATATATATATATATATATATATATATATATATATATATATATATATATATATATATATACTAGCTAAATAACCGTGCTTCGCTGCGGAGTAAATTTTAGGATAATTACAATGAAAAAATAACGGAATTGCTTTTCAAAGGATTTACTTATAAACAATATTTTTTGTTTCTTCTTTGGGCGGAACTAACATTACCAGGCTCGTCCGCGAACTTACGCGTGAGAAAGCTACGTAAAACTGACCGTGGGAGAAACAATTTCTCTTAAATCTAGGCCAGCGTATTTTAAATTTTGGCTTTGAGAAGAGTGATTTATCATCATGGTGAAGCATGCTTTAAGGGTAAATTGCATATAAAGATTTTTATAAAGGGGAAATTTTATATAAAGGTTTAATTTAATTCCATAAAACATACTAATCTGAATTAAATTCTTAAAAAACGTCGATCTCAATTGGTGGTTAAATTTTATCTTTTACTGTATTTTAATATTTTTTGTCAGTTTATTTCGTTGTTATGCGCGTGACGCATAATTTATTTAAAGTACCTGAAAAAGAAATCAGGTGACCAGCATTTAATAAATTAAATTCTAAACATTAATCTTTAAAAATTCACCAAAAATCAGAAAATGGAGGTAAAGATTCACAAAAGATTTCATTTTAAAGGAATTTTCATGATCTTTCTCGTGATATAAATTTTATAACCCTCAGATTATTATTTTAAATGCAAATTTTAAATAAGTTACAAAAACTGCTTAAAAATTTAATTTAAAAAAATCTAAGATTTTTGCACGTCTTTCTTAGTGCACCCCTATACTATAAGAAGAATCGCCATTCAAAATTTCAGCTCTTTAGGTCCAGAGGTTCGGTCTGTGCGTTAATATATATATATATATATATATATATATATATATATATATATATATATATATATATATATACTAATATCATACGAAACACTAACATTTATGCTTATGAAATTCAGCAAAATCTTGAATTACAATACAATACTTGAATTAAATTGCTTGAATTAAATACTTGAACTAAAATACTTGAATTCAAATACTTGAATTGAAATACTTGAATTAAAATGCTTGAATTAAAATACTTGAATTAAATTACAATTGATACTGATCTAGAATTTGCAAATATTGACTTTAATTATTCACAAATCCCATAATAATATGGAATTAAATTATTTTCATAATTTCTAAAGAATAAAAATATTTAAAAGAAAAAAAAACAACAAATTTCGCGGAACATAGGTGTTCCACGGTACACCGGTTAATAACCACCGGCTTAAACCCGCGAAATGTCGAGGCTCCACGGTATACACGAATACAGCTTTATCGGTTACATCACGAAAAGAGCACATCCGAGTCCGACCCTAGGATATAACTTAAGTACTACCCACAGCACATCTCAGTCATTACGAAACAAAAGGCGCCATACATGGTCAAACGCGTTACGAAAATGACTTCTTGATTTCTCGTTTAACAAGGTATGTCAAAACACAAAAAATAATAATAAATAACCACAATGCACGTGTCATTTCCCCCAATACGTGCTGGAAATATCCCTCCCGGCGGCCGGCTACCTTCGTAATCTTCCAAAAAGTACAGCGAAGGGAGGAGGAAAGAGAAAAAAAAAATATATATATATCCCATAAACCCCTTCCATCTGTATTACACGATAACCCAACTCTTTTGCAACAGGTCCCTCGATGACGTCCTTTTAAAAAAAAGAAAGAGAGATGAAAAAGAAAAAAAATAGTTTCCCCCTTTACAAGCAAACGCTGCGTCTCCTAATGCACTCTTTTCAGCTTCCTAACACGTACTGCTTGACATGTTTAGTTGTTCGGAGACTGAAAAGCGACACGGCGAAGTAATAAAACAAATTCCAGATTTCAAAAGGGTTGCTATGCTGGAAACAGGGACGAAAATTCCTAGCGGCGAAGAGCGGGTGGGAAAACAGGGAGAGAGCAGACTAGGACTCGAAAATTTCAGGTTTTAGAAATTTGCTTAGCTACGTTTTCATTATACAGCATTTATAACCTCTGAATTTTTTTAATAGCATAATAGGACCATTTATAAATTCTTGTTTATCGTGCCAATAATTTGTACTAGTAATAGAGGGTTCAGAGAAAGCATTGCAATCAATATATATATATATATATATATATATATATATATATATATATATATATATATATATATATATATATATATATATATATCTTTATATATATATATATATAAAATAATTTTGTTAATAATTTTGTTAATATCGTTGGCTTGGTACAAGAAGTGCCGAAGTCAGTTTTTTAAAAGATGACTTTGTTTGCTTACGTCTCTTTAAAAAATATTATTTTCAATATAAGAAGTACCCAAGTGTGTCCGATGATTTAAAAGTGTTTTCTAAACCATTGTACAGACTTGGGTATTTCTCACATTGAAAATAATATATTTTTTTAAAGAAACATAAACAAACAAAATCATCTTGGAAAAAACTGACTTAGGCACTTCTTGTACCAAGCAACACACACACACACACACACACACACACACATATATATATATATATATATATATACAGTAACCACCGCTTATAGTGATCAGTGGTTACAAGAATCAACCGTTTATAAGAATCAATATCGCAAAAACAAAAACATATGTATTATTTCCATGTTAAAATTTTCGCTTTAAAGAATCAATCCACCGGTTTTAAGAATCAGTTTACACTCTTCGCTTTCCTTTCATTTTTTCAAAAAAGCCCCTTAAACCCTCAAAAGACACTAAGTTCATTCTTTATTCTTTTTAAAAGAAAGAGTGGTAAGATGTGATGGAATACAGTCGTAAAATGTATCCCTTTCTTTGTTAGACATAACATAATAGTTTCCCTTTAAACGCTTTAGCTAAACACAGTCCTATTAGCTTGACCCAGGGGCATCCTAACCGTGCGGATCTGATTTCACTTTTCTCCACTGACAAACAAAGACAGGGATTCTTTTTTTCCCACCTCCCACATCCTGGTTGCGGCTTCCTGAACCCTGAGACACATAAATCTTTGGGGAAGTGTCCACTATCACTTAGGAAAAAATGACATTATTAGATTCAGCATGTTATCAAACCGTGAAAAGTAAGCTAGAAGTGAATCTTGGTCTGACACTATTGGCATTGAAAGAGGTATAAACAGCCTCCTGAAAACTTCATTACGTCAAACTACCGTAGAAAACTTTTTCTTGCACCCTTCCTGTTGTAGTTGAAATGTTAAACTGTTAAGCAGGTATGTTGTAATAAATATTGGATTTTTTTTTCTTCTCTTACTATAATCATGTGTATCTACTTATAGGTCTAGAAATTAAGTTGTATTTTTAAAATTATAAAAATAATTTTAATAAAAGATAATTAACGTAAATTAAAGAGTATTTTATAGTAAATTATCTAATATATGTATATATAGGTGTGTGTGTTCCTATCCAAAAACCTAAATTTCGGCTATAAGAATCAACCGCTTATAAGAATCAAAAACAGTAATAACAAACGTGACTCTTATAAGCGGAAATCACTGTATATATGTATATATATATATATATATATATATATATCCCCTCCCAATTTACAGTTACAATAGTAGTTAATGTTTACCTGTAAATATTAATAAGTAAATACAGTGGAATCTCGATCGATCGTTCCCCGAATGATCGTTTTCCCGCGTGTGTCGTTTATTTCACCCAGTCACGACTATCATATTGCTTTATTATGTTCTACTGTATGCATTATACATTATAAGATACTGCATGTATTATACATTATAAGACCAGAGAAAGTATGACTTACCTTACATGGCTGTATTCAGGTAACGTATACGTTAAACTGCCGCTATTTTAGTTACACCTGTAACGGAATGAAGAATGTTAATTTGATAATGGGGTTATATACATACAAAACTATTTTTGCTAACCTAAAATCAGATATTTCCCTTTACGCTTCTTCCTAGGTCATTCCAATTAAAACTTCAAGGATAAAACAAAGAAGCTGTTAGGCATAACTGCAATAGGAATACCACTTAGCTTTATGAATATTTTATACGAACACAGTACAAGTACAGTGTAGTGATGCGACATCGATAACAAAACATCGATGTTTTGAAACATCGATATGCAATATTAAAACATCGATGCTAATAATACATCGCCCAAAAACCATCGATGTTTTTAAACATCGATGTTTTAGAACATCCATTTTTTAAAACTGTTTTAGTAATCTCTAACATTAATGTTACTTCTATACTAACATTAATGTTACTTAGTCGTGGGGGGAGGGGGTGATTTAATTTTACTCTCTGATTGGGCAGACACAAATGACAAAAACTTGGTTGCTTTGGACTACATTGATGACTCAAAATTCTCGTTGTAAATACCTCCATGTTTTGCCTTCAAATGTCCAGATAAATTCGTGGTATTGCCAGAAGTTTTGAGGGACTTAAGGCAAATATTGCATTTCGCCAATTTGTCAGAGGTTTTGTAAAAATATTTCCAAACAGTACTTTTGGGAGGCATCTTACTAATAATATTAACATCAACTTATATAAAACCTGAACAAAACAAAAACTTAAATGGATGCACTCGTATATATACTATTTGTAAAATAAAACGCTAGGAAAGTTCTGGAGTGTCAGGAACATTCCAAGCGCTCTGAATGGTTCATTGGTTGTTAATTGCCATTTGTCTGTTTGATAAGGAATCATTCCCCCTTTTGTATTCGTCCTTTTCAGAATTCAGACTTACATTTACTGAGTTTGAAAATTATGCTACGTGGTAAACTTTTTTTATTACGGTACTTTTTCATTAAAAAAAACATCGAGACAACGTAAAACATCGAGTACAAAACATCGATGTTAAAAAAACATCGGCTTCAATAAATCGATGTTTAAAACATCGATGTTTTTATCAAAACATCGATGTTTTGAAAACATCGACATCGATGTCGCATCCCTAGTACAGTGTACTCCGGATTATCCGGGTTAATGGTGGGGATGAGTAGCACGAATAATCGAAAAACAAGGATAATACGATTTCTGTTCAATTTAATTGTAGTTTCAAAAAATAATACAGTAAAGCTTCGTTTATCCGGATCTCCGGATCAGATTTGTAGACAATATTTCAATTTGATAATAATTTTTAACTATGATAGCAACAACGTAACTACAAGTACGCCAAATATTCGCTTTTTAGTTTGATTCATTGTACAGTTCCTGCACAGATTGTACAATAAATTATGGTAATAAAATGCTTGTTGTTGAGTTTAATAGCGCATACAGATTGGTACAGAGTTCTCTGCATCTGCCAGTGATTTATGTCTCTCTGTACTCTCTACTATGCGTGGATCGCCTCCTCTGGCGGTCCATCAAAGAAAGAGTGAGGGGTCAGAGGGGCAAATGGTGTCGAGCGGGGTCGGGGGACACACCACATCAAAGAAATCTTGCGGGCGGGAATGGGGGTGGTTCTAAATACCGTGTCTAATGTTACCGTGACTAATGTGATGACAGGAGTCGGGGAGAGAACTCTGTACCAATGTATATGCACCATAAGAAAGTTGATGTTGTTGTGGCTTATGCCCCTTGACTGGCAGCAGCATCAGATCAAGGTCATTATAAGCTATTGTGCTCGAAGATACGGCTCCGGTTTTAACTCAGCACCAAAAGGGTCGGAGTCCCACATGGCTGAGGGTCCGGTCCCATAATTCTGAACCGAGTCAAGAACCGGTACACTTGACCCCGCACCTTCATGGGTAAATTCTGAGAACTTAGAGGACATTGCAGCCACGACAGATTTTACGTGCACCAGCCGCCATTAGCGTACACGGCGGTGGATCTGTGATCGGCGAGCATCGAATCAGAGACGTTCAGATCACTGGCTCGCTGCCTTTGCCAACTGGGCCACCGCGCCAACATAAGCTTAGTAGTTTAAGACATGCACACAAACGTAAGGAGGGAGGGAGAGACATGTATTTTAACAACACAGCACAGAACTATTATTATCATCTATTACGATATTTGTTGACGGAAAATAGAAGCTTTAAAAAAGGCGTAAATAATAAAGAAAAGTATACACTCTTTAATCCACCAAACTAAAATACCCGAGAAAATAAATATTTCTTAGAGAACATAGATGATTACACTTATCTTTTTATATACAGACTAGCTGAAAACCCGTACTTTGTTACGGAGTACATTCAAATTAAATACAACGGTCAATGTATGCAACTGATGCCAAAAATTTGTATAAATATATTTATAATAAATTCAACGATCAATGTATGCAATTGATGTAAAAAAAAGTAAAAATATATTTATAAAAAAATCTTAACGGATATTTTTATAGACAAAATAATGTAGGAGAAAATATTCAAATTAAATCTAATAGAGCATACTAAATAATAGTACAGTTAATATAGTACAGTTTGAGGAACATTTTTTTTACTGTATGTTAATATTTTTTTGGATAATGTCCAATCATCTGCCGCATTAGGAAGACATTTTTTTTGTCTATTTCGTTGTTATGCACGTGACGCAAAATTAAAAGAGAAGAAAACACGTGATCAGCATTTAATAAATTAAAATTCTAAAAATTAATCTTTAAAAATCACCAAAAATCAAAAAATGGACGTAAAGATTCGAAAAACATTTTAAAGGAATTTTTATGATCTTTCTCGTAATATCAACTTTATAACCCTCAGGTTAATATTTTAAATGCAAAATTTAAAGACTGTTACAAAAACAGCTTAAAAATTTAATTTTAAAAAAATCTAAGAAGAATTCTTGAAAAATCTTTCTTAGTGCACCCCTACACTATTAGAAGAATATCCATGCAAAATTTCAGCCCTTTAGGTCCAGCGGTTTGGTCTGTGCGTTGTATGTCAGTCAGTCAGTCAGTGAATGAATGAGTCAGTTACGGAACTGTTTTATATATATAGATAGATATTCCTCGACTTACGACCGAGATATTGGTCGTAAGTCGAGTTTCAAACAATTTTATTTTGTATATGTACATACATATATTTTTTTTTACTTTCATACATAATACGTAATTAAAAATGCATTGTACTTTATTTCGAAGGCTTAAATTATTCTTCGCCATCACTACTTATTGTGTTAGTACAATCCAATGGTTCAGAATTTGCGACAGAAGGTACGTTGCATGAAGTTTTTTTAACAGAAGGAAGTTTTTTTTAACAAAGTTATCCAAGGTAGTTTTTAATAGTCATGTAATACATGTAGGTATGTACTGTACATTCAAGGAACAATATTTTTGAGAAAAAGATAAAATAAGAAAAAAAAATTCGGTCGGAAGTGCGAGCGGTCGTAAGTCGAGTAATACCTGTATGACAAGAATCGTCTAAAAGAAAATAAAAGGCACATGGCTGATTCCAATGCCCAAGAGCAAAATTTGTTTTCAAATTGAAAAATGTTCAACAGACCGTAAAAACAAATTTCAAACTATTTCAACTCATAAGACAGTGGTATTATTTTTACAGAATTCAAGAGATGAAAATATATTTTTTATGCTTAACATAAGACTTTTCTGATCATCACTACATTTAAGTTAAATAAGAATTTATTGTATCAGAAATCTATAATTCGATCGAAAATTGTTCATAAACTTACACCTTAACATAAGACTTTTCTGACCATCACTACATTCAAATTAAATAAGAATTTATTGTATCAGAAATCTATAATTCGATCGAAAATTGTTCATAAACTTACACCTTAACATAAGACTTTTCTGACCATGACTACATTCAAATTAAATAAGAATTTATTGTATCAGAAATCTATAATTCGATCGAAAATTGTTTATACACTTACAGCTTAACATAAGACTTTTCTGATCATCACTACATTCAAATTAAATAAGAATTTATTGTATCAGAAATCTATAATTCGATAGAAAATTGTTTATAAACTTACACCTTAACATAAGACTTTCCTGATCATCACTAAATTCAAATAAATAAGAATTTATTGTATCAGAAATCTATAATTCCAACGAAAATTGTTCGTAAACTTACACCTTAACATAAGACTTTTCTGACCATCACTACATTCAAATTAAATAAGAATTTACTGTATCAGAAATCTATAATTCAATCGAAAATTGTTCATAAACTTACACCTTAACATAAGACTTTTCTGACCATCACTACATTCAAATTAAATAAGAATTTATTGTATCAGAAATCTATAATTCGATCGAAAATTGTTCATAAACTTACACCTTAACATAAGACTTTTCTGACCATGACTACATTCAAATTAAATAAGAATTTATTGTATCAGAAATCTATAATTCCATCGAAAATTGTTTATAAACTTACAGCAGGTATTATGCATTCTGTTTACGGCAAATTCAGGGGAGAATATCCTTAAATGACTCTTACACCGCATTTACACAGTTTCGATCGCGGGGGGGGGGGGGGGGCGAATGTGTAAACGGTGTTCTCGCCGTTTCTCCTCGCCAACCGTGGCGCTCGCTTCGGGAGCGGTTTTCTGGCACGAGTCAATGGAGCGAATGGCATCGTTCCGACTGGAAGTCTTGTTCACGGCAAGAGGCGGGAATGTGAGAACGGTCACTCGCATCGCTGCAGGAACGTGACTAATGTCTCGCGAATGTGTAAATGCGACATTACAAAGAGTGAAGCACGATTCGAGTCATCCTTCAACAACAATATTACGAGAATCGTAAAAACAAAATAAAGGCAGACGATTCATTCCGGTACCCGAGAGCAAAATTTGTTTTCAAGTTGGAAAATATTCAACGGAACCGTAAAAACAAATTTCAAACAATTTCAACTCAAGACGATGGTATTACATTCACAAAACTCGATTAATAAAAAAACACTTTTTCTACTTCCAATTAAAGACTTGCTGGTCGTCCCTTAATTCAAGTAAATTAGGAATTAATTACGACAGAAAACTATACTTCGATCAAAATTAGTTTATGAACTTTCAGCAGAAATTAAGCACAGTTAGCCCTCCTACAGCATGGCATCGTACAACACGGTTTCGCTGTAACACGATAAGATAAAACGGGGGAACCCTCGTATAACACTACAACCTGTAACATGGTTTCGCTCTAACACGATAAAAAAATTGCGAAAACCTTTGTACAACACTGTACTTCTATAGCACTAAATAACATGATTTTTGTTTAACACATTTAAAAACTAAATTACCTTAAAATAATGACGGGAAGGAATAATGAATTATAGTTGCTTTACATGAAAATGTATAAACAAATTATAATTTATTCATTTGTAACTCTATAAAATTACAAGAAGGCCCAAACTTAGTTGAAAATCTTGAATCATTTTTCCTGAATACGGACCCTTCCGCTGAAAGAAGCCGAAAGATCAAAAGGGAACTGCAAAATTTTCTATCTTCATACCGTGAATCTACAATGACCTTGTAAGAACCAGCAAATAAACCAAAATTACAGATTTTTTAAAGAGGATAGAAGGTGCAAAAAATCTAAATGAAGAAAAAGGCTCTGAAAGTGAAGGTGATATCGTTCAATGGAAAAAAAACGTTCTCGTTTGATTGTACTGAGCAGTGATGAGCAAGAAATTTATTAAATTAAGGTCGCATTAAATGAATATAACATTTCTTTGTTTCTTTTCGTTTTGTGTTATACATGCATTTATATTTTTAATAAAAATTAAGTTGCTTATATGGAATTTTTAAAAAAAATGTTTGTTTTTAATAAGTTTTCACAACGTAACTCCCTTTTTTGAACTGTCTCTGGGTCTCTCATAACACTGTTTCACACAACACGGCATTTTCTACGAACCTATCTACCGTGTTATAGGAGGGCTACTTGTTTGTTGTTTTCGACAGAGCCAGAGGAAAAAAATATTTTTAAAACACTCTAATACGACGTAAAGCACTATTTAAGTCATTCTTCAATGATAATATAACGAGAATAATCAAAACAAAATAAAAGGATATGATTGATTCCAGTACCCAAGAGCAAATTATTTTTTTTTTAAATTGAGAAATCTTCGGCAGACCGTAAAAAACAAATTTCAAACAATTTCAACTCATAGGAGAGTGGTATTACTTATTTTCACAGAATTCAAGCAATAAGCACTTTTTCACTTTAACCTTTTCTACTTTACATAATACTGTTTTGGTCGTTATTTCATTCGAATTAAATAGGAATTAACTGTAACAGAAAACTGTACTTCGATCGAAATTAGTTTAGGAACCTACAGAAAAAATTAAGTATCTTGTTTTCGGTAAAGCCAGGGTGAAAAAAATTTTTTTAAAGACTCTAATCCAACGTAAATCCCTATTAAAATTATGGTTCAACTAAAACATGACGTGAATCGTCAAAACAAAATAAAGACACTTGATCGATTACAATATCCAAGAGCAAAATTTGGTTAAGTCGGAAAATCTTCAACAGGCCATAAAAACAAATTTCAAACAATTTCATCTTATAAAATTATATTATTTTCACATAACTCAAGTAATAAAAAACACTTTTTCTACTTCACATTAACGACTTACTAGTCTCATTTAATTCAAGTTTTAAAAAAATAATTAATTGAAACAGAAAACTATATTTCGATCGAAATTAGTTTAAGAACTTACAGATGACATTAAGTATGTTGTTTTCGGCAAAGCCAGGATAAAAAATATTTTTAAAAGACTCTAATTACTCTAATACAACGTAAAGCACTATTCGAGCATCCTTCAACTATAATATGACACGAATCGTCAGAACAAAATAAAGGCACTTGATCGTTTACAATAACCAGGAGCAAAATTTGTTTTCAAGTTGGAAAAATCTTCAACAGAACCGTAAAAACAAATTTCAAACAATTTCAACTCATAAGATAACAATATTATTTTCATAGAAATCATGTAATAAAAAACACTTTTTCTACTTCACATTAACGACTTACTAGTCGTCATTTAATTCAAGTTAAAAAAAGAGAAATTAATCGAAAGAGAAAACTATATTTCGATCGAAATTAGTTTAAGAACTTACAGATGACATTAAGTATTTTGTTTTCGGCAAAGCCAGGATAGAAAAATATTTTTAAAAGACTCTAATACAACGTAAAGCACTATTCGAGCATCCTTCAACTATAATATGACACGAATCGTCAAAACAAAATAAAGACACTTGATCGTTTACAATACCCAGAAGCAAAATTTGTTTCAAGTTGGAAAATCTTCAACAGAACCGTAAAAACAAATTTCAAACAATTTCAACTTATAAGATGACAATATTATTTTCATAGAAATCATGTAATAAAAAACACTTTTTCTACTTCACATTAAAGGCTTGTTAGTCGTCACTTAATTCAGGTTTAACAAAAAGAATTAATTGTACCAGAAAACTATATTTCAATCGAAATTAGTTTAGGAACTTACAGAAGACATTAAGTGTGTTGTTTTCGGCAAAGCCGGGATAAAAAAAAATTTTAAAAGACTCTAATACAACGTAAAGTACTATTCAAGTCATCCTTCAACTATAATATGACGCGAATCGTCAGAACAAAATAAAGGCACTTGATCGTTTACAATACCTAAGAGCAAAATTTGTTTTCAAGTTGGAAAATCTTCAACAGAATCGTAAAAACAATTTTCAAACAATTTCAACTCATAAGATGATGATATTATCATCATAGAACGCTGGTAATAAAAAAAATTCTACTTCACATTAAAGGCTTGCTGGTCGTCACTTAATTCAAGTTAAAAAAGAATTAATTGTAACAGAAAAACTGTAGTTCGATCGAAATTAGTTTAAGAACTTACAGAAGACATTAAGTATGTTATTTTCGGCAAATCCAGGGTGGAAAAATATTTTTTAAAGACTTATACAACGTACTATTCAAGTCATCCTTCAATTAAAATATGACGCGAATCGTCAGAACAAAATAAAGGCGTTTGATCAATTACAATACCCAAAAGCAAAATTTTTTTTCAAGTTGAAAAATCTTCAGCAGAATCACAAAAACAAATTTCAAACAATTTCAACTCATAAGATGACGATATCATTTTCATAGAACTCAAGTAATAAAAAACACTTTTCCTACTTCAAATTAAAGGCTTGCTGGTCGTCACTTAATTCAAGTAAAATAGGAATTAATTGTGACAGAAAACTATATTTCGATCGAAATTAGTTTAGGAACTTACAGAAGACATTAAGTATGTTGTTTTCAGCAAAGCCAGGGTGGAAAAATATTTTAAAAATACTCTAATACAACGTACTATTCAAGTCAGCCTTCAACTATAATATGACACGGATCGCCAAAGCAAAATAAAAGCACTTGGTCGATTACAATACCCAAGAGCAAAATTTGTTTTCAAGTTGGAAAATCTTCAATAGACCATAAAAACAAATTTTAAACAATTTCAACTTATAAAATTGTACTATTTTCATAGAACTCAAGTAATAAAAAACACTTTTTCAACTTCACATTAAAAGTTTGCTAGTCACTTAATTCAAGTTAAAACACATAATTCATAGTAACAGAAAACTATATTTCGATCGAAATTAGTTTAAGAACTTACAGAAGACGTTAAATATGTTATTTTCGGCAAAGCCAGGGTGGAAAAATATTTTAAAAAGACTTATACAATGTACTATTCAAGTCATCCTTCAACTATAATATGACGCGAGTCGTCAGAACAAAATAAAGGCACTTGATCGATTACAATACCCAAGAGCAAAATTTGTTTTCAATTCACTGCAAATATTGCAGAGCTCACGGTAAACGAATTTGAGAAAGCCGAAAAAAGAAATAGTTCCCAGAGAACGCTCAAATAACTTAATAACGTTCGGCAAGCCTATCATTTACATCTGTCCTTCCAGTTCCTATAACCCGCAACAACTTAAAAAGCCGCCCCGGCAGGGGTTCGCGAAAACAATCTTCCCCGCCCTTTGTTTCACCATCTAACAATGCCCAATTATAGTTTGGTAGACGAGGGGTGAGGGCAGCAAATGACCACGTGTTGCGCTGTGACCAACATACGAGATTAGGCGAGGAAGGACGCTGGGGACGAGAATAACAATACCGGGAATGTGCAAGGTGCAGTAAGAAACTAAATTTGAAAAAAAATAAATTATTATAAATGTACAGTGTTTTCTTGGTAATGATATTAGTTCTTAACGCCCACACTCAGCGGGATTTGCGTTTTTATAAAATAATTTTTTTTAAATTATGATAATTAGTTAGATAGAGTAAAAATTGCAATTTCGCCTTGTTATTTCCGTCTTTCCTTATCAGCGACTATTTTGCTAACTACCCTTGAATACTCTTGCATGTTTGGAACCTTAGACTTATAAAATAAAGGGGAAGAGAAGGGAAGGAATGAGGCTTAAAGTGAAATTTTCATATATATATATATATATATATGTATGTATGTATGTATGCATGTAATATCCCCATTACATCACGTCCTTAAATTATAACCTGAAAAGGAAAACTAACTCATATTTACGTGGCTGGAGCTAGACTCACCCTGAAAACAATAAAATTAGATTTGGAAGCAGTCGGGACGAATCGTTTATTACAGCGACTAGAGTACATCCGTTCCTTTCACAAGAACGGCTCAGAATAATATCACCTTTCAACATTCAACGCGAGAGGCGAGAGGAACATGTGACTATTATTTGTAGGGTCAGCAGATTTAGGGGCTCGCGATGCTAACCCACCCCTGAATTCGGTCATATGCACGTGTAGAAATGCAAAGGCATGCGATTCATGGGAAGTTCTGTGGCTAATGGTTTTAAAGCGAAAAATTAATATTACTGGGGATTGGATTTAAGAAAAGGAATTTAAATGCTAGAATGTAGGACTTAATATTTAATATATTACTTACTTACTTACACACACACACACACACACACACACATATATATATATATATATATATATATATATATGTGTGTGTGTGTGTGTGTGTGTGTGTGTATATACATATACACACATATATATATATGTGTGTGTGTATATGTATATATATGTATATATATATATATATGTGTGTGTGTGGGTGTGTATATACATATACACACACATATATATATGTGTGTGTATATGTATATATATGTATATACACATGTATATGTATATACACATATATATATATATGTATATACACATATGTATATACACATATGTGTATATACATATATATATATATGTATATACATATATATATATATATATATATATATATGTGTATATACATATAGATATATATATATATATATATATATATATATATATATATATATATATATATATATATATGTATGTATGTATATGTATATATACACACACACACACACACACATATATATATATATATACACACACAGTCACACTCAATAGACAGCAAGAGGCAGTGTCCGACCTCATTCATTTTAAACTTAAAAAGCCATACATAAATTCATAAGGAACTGAAGGACGTGTGTTTGTTTCTTTCCGGTTGCCAAATATGATATACAAAATGTATAGCGGTCCACATAATACAAGCACGCTACCTAGCCAGCCGCACGCCGGCAAACAAACAGAGTAAATAGGAACCGAGTCCACCGGAGTCATTGAGTACGTAATGACATTATTGGATAAGGCAAGAGCAACGCGCTCCAGTGGCTTCGACTACGGAAACCTGCAGAGAACCAGAAACACCTTCAGCTTGAGGAGAGACGAATGAATAAAAAAGAAAGAGAAAAAAAAGAGATGGGGAAGGGGGGAGGGGGAAGCAGTCTCGAAAGGGTGAAAAAAGAAAAAGAAAAAAATAAAGGCGAGGGTCATGAAGCACATGTATCAGCGTAAGAGCCTGCGCTCGCTTTTGTAGTTGAATCACGTACTTGTTCAACCGTTTACCACGCGCGAGCGCTGGAGGTGGCCGCGCAGAAAGGGACCAGGCGCTGTCGTGGAGAAATTTATCAACGGCGAGGTTACTTCTTTTTTTTTTTTTTTTTCTTTCTTCTTATGATTTAATTTCAGTCATGAACTGGGGTATTTCAATGAATCTGTTGCAATTATTAAGCATGAATAAGAAACGTTAATGAAAAGGTGACGGGGACACTCCACGGCTACTTGAAAAGTTTTTTTTTTTCTTTACTGAAAGCGTGCGAAGGATGAAAGATGGTACCCAGGGAGACGAATTTGGAGTTGCCGTATTTTACACGAGATCGTGGGAAAATGTACTGAACTGTCAAAATTCAGAATGTTGCTGTTTGTCACTGACAGAATTAGAACTGCTGTTTGAACTGCTGCTTACTAAAAGAATATGCATATATCATAGGATGAAGGATGGTACCCGGGGAGGTAAATTTGAATTTACCTTATTTTACACGAGATCGTGGGAAATGGTAGTGAACTGTCGAGTATCAGAATGTTGCTGTTTGTCACTGAGGGAATTAAAACTGTTTGAACTGTTGCTTACTAAAGGAATATGCGTATATCATAGGATGAAGGATGGTACCCAGGGAAACAACTTTGAATTTTTCTTATTTTACACGAGATCGTGGGAAATAGTTGTGAACTGGCATGTTTCGAAATGTTGCTAGTTGTCAGTGAGGGAATTAAAGCTGTTGTTTGAACTGTTGCTTACTAAAAGAATATGCATATATCATAGGATGAAGGATGATACCCAGGGTGACGAATTTGAATTTACCTTATTTTACTCGAGATCGTAGGAAATAGTAACGAACTGTCAAAATTCGGCATGTTGCTACTTGCCAGTGCGGGAATCAAAACAGTTCTTTGAACTGTTGCTTACTAAAGGAATATGCATATGTTTTAAAGAAATATGCATTTATAGGATGAAGGATGGTACTAAAGGAATGTGCATATATAGGATGAAGAATGGTACTAAAGGAATATGTATTTATAAGATGAAGGATGGTACATTGGGAGATGAATTTGAATTTGTCTCATTTTATACGAAATCATGGAAAGCAGTAGTGAACTGTTGAAAGCTGGTATGTTACTATTTGTGGGTGAGGGGTTAAAACTCTTGTTTGAACTGTCTCTTACTTAAAAGAATATCCATATACATATGCCTATATACTAAAGGAATATCTATGGACTAATCCATAATTTTCGTGGTCGTTGAAATGAATAGTGACACTTCCGATGCCGTTTAAGTGCAAGTTCAGCCCCATCAGCATTGGGGGGAGAAGAAAGGATGAAAAATAAAATGTCCAAAATGACCGAAAGTAGTATAGAAACCATAGTTTTCGGGATCGCTGAAATGAATAGGGACACTCCCGATGCCGTTTGAGTAAGTTCAGCCTCCCATCACCATTGGAGGAGGGGGGGGGGGAGAAGATGTAAATATAAAATGTCCAAATTTACCGATAGTAGTGTCGAACCTACAGTTTTTGGGGTCGTTGTGATGAAAAGTAAAAAGGCTGTTTATAATCAAGTTTTGAGTTAACATTATATTGCCCTCCTAAGCATAAAAGACGTATCTCTTTTTTTTCTGAGGAAAAAAAAAGATTGAGATACGGCCAATTCCCTTAGAACTACAACAGTTTTTTGAGATTCATCTTATTTCTTTTATGATTTTCTACTATTTCTAAATAAGATACGGCCTTCTGGCTTACAAATAATGTCAGGTAGCGCACAAGCAAGAAAAACCGTAAAAATGGGAAAAAATTTTTGAGATACGTCTTTTATGCTTAGGTGGGCAGTATAGTGTAATTGCAATTTTACTTTATAATTTGTATACTGTACATATGCTTTTAAATACCTGTAAATAAAATTACTTAGATTTTACGATATAGGTAGAATTCATTCCTTTTCCTGTCTAGTGAAAAATTGGGATAAATAAATACCCAGGAAAAGCCGGATAAACGGCTAGTAAATTTTTAATATAAAATCTTTTGCAAGGTACAGAAAAGTTCGGGTTATCTGAAAATAACATATCTTATTGGATTATCAGCATTTACGAGGCTGTAAATAGTAGACACATTTTATCCATAGGTTAACACTGAGGTGAGAGAATCCAATTGGGTTAGTACACAGCAGCATTAACGAGTACATTTTTTCCGAGTACATTTTAACGAGTCCGGCTAAAATTTTTTTACTTTCAGAGGTATGTTTTCTCACAGTTAAATTCTTCATCCAAAAGAGAACAGTTTCATAGTAAATGTTTTATTATATATATATATATATATATATATATATATATATATATATATATATATATATATATATATATATATGCATATATATATATATATGCATATATATATACATATATATGCATATATATATACATATATATACATATACACACACACACACACACACATATATATATATTCATATATATATATATATATATATATATATATATATATATATATATATATATATACATATATATATATATATATATATATATATATATATATATATATATATATATGCATATATATATACATATATATATATATATATGCATATATATATACATATATATATATATATATATATATATGGTTAATACACAACAGCCTTGACAGATAGATCTAGGCATAGCTATGATCTTGAATGGCGCAAAGCACAAAAGTGAATTTTTAAAAAAAGGAACATACCGCAGTGCCAAAAAGTACAATCAGTGCTCTTCCATAATTTGTCCACGCTGCGAGTGAAACGCATGTACTTCCTAATGAACGTACAAAACACATAAAGTGTATAAAATATACTACACCGAGAGAGCCACTCGCGCCCAATTACAGATCGCCGACGGCACCGCTGACGCAAGCGGGTTTTGACTGTACATCTTAATTCCGGTTACTCGTTTCGAAATGTATCTCTCTCATTTCTGTCGTTACATATTAAACAGCGAGTAGAATTACGATGACATAATTCTCTCGGAAATATTCCATTCAGTTATTCTGGAATAGCCCATTTAGTGTAGTCATCCACGACGGTTCAACACGGCGATGTGAATTTACAACTGCAGTAATGTGCGAGTTGGTATGTGATGGGTTTTTTCTTACAGCAGCTTTCGCTCCTTTAAGGCTGCTATGTACTAACCCTATTGGATTCGCTCCCCTCAGTGTTAACCTATGGAGAAAATTTGTCTACTATTTACAGCTACATAAATGCTACATTCCATGACGGTTCAACACGGCGATGTGAATTTAAAACTGCAGTAATGTGCGACTTGATATCTGATGTTTTTTCTTACAGCAGCTTTCGCTCCTTTAAGGCTGCTATGTACTAACCCTATTGGATTCGCTCCCCTCAGTGTTAACATATGGAGAAAATTTGTCTACTATTTACAGCTACATAAATGCTACATTCCATGACGGTTCAACACGGCGATGTGAATTTAAAACTGCCGTAATGTGCGAGTTGGTATCTGATGGGTTTTTTTTGCAGCAGCTTTCGCTCCTTTAAGGCTGCTATGTACTAACCCTATTGGATTCGTTCACCTCAGTGTTAACCTATGGAAAATATTTGTCTACTATTAACAACTACATAAATGCTATATTCCATAACGGTTCAACACGATGTGAATTTACAACTGCAGTAATGTGTGAGTTGGTTTCTGATTGGTTTTTTTCAGTAGCTTTCGCTCCTTTCAGGCTGTTGTGTACTAACCCTATTGGATTTGTTCACCTCAGTGTTAACCTATGGAAAATATTTGTCTACTATTAACAACTACATAAATGCTACATTCCATGGTTCAACAAGGCGATGTGAATTTATAACTGCAGTAATGTGCGAGTTGGTGTCTATTTTTTTTTTTTTTTAAAAACAGCAGCTTTCTCTCCTTTAAGGCTGCTGTTTACTAACCCGATTGGATTCGTTCACATCAGTGTTAACCTTTGGAGAAAATGTGATTATTGTTGACAGCTGCATAAATGCTTATAATCCAATAAAAATGGTATTTTCAGATAGCTTGAAATTTTCTGCATCTTGCAACAGGATTCATTTTATAAATTTCGTCCCCCAAGGAAATTTAGGAGCGTTTAAAACACATTTATACCAGATTTTTGTCCACGATTAATTTAAATTTTAAAATATTATTTGCATTTAAATATGCCCCTAGGTGTAAAATTTCTTTCTCTGTTACAAATAAAAAAAACTTTCAATCCAAGTTGGAAATTAGTGGACACATTTTCTCCATAGGTTAACATTGAAGTGAGCAAATCCAATAGGGTTAGTACTCAACTTAATACTTTCCCTGTTTGCAGGCCAGTTAACAGTGTACTTGAGGAATACATACAAAGGATCAGTTACTCATTGCACAAGCGTACCAGACATGGATAGAAGTTGAGTCATTTTCAAAAGAAAGAATGTGAAATATTTTCAGAAAAAAAAAAATCAACCAACTTTCTCGCTCGTAATCATGAAATTTTAAACTCCGTGTTAACATTATCATATTGCATATTTGGGCATAAAGTCCTTCTTCCGTAATGCAAGGGGGAAAAAAAATTTTGACTTAAGAAATTTGTGTTTATTCAGTGAACGTTTAAAGATTTAAATAACATCGATTATGAATTTCGATTATAAAATCGATAATTAAATTGACTGGTCATGTTAAACAATTTTTAATAATTAAAAATGTGTTGTTAAATTTGAAATAATTACATAGAACTACAGTAAAATTATCAAATGGCAACTAGTTTCGAGTTAAAAATTTTAGTTCTTCTTTCGGAGTCCGAATTAAATGGGATTTTCTCTCTGGGCTGTTAACAAATGCTTAATTAAATGTAAATTGCATAACTCCTTTTCAACAGTGACAATTATTTTCCTCTAAGTATTTTGAATAACGGCACGTAAAATAAATTAAACGCAACCGGAAAAAGCTTTTGACATTCTAGAAGAAATACTCACACAGAATTTTAAGTAAATGTATTAATGGATGGTTTTAAAACATTCACATTTTAGAAGGAAGTTAAAACAGCTTAGGCATTCATCATGTTTACGTTGGAGATAACAAAATCGATAAAATTTTGAACAACTTATTAGATTCACAAACAACCGATACATAAAACGTGAGAAAGCTCAACTTAACCATAAATCCTCCACAGTAACAACAGATCCCCACGACCTGAAGATGAACTTAAATGGTTAATACGGAACTAGTTGCCGTTTAATAATTTTATTTTGTATTGTAGGAAGCTGTATGCCCGTTTTAAGCGACCTCAACAAGTTTTATCTAGGCATTTACATAAATTAACTATCGGCCGTTCTTTGGTAAGTGATTTTAAGATAAGAGATGCACTTCTTTTGGCGCTTTCTTTCCCCCATGTAATCCTGTTTTTCCCCCGTCAGTTTCAGTTATTAACCTTTTTCTTGCAGGGGAGGATAGCATGTATCCTAAGAATACGGTCCTAAGACTGAATATATACAGTCGAACCTCCATATATCGAAGTAGCAAATTGCCGGAAAAAAATTCGATATATAGAAATTTCGATATATAGAATTGAGCTTAGTTTTATCATAATTCTCCTAAAAAATTAAAGCTAATTTTCGTATACGAAACTCCATTTCTAATTTATATGCGAATCCTATTAAAGAAAGTTAATAACTAAAAAATTAATTAATATGAAAGATTTATTGAGTACTACATACCTTTAAAAAAACAATAATCCAGACAGTGGATACAATGATCACAGTTACATTCTTTAAAAAAACTACGAATATCTTGCTGAACAGCAAGTTTTGCGGAAAGTTCAAAGAAATGTTGTATTTATTCAGTCCACTAAAAACTTAATCAGGGGCATTTTCCGCGAAGTCCACGACATATTGTTTCAAATGCTAAAAATTGGGAGGAGATTTTATTCTAAAGTGGAATAAAAATCTCCCAATTTGTCTTGAAAAAAATTTCGATATATGGAGATTTTTTCGATATATAGAAACAATTTTTCTATGTAATGAACACGAAGATTTGCTAAGAGTTCGATATATAGAAAATTTCGATATCTGGAAGTTCGATATATGGAGGTTCGACTGTATATATATATATATATATATA
Source organism: Dolomedes plantarius (assembly GCA_907164885.2). NCBI lineage: Eukaryota > Metazoa > Arthropoda > Arachnida > Araneae > Dolomedidae > Dolomedes > Dolomedes plantarius. Next base: position 41,754,506 of record OU015499.1, on the reverse strand, counting down.
TATATATATATATATATATATATATATATATATATATACATACATATATATATATATATATATATATATATATATACATACATATATATATATATATATATATATATATATATATATATATATATATATATATATACATATACATATATATATATATATGTATATATAATATATATATATTCTTTATATATATATATATTTTTTATATATATATATATATATATTACATATATATGTATGTATGTATGTATGTATGTATGTATGTATGTATAACCTCCTTAATAGCCGTTCTTACAAAGGGGGTATAACAGTTTCCGTTCTACAGAGGGAATCGGAAAAATGGGCCCTGTAAGCTGAAGGTTAAACACTAAACTGTAATAATAATACACGAACTCCCAGTGGCGCATGCTCTGTTTCAATCTTCGCCTTCTTAACACATAACCAAACTTCAGACACGCAACTGATTTGTTATTACAGCTGTGCCGTCTGAGTATGTTCTTTTATTACTTCCTTCCGCTTAGAATAACAAATGGACCTAATACCGAATATTGAAATCTTCCGCGGATATATATATATATATATATATATATATATATATATATACATATATGAATGCGGTAGCGTACTGCAAATCAGAACCAGTTTTATGATTGACTGCGCCATCCCTGGATGTTAAAGATAATTCGCTGCGCCCAAAATCCCTAGAGGTAAACGGTTCGGTTACATTTTTGTTTAACAGATTTTTTAAGAGCTTCAAACGATCTATTGTCGTATATCGTTAATCACAATGAGCAGTGATTACGGAAACAAAAAATGAAACAAAATGCCCCTCCGAGATGCGAAACGGATAATATGTCTTACTTTTTGTTTTAGCTTCCATTTTTTTTATGATATATGATAACTCACAGCTGATAAATTAAGTTATTTCAAGTCTCGACAGAGGGTACGCAGAGGCATTTAGGACTTAATTAAAGGAACATGGACTGGAGCAGATCCTAATTTTTTTTTTTTAATACTCATAGTCATTCTTGAATTCCTTGGTGTTATCTGTTTCAAGTACCGACATGGGTAATAGGTTCCTGTTTTACATAAAAGGATCGTTTAAGTTGTAAAATGCCTGAACAGCTGATGAAAACTATGGCAGGACACAGAGTGTGGGAATTCAAGATAATATGAAAATTATGTAACTGAAAGTCGTTGACATTTTATTTCTCTACACTGAGTGACGTCACCATTTTGACTAGACAGAAAATTTTCTTCCTGATCTCAGTAAGTGTAGTCAAGTAAGCGCACAGGCAAAAATATATTTGGCGTTGCAGTTCTCGAGTACGGTTATTGTTAACTTCTGCCCGATATTTTTTTGTGTTTTTAATATTAAAAGACACATTTTTTAATAACTAGAGTGTAGTCGGGCTAAAAATTTAATATCAAAATATTATTTACAAATCTGTGACCGAGTTGTGGATTTAAAACTCCTCGGAGTCGAATTTATCCACTAAAATCTTCTTTTACTGCGGTCAAGGTTTTTAAGAACCTTCGTTCATACACATGCATATACATATACATACATACATAAACACACACACACACACACACATATATATATATATATATATATATATATACACCTGCTTAAAGACCGGTTAATCTAAGGCCTTCAACCAAAAATTCCAGTTAATGCATATCAAAGTAATAAACTCATTTTACTCACAAATGAGTCATGAAAATGCAGATATATATATTTTTTATGTTTAAGTTTTCCTCCGTCTGCAAATCTCTGTTGTAATGTACGCTTTTTTAAAAATGTAATTTTTTTAAATCCAACCAAACATTCCAGGTAATCCACATCAAAGTAGTCTACCCATTATTGTAACAAACGGTTCAAGTAAATGCAGATGTATTTTTAGAATTTATGTTATCAAAAACGTAAGTGTTTTTAATCCAAACAAACATTCCAGGTAATCCACATCAAAGTAGTCTACCCATTTTTCTGACAAATAATTCGAGTAAATGCAGATATGGTTTTTTAGCATTTTATGTTATCAAAAACGTAAGTGTTTTTAATCCAAACAAACATTCCAGGAAATCCACATCAAAGTAGTCTACCCATTTTTCTGACAAATAATTGGAGTAAATGCAGATATGGTTTTTTAACATTTTATGTTATCAAAAACGTAAGTGTTTTTAATCCAAACAAACATTCCAGGTAATCCACATCAAAGTAGTCTACCCATTTTTCTGACAAATAATTCAAATAAATGCAGATATGATTTTTTAGCATTTTATGTTATCAAAAACGTGCTTTTAATCCAAACAAACATTCCAGGTAATGCAAATGAAAGTAGTCAACTCATATTTCTGACAAATAATTCAAATAAATGCAGATATGGTTTTTTAGCATTTTATGTTATCAAAAACGTGCTTTTAATCCAAACAAACATTCCAGGTAATGCAAATGAAAGTAGTCAACTCATATTTCTGACAAATAATTCAAATAAATGCAGATATGATTTTTTAACATTTTATGTTATCAAAAACGTAAACGCTTTTAATCCAAACAAACATTCCAGTGAATCCACATTAAAGTTGTCAACCTATTTTTCTAACAAATGATTCAAGTAAATGCAGATTTTATTTTTAACATTTTGCGATGCAAAAAATGCATTTTTAATCCAACCAAACATTACACACCAAAGTAGTCAACTCATGTGATTCAAGCAAATATTTAAATAGCCCTAACCACAAAACTTAACTAATCGTTCTAAGTACCATGTCATCGAAAGTGGGGGAAGGGGGCAATTTAATTAATCTTCCCATGTTGAATATAAAACCAACTCTAATATTACTCTAATTAAAAAAAAATAAGTAAAAAAATAAAATAAAGTTGCGGTTACCACGGAGACGCTGTAATTTCGCTACAACACCCTACTTTTTGTGTGCTGGGTATCGGCTGACCATAAACGAGGTTCCCCGAGGGCGCAAGCTTTTTCCTGAGTGACAGAGCGAAATGATATACTACCAGGAAACGGCATAACCCAGATTGAGGGGTAATTTGGCGAGGGGACATTTCGCAGGAACTGTAAAACACGTTGACGAAATGCTAATACATTAATAGTGCCGGTCGCAGGTCAATATGATTCTAACAGAGGCGTCTAATTGAGCAGGAACAGATAGGCTAGTGGCGAAAAAAATAGAATTTTAAAAGACTTTTGGTTCGCATTATGATACGGACAACGCGGAGATTTGTGTTTTTATATTAAATGTCTCCCTGCTACAACTCTCCCATGCGTTTCACCTGCGCAAAAACAGGATTTGTACTCATT
>OU015499.1:41511183-41746183 GCA_907164885.2 Dolomedes plantarius | reverse complement strand
ATTTTTACTGTATTTAAAAAATTTTTTAGATAATGTCCAATTGTCTGCCGCATTAGCGAGAAAAGAAAAATATTTTTTTGTCTATTTCGTTGTTATGACGTGACGATACATTTATTTAAAGTACCAGAAAAAGAAATCACGTGATCAGCATTCAATAAATTAAATTCTAAAAATTAATCTTTAAAAATTCACCAAAAATCAGAAAATGAAGGTAAATATTCGAGAAAGATTTCATTTTAAAGGAATTTTTATGATCTTTCTCGTGATATAAATTTTATAACCCTCAAATTATTATTTTAAATGCAAACTTTAAAAACGTTAATAAAACAGCTTAAAAATTTAATTTCAAAAAATCTATGAAGAATTTTTCAAAAATCTTTCTTAGTGCACCCCTACACTATAAGAAGAATCGCCATGCAAAATTTAAGTCCTTTAGGTCCAGCAGTTTGGTCTGTGCGTTGTATGTCAGTGAGTCAGTCAGGTACGGAACTGTTTTATATATATATATATATATATATATATATATATATATATATATATATATATATATATATATATATATATATATATATATATATATATATATATATATATATATATATATATACAGTGGAATCTCGATCGATCGTTTTCGGATCCATCGTTTTTCCGTATGTGTCGTTCATTTCATCCAGTCCCAACGATCATATTGCTTTGTTATGTTTCCGCATCTATCGTTTTCCCGGATTTATCGTTCATCTCAATCGGTCCCTTGAAAAACAATAGATCGAGATTCCACTGTATATATATATATATATATATACTGTACATTGAATCAAACTGAAAAGCGAATATTTGACGTACTTATAGTTACGTTCTTACTATTTTAGTTAAAAATTATGATCTAATGTGAACATTAAATAAAAGAAAGTCTACAAATCTGATCCAGATTATCCGGAGATCAGGATAAACAAGGTTTTACTTTAATTTCAAAGGGTTTTACAGGCTAAAAATTTTAAACCTTAAAATGGCATCAATTTTTAATTCTATGAAAAAAATAAATAAATATTAATGAAAAAAGAATTATTTTGAAGCAGTAAGCCTCTTTTGTATATATACAAAATACATTTTTTTAAGCTGTAAAATATCGATATGTGACAAACATACCATAAGAAACTAAATAAATAAATAAATAAAATATGAAACAAGGGCCTATTCAATATATCTTTAGGTTATACTTTTTGCACTTTCCTACCAAAAGATAAATTTTCGCAAAAGTCAGACGGGATTTCAAAAGAAACAAGTAGATGTGCAGGTTTTTTGTTGAAGTCGCGAGGTTTGGAAATTTCGCTAAAGGGTTTCGAGATTCCTAAGGTGGTTGACATGAGAAATTTCGCAAGGGCGTCCGAGTGTGCGTTGAGGTTTCAGGTCAAAAGTATTAATACCATTTTCGTTTCTTTTTTCTAGGTAGAAGAAGCTTCTGTCTAGAGGAGGAAGTTTCGGCAATCAAATATCGCAATTATAAAGTTGTTGGTAATAATGGGTGTATTTGCTGTGGAGATCAAATATCCTTTGATTAAGATTTATGAAATGAAGATGGAAAAAGATAATTAAAAACTTCGCCCTGAGCTTTTGGAAAACTTTCATAATTAGGTAACTGCAAAAGAATTATTAAGGTAAATTCCAATGTTAATGGATTCAATGAAAGAATGAAAGTGGAAATTTTTGTAACATATCAAAAAGAGAAAATGAACAGTTTTTAATTTCTTGTCTTCACACATAAGTGTACTAATAATATATGCATTACGGTGACTTATTACGGTGAGTATTATTTATCAACTTTTATTATCATTCTTTTATAATAAATTTATAAATGGCCAGTTAAAACTTGCATTTGACAGCGAATATACTTAGGTAAGATTAATTAACCAACGATATTGCGTTTCTCAGAATGTTAAGTTAAATTTTAGTCATGTAATTCATTTCTAATAAGCAATGTAATAAATACACGGTTTCTTTCTTTTCTATAAGGCTTTTACTGGATTTGAATAATCCCTCGTACATTGCCATTCAGTAACATAAAACTTTCAATCGAAGGAACTAGTTTAATCTTAGACGACTTCACAAAATAATCTATGCCATGTTACCTTCATGTCAGGTAATTCGTTTCTAATAAGCAATGTCATGAATACACAGTTCCTTTCTTTTTCTAAGACTTTTACAGGATTTGAAGAATCCCTCGTACACTGCCATTCAGTAACATAAAACTTTCAATCGAGGGAACTAGTTTAAGCTAAGAAGACTTCACACAATACTCTATGTTACCTTTATGTCAGGTAATTCGTTTCTAATAAGCAATGTAATGAATACACAGTTCCTTTCTTTTTCTAAGGCTTTTACAGGATTTGAAGAATCCCGTGTACACTGTCATTCAGTAACATAAAACTTAGAAAGAAGTTTTAGTTAAAACTCTGAAGTTAGAAGACTTCACACAATAACCTCTGCGATATTTCAGTTTAGCCAAACAATTTATTTCTAATAAGCAATGTAATAAAAACTCAGTTCAATTCTCTTCTCTAAGCCTTTTACAGGATTTCGAAAACCCAGTGTACACTTCCCTGCTCTAGAATAAATATTTCATTCGAAGGAAATGGTTTAACCTTAGAAGACTTAATATAATAACTTCTTCTACTGCATTAAATTCTTAACAGGTAATTTCTTTCTAATAAGCAATGCAAGACAAAGTTCATGTCTTTTCTCTCAGGCTTTAACAGTGTTTCGAGAACTCCAAGTACACTTTCATTCAGTAGCATGAAACTTTCATTCAAGGGAACTAGTTTAAGCTTAGAAGACTTCACACAATAACCTCTGCTATGTTACATTCTAGTCTGGTAATTCGTTTCTAATAAGCAATGTAATCAAAACACGGTTTACTACCTCTTCCCTAACACGTAACTCATCTGAACGTGTAAGCATCCATTCTTCGAGGCATTCCTTCCCCTAATGATTTTTTTCCCGGGCATCTAACTACAAACGGAACATATTTTCAACACATCTTCCCAACAAACCTGAACCGAAAGGCGTGACAAAATTCCAAAACCCTGCACACAGAGAGAGACCCTTCACAAGTTGAAGAAGAAGATCAATCCTTCTTCAATCAACCGTAGAGAGAGAGAGAAGGGGAAAAAAAAGTCATTCCGGGTTTTCATTCTCACACACACACCGGCGTTCGTTAAAAGTTCATCACAGACTCTCTAGTGCCCCAAGGTTCCCGTTCCTTCCCTTCAGAAGATATAAGAGATATGTACTTTGTTGAATCGAACACTGGATTGGGAAAAAAAATTAGGAATGTGGTCGGTGATAAAGCACTCGGGGACTATTGGGATTCGTGACAAGTTCTTACTCGGGTAATGGTCAGGATGTCGTGATTCTAGCGGCAATTAATTAAAACGAAATCAGAGTGAATTACAGTTGGGATGCACGCTTCATCAAAGGCTGGCCTCACGAAGCAGTGGCGAATGTCAAACATCACCCTATTGGGAAGTTTAGGTTTGGTTTAACACATTAATTAAATCGAAAAAAAGGTCTCGGAAGCGTGTTCGAAGTTTAAAGCCTGGTCATTTATTACACGAGGATGCTGTATGCTAATTATTGCGCCCTTTGATCGTGTAATTATGAAATTTCACGATAAATAGTTGATCATTTGTTGCTAAGACGCTGGAAAACATAGACCTCCATCAAATAAAACGAAAAAAGTAATTTATTGATTAAATTTATAACGATCGGAACCAGGATTAGGACCCTAGTCATCAAATCTTGAAGCCGACAGTCTATTAACTGAACTTTGAATAATGATCAGCTAATTGAATATCTACTAACTCAGTGATTCCCAACCGGTGTGTCGCGTGATGTTTTGGAGTATTAACCTTTACCTTACGGGGTGGTATAACATGTATCCCAAGAACACGGGCCCAAGAATGAATATATATATATATATATATATATATATATATATATATATATATATATATATCCATCCCCCTTAATGGCCATTCTTACAATGGGGGTATGAAATTTCCTGTTCTAAAGAGGGAATCGGAAAAATGGGCCCCGTAAGCTAAAGGTCAACAGAAAATTATTAGTAGGGCCCACTTAAAGTAAATATTAAGTTGATGTCAAACATTTGTGCTTTAAGAATCAGTCGCAAACAAAACTATTCTAAGTGACATCCATTATAGCCCTCTAGTGAAATACTATACTGAATCCCACGGCTAATTTTGAAAATGTATTGATATATTCTATTTTAGTGTTTGTTACTTATATACAGTGGAATCTCGATCGATCGTTTTCGGATCCATTGTTTTTCCGTATGTGTCGTTCATTTTATCCAGTACCAAAGATCATATTGCTTTGTTACGTTTCCGCATCTATCGTTTTCCCGCATTTATCGTTCATTTCAATCGGTCCCTTGAAAAACGATAGATCGAGATTCCACTGTATTTCAATAAAGAAATGCAATCAGCAATGGAGTAAGTATTTATTTGAATTAAAATTTGACATGCTCCTGATATAAACTTAGCTTTGATTTAATATTGAAAAAATTTAAAATACTAAAATTCTAACAAGGACACCCCGAGTTTCTAATCTCTTTCCTAAGGGTGCTGCAGACGTAAAAATGTTGGGAATCCCCGTCGTAACTCAACTATGAATGGAAGTGTTATTTCAATGACATCCCTTACATATTCTTCACTTCATGATGCACTTCATAGGTTGTTTTTAATACTAGTCCAAACGTATTAATTTAATACATTCAATGACATCCCTCACATATTCTTCATTTATTTCATGGTGCACTTCATATGTTATTTTTAATACTAGTCCAAACATATCAATTTAATACTTTCAATGACCTCCCTCACATATTCTTCATTTCATTGTGTACTTCATATGTTGTTTTTAATACCAGTCCAAACCTATTAATTTAATACATTCAATGACATCACTCAAATATTCTTCATTTCACGGTGCACTTCATATGTAGTTTTTAATGCTAGTCCAAACATATCAATTTAATACATTCAATGACATCCCTCACATATTCTTCATTTCATGGTGCACCTTATATGCTGTTTTTAATACCAGTCCAAACATATTAATTTCATACATTCAATGACATCCCTCACATATTCTTCATTTCATGGTGCACTTCATATGTTGTTTTTAATACTAGTCCAAGCATATTAATTTTATACATACAACGACGCTAAATTTGTTTTCTACGATAATCGCTTTGCATACAGGAGAGAGATATGAACACGATAGCCAAAGTATTTTTATTATTAGAAGTACAAATTATTGTTATTATTATGATTATGATTATTATTGTGCAATGCCAGACTGATTTGCCCTGCAAGCGACATTTATCACCGTAAATGACTTCTGTCTCATACCCTATAAATATATTCCGGTCACTTTTTCCTTCAAAAGTGTCAACGCTAAATGAGTAACTTGATTGACAAACTCGAGATAATTGAGTAACTCAATTAATCAACTCGAGATGAATTGAGTAACTCGAGATTGATTTGTGATTGTTAATGACTTCTATCTCATATTCTATAAATATAACCACTGGATTTTTTTCCCATCTAAAGCGTCAAAAATAAATGAGTAACTCGAAAATCTTTTTTCATTTAGGATATTGGTGAAAGTTTCCCATTAAGGTAAAAACGCCTTGAAAATCTTTTTTTTTTTTTTTTCATTTCTTTTTAAAAAAAATCCTCGTCCATCAAGAGAGAACTAAACAATAAAAAACATAGAAATTACAATGTACTGAAAGGGGGCGAAAAACAGTACCTGCTTTTTCCTGTACTAATGAACAAAGTAATGTTGTAGGTGATTTTATAATTTAGACGGAAACTTCACCTTGAAACTTAACCTTACACAGTGAAATTTATTACAGCGCTGTAAGGGAATATTTTTTCTTACCTTACGCTTGAATCACTTGGTTTTTCATTGAGGTGTGAAATTGTCAAACAAAAGCTCAAAATGTGTTACTGTTTAGAAACGCTTTTAAACCAAGGTTATGCCATTTCCGGAGAGTTTACTTCCCAATGCAATGAGCATTAAACCATGCAAATTTCAGAAGTCAGTGGCAAGCCAGGGTGAGTATTACCCATTAAATTCTGGATGATCCCGTTCCCATTAATACACTTTTGCGCAGTGAAAAACCAGAAATTTTATAAAATCAAAAAATAGTCGTAAAAAAAATAACGTTGTTGTTGTTTCTAATGCCCCCCTGGCCGAAATCTATTCCAGAATGCAAACAATATTTTAAAATTTAAATTAGTCGGGGGAAAATCAAGTATAGTGTATTTTAAACGCTCATAAGTTCCTTTGGTGGACGAAATTTCTAAAATGAATCCTGTTGCAAGGTGCAGAAAAGATCAGGCTATCTGAAAATACCATTTTTATTGGATTATCAGCATTTATGTTGCTGTAAATAGTAGACAAGTTTTCTCTAATAGGGTTAGTACACAGCAGACTTAAATTATTGATAGAATACTTATGCTTAAAGTCAATATTTCTCTGTTAATTTTTAAACGAACTGAGTTAACATTAAATTAAAATATTTCGATTTTTTCCCTCTTTTATTGAAATAAAATCTGTTAAGTTGCCTCTTTTAAAATGTGTTTCACTTTTTAAGACATGCGGAAGTAAAAAAATTCTTGTTTTACAATTTTTTTTTAAATTTTTTCTTTTATATTAAAATATAGAGTACATTTAAAAGTTCAAGGAGTATTTCATGAAGTTGTATTATTTTGATAGAAAATAAACTTTTTTAATAAAGATTGCCAATTATAGCCCAAAAATTTTATCAACTACTCAACATAATTCTATTACATATTTTAACATTATTTTTCTTTATTTAATGTTAGTTTCAGAATTTTCAGTTCTATCAGAAAATACCGGTAGTTGTTAAAAAAATTCAACATTAATTCTAAGTATTGTTGGCTACGTTAAAGACTGTATATATAAGTGAACAACATTTTTTTAAAGTTATAAACACATGAATTAATTACTTCCAAAAACGAACTGTCCTTACATATTAGGCATTTCAACATCTGTAACCACAGTCCCCTGACAGCGGATATAGCATCAGATTATCTTCACAAATTAACGTACCTGCAAAAAATTATAAATTGTTATTATTATTATGATATTAGGCAACTTATTAACTTGCAAACATGTTAATATGAATACAAAAATTTGCTCACAATTTAAGATCAGAAAGAACTCTTTATACTTTTAAAATGGAACAAGTTTACATTTATGCAAGAGTTCACAAATAAATCAACAATCAATGTATTATTACCAATGTCTTGTTGAAAATTAGACACTTTATGAAAATTTGTAGGATTCCTTTTGCGGAATGTCTCCCCATCAGAAATTACCGCAGAAGCATTTAAATACATATCTAAAGGTTGCAAAATTCTAAAAATCCCATTGTTTAGTTGCGTTTTTATAGTAAAAATGCTAATACGAAAACATATAAGAAAAATAAACATAAAATACCTAAACATATTTTTATAATTACATAAAAATATTTATAATATATATATATATATATATATATATATATATATATATATATATATATATAAACTAATGCAAAATGCATTTGTTAAAATACCTTCATGTTAAACAAGCAACAAAAAATTAAAAGCTTAAAAACGGTTTTTCCGATTGTGGCATAATGCCACTATGTAAAATTTATTACTCAAGAATTTAAAGACTTAATGATAACCGCTATTAACTTAACTTAATTAATATCATCTTTAAACGATTAATTGCTAGCTGTATTAATATTAATTTAAAATAACTATTTTCCAGATACATATTGTATGCTTAAAGCGATTATACTGTTAATATCTACAATAGCTAAATATATTTACATTTTCCAATAATAGAATCGATTACCTCATTCGAATTTCGCATCGCGATTCGATTTCTCAACTTAACTGCAAAAATAACTACTTCCCACGTGTGCAATAGCTAACATGTATTCATACGCCGATGTTTCCTAAAGATAATAACAATATAATCGCAGTTTAATTTCTCTGTTAATTTAGTCCTTTGATACAGCTATTATTTAATATTTATCCCCTTCTACAGACATTATTTTGTTGTTTATTCTAAAAGGAGATGGGATCTCTTTATCAGAGTAAGCACTTTAACCTAGGCTTGTGTGAACAGGTTTTGGGTACAAAAGGTTTGCTTCCCCTCCATAAAAGAGGGAGTTCGATTGTTAGCGCCATGAATGCGTATTGGAATTTTGGAGCGTGTCTCCCCGAATTTTTCTATTCGGACATATTTTGTGATACTGGCTGGCTTTAGCCCATTTTTTCTGTATCCATATCCTCGTCAACATGTTTTCGATGAATAAACCATAATTTTCTTTTAAACGTCGCCATTCTTCTTCTGAGTCAATACTTCATAAACTACATCATCCAGCAATATTCCTGAGTTAGCCAGACCTTTGGAACCATCATCTTCATCACCGAGCTGCTTTTAGGTGTGTGTCACTTTCAGAGGTCCAGCTTTCATCCTTATCTATGCATCAACTCGTGAACCAGATTCAACGTGTTAAGCCTGGCTTCATCCTTCCCGAGTAGCCGCTGCCTCGTGGTTATAGCTGATGTGTATCGTCCACTCCACATGCTACCAAGATCACGGTAAAGAGACTGTGTCTACATTTGTTATACTTCTCAATAGTAGTTAAGTGTACTCATGAATGTTTGACTATATCTTACGAATTTAAAATACACAACGCAATGAAGATTTTAACCTCTATACTTTGCTGGTGTGAAAATCTAATTTGATTATCTCCAGTTATCACATTCCATCCCCATATTCATATAATATCTTATCATTTATTTCTTATCCTTTTTATTATCATTATCTATATCACTTCATTCACCATATCACTTCACCGATATTTTATGAATTTTCAAGTTAAATCAAGAATTTATGGTGCTAAACCCAGAGAAATGAGATACAATAAAAATGATGCATTAACGCAATACACAAAATGTTTACAAAAAACAGCACATTTCATCTTCACCATTAATTTCTAGTAATTTGCTAAGTTATATAAGCTCTTGCTCGTCATCTGGTTATTTGGAACCCACTTGAGTTAGGACTTCTTACAGAAGGTTGATCGGATATCGATCGACTAGAATTATGTAGTTAAATTTTAAAGTCAAGCTGCAGGTCTTAAAGTGCACACAATGCTTTAACCCCGTAGCAGTGTGGCCCAAGCTGGGCTCGGGCAACAATAAAAAAATGGCAACTACTAGTTTTTGATACGGTAGATAAAATGTCATGGCCTTTCCGATAAGAGGCTCTTTATTTTAAAATCCCAGATGCCTTAAGCACTACTTTCACTTCCCTAAGAACTTCTAAGTTATAAAAAAAAATTTGACTAAACACACACGAATACAGTATGTCTCCATTACTCAGAAGGACCCAGTAAAGGTTCCTGGTTAGTTTCGCAATAATCTATCCTGCATGTACAAACAGAATAGGATAATCCACGAATAGATTTGTTACTACGATGTTAAGAACGATATGTACTAATAATGAATATAATCTTAACCATTAATAACAATTAAAATAAAAGCTGTGTCTAGTTTCAGAGAAATCTATTTTCCATCTGCATAGCAGAAAACAATCTATGAATCACCATAGCAGAAAACAATCTATGAATCTATTGATTTGCATCAGGTACTCATCAAGATATTCAGTCCAGAAATAGATTATTTCCTTACGTTCAATGATATATGTGATACAGATATTAATAATTCCTAATCATTCAGAACAGTTAAAATCTTCGAACTTAAATGAAAAATTAATTATCTTTGACACTCGTGACACAACACCAAAAATGTGATACAACAGCAAAAAAAAAAATGAATTATTATCTGCTATACTATCTACAAACAAGATATACCCAGAAAAATTCACTACAATATAAACACTACATTAGAATTATCTTCTTGAGTATTCGCTTGAAATTTTCTTTCACCCGACAATGAAAAAGTAGTCTTCTGTGAATCATTTTGGATCATTTAGAGACAGTTCTGAATGCTTAGATCATACCCTGCTGGGCGGAACCAATTAGAAAAAACATACATTTCCAGGAAATATTTGCAGTTGCCTCCGCCTAGTAAGGCGTGGTCTATGCATCATCTTTGTGCGCTTTAAATTTTGTACCACTATTCGCAATAGATGATGGTTCTTTCTGATGTGGGCAAGATGACTGACTGCACTTTGTCAGTCAACAGCAAATATTTCGAGATATTCCGGGTTTGGAATTCCTTTCCCTCTAGTGTAGTTATATCAGTTATGCCATGAAGAGACCTTAAAAAGGTCGAGACCTCGGTCCGAGGTCTAGAGGGTACCCTGGGGTACCCTGGGGATGTACCTTGTTGCAATTCAATTTAGAGTTTTTGAATAAACCTTTTTTTTTTCAGATACCTAGGTCGCCAAAACTAAAGTTCCACTGAACTTTTCCAGTAAATAATTAGACTATCGTACATAAGTTCCTTACAATCATGTGACGAGCTGTCCCAGAGAGTAACTGACATGAGTACACACGCTGAGTGCTCATAACATCATACACTATTACAGGCAAAAGGCCTCGAGTTCATTACCCGTCTGACTTTGTGAGCCAATCACCTTGTACATTGGATGTATTCAAATTCCTTCAGACATTTAATTTCGATTGAAATAAAAAAGTTTATGAAACACCTGTACATGTACTGCATGAAGTTTTACGGCTGTTAATGAACCGTACAGCCATTCTGCATGAATAATTATGTGACTTAAATTTTAAAAAATATTCACCTTCCTCCAAGGCTATAAATAAAACGTTGAATAACAGCCGTGACAATTAAAGCGTCATTACTTTCTAATTTAAGACGCGTTTTTACTGCAAAAAAATATTTTAAATGCCTCATATTGTTTTGTTTTAATACGCATGTGATTTGCTTCGATGTCCTTAAGAAAAGACATGCATAAATGATTCAATTTCATCACTGAGGTATCATATGCAGGTTTCTTTTCGCGAAAAAAAAATGGAGTATCGTAAATAAATCACTATTGAAACAGGCTTTGTTGCTTTTCCAGCTGTCCGCGAATTCTTTTTTTATGATGTGTATAAGGATCCTTATACAGGAAGTTACGATAAAAACGTTGGTAAACAAACTAATATTTTTTTTCTTTTTTTTTGGGGGGGGGGGGATCAATTGATCAAACTTATGGAGAATCATCGGATAAAATTTAAATATTTACACTCTTCCATTTAACTGCAATCAATCAAAAATAAAATTTTATATTTAATATGCGTAGAAAAAAATCTTTTTTTGCATTTCTTTCAAAACTGCCTTACATTTTCTTTTCGATTTAAACTTTACTTCCAACTACTATTAAAACTCGGTAGTACGTTTTTTTTCTTACAATGTTGTCTTGTGTCACGATATTTCTTATGTATACGATGCTCTGTGATATGATGTTTACGATGTTTTCCTGTGCTCCGATGTCCTCTACACACAAGAAAAGCAATACACATATAATAAATATTGGACAAAACAGGAGAAAGAAAAAAGAGTTAGAACGAACACAAAGATTTTATAATATTGTTTTGTAAAAATTCTCTCCGGTTGAAAAAAAAAAAAAGAAAAAGATGTGTTCCAGGGATAACCTTCCACAGACGAAAACAGACCCCTGATGGTGTCCGCTAGGTGATGTCTGCTATAAGTAAGAGTCGGAGTTTTTTGGTTAGGGTAAAGTTAAAATCTCGAGTAAAAAATTGATGCTCCATTTAAATGTACGTTAGAAAGAAATGTTTCGTTTCGTTCTAGGGGTTATCATGAAGATAAATTTATCAGTCATAAAACAGAGATTAATGATGCTTAATTTTGGGATTTTCTTTTACTATTCCTTATGTATAATTGTATATTTGTATCACGCATTGACACTGACTGCAGTAATATTTCCATCCACTAATACTGTTTACATGTTTAGTACTTTTAATCATAACACATTTTTTTTTAAGAAAAATTCCACTGTTTGCAATATCTCGTTTGCAGTAATGGAAGAACAGCTGAATCTCTGTATGATGAATTTCCACTTAACGAAATCTTCTTAACATTTATACAGCTAATATACCGATCACTAGCTTATACACTAGCGTATATCACTAGGTTAGATCACTAGCTTATTAATAAATTCTGTTGACTGATTTAGTGACATTTGGAACATTGGTCGATTTTATACAGCTAATATACCACGTAGCTTCTTTTTTTTTTTTAAGGATTTTTGAAACACCACTTTTATCTTCTTGCTAAAATTCTCATTTATGTTTCGCCAATGCAGTTAGTTCCTTAGAATGACTTACAAAGTGAGTCTACATCCAGTTTTGTCTTTACAACGGAGTTCCTGGGTCTTCTGAGACTTTATCTCCGGTAAGCAAGCTATATGTTATCAAGGTACGAGTGTTCAGAGTAAATTCCATCGAAAAGAAATGCCTATTGCGGAATTTCTATAAATTTTTAATGGTGACTCATACAGTGCAGTTAATTTTCAACAGAACATAAGGGGCTTGGGGTGCCTTGAGTGGATGACAGATCTGTACTGTTTGTCCGGCATCCTCGAGCCCCACAGCAATGGAAAATGTCACTGAACTTGGGAAATTAACCCTCGACTGCGTATTCAGGTGGTTACGTAGCGACTGGTCTTCAGTGATTCATGGCCGATACCCGAAAGGGGAGGGGGCCGGGGAGATTTCAAACGAGTTTCAACGGAACACTGACTAGTTTATCCCCATACTAAGAAAAACAATTTCCATACAACAAAGTCTTTTGCCAGTGATAAAATTCTTTGAATTATATGAAACAGTTTTCGTTTTATAAAAGTTTTCTTTACAGCCAGGTTTTGTGGTCATTATTTTTGGCCCCAATCTATCGTAATGATTTCGCGAAAGTAACAGTAATGAAGGGAGTGGGGTAAAGCTCAATTTTTCCTACCCTGATATTTTAAATATATATGCTCGAGCTAACGGGTTCGAGTCCCGTGGGGGAATTGCGTGTCGCTGGTCGTTTGGAAGCGGATTTAAACAGCAAATTTAGGTTAGTTAACGCATGAAATAACAAAAGATGACAGTGGTGTATTTTCATCTTCTTGAGCTGTAAAATTTGTACCACAATACGTGATAGACAATGGTTCTTTAACCCTTCAGCGGGTGCGCCAATTTTTGGAACACCAGCAGGCGCGCATGGCACAAAGTGCAACGTCTCTTTCAACCTTGATTCTTCCTTTTGTAATAAACTTTTATTTTTCAAATTGAAAATTATAATTCTGCGTTTTATGAAAAGATATAAAATGTTGATAATATTGAGATATATTTATAATTAAAGACTAAAGAATGCAGATACAGTCGCCCTATTTCAAAACTGTCCGGTTTATTGGATCTAAGGACATCTTGCGAATTGATTCTTATGATGTCCAACAACCTAAAAAACAATGAGATTGTCCATCATCGTGATATGCGGGATACCGTGTAATAGCTGCACATTGGATCGACTACATTAACTGCTGCTTTTGTCATATTGTAATCCAGTATAATCGCTGGTTTACCACAGTTAAATCACGACTGACAATGAATGAAAAGGAATACAAGGGTCAGAAAATCAGAACTGCATTAGAAAGGGTGTAGTTATAAATAGAAACTGCTTAGAACATTCAAACCTTACGTGTAAAAACAAACCATTCAAAATTACAAAAATGTTGCACTCTGTACACGGGCGCGCCCGCTGAAGGGTTAAGAAATGGGATAATTAACTGCACTGTATGAGTCACCATTAAAAACTTATAGAAATTCCGCAATAGGCATTCCTTTTCGATGGAATTTACTTTGAACATTCGTACCTTGATAACATATAGCTAGCTTACCGGAAATAAAGTCTTAGAAGACCCATTAACTCTGTTATAAAGACAAAACTGGATATAGACTCACTTTGTAAGTCATGCTAAGGAACTAAATACATTGGCGAAACATAAATGAGAATTTTAGCAAGAAGATAAAAGTGGTGTTTCAAAAATCCTCAAAAAAAAAAAAGAAGCTACGTGGTATATTAGCTGTATAAAATCGACCAATGTTCCAAATCTCACTAAATCAGTCAACAGAATTTATTAATAAGCTAGTGATCTAACTGATATTCTTTTGTTTGCAAATCTCTGAATTCTGTTTAACAAATACTTTAATACGGACGCTGTACGTGATCTCATAATAAAGCAATACATTTAAAATCCTTTAAAAGTCCACCGAGGAAAACTAAAATAGAAAAAAATACAAGACAATGTATTAAAATTCCCTCTTTATAACCATTTCGAAACATGCCATTTGCATATCACAGTTGGTAAACTGACAATAACCAGCCGCAAAGCGTGAAAGGCATGGCACTGTATCATTACCAACCATTGACACTCAAATCGGAACACCGAATGTCTCGGGGCACAGGAGTGACACTTGCTTCCATTATTGGCAGTAATTACAAGTTATTAAAGGTCTATTAGATAGAATGCCCAAAGTTATCTCATTTGCAGAAAGAAAAAATAATGTAAATGAAGTTTAACTTGGTATGATAGTTTCAGTCACTCTCTTTTAAACTCTTAACGTAGAATAAATAAGTCTCTTGCGATATTATTCGAAAGCTACTACCATTAAAAAAAAAATAAATCAGACAACGTAAAGAGTCCCAAATAAGGCCGTTCAATACGCTTTCTTCAAACACTGTAGGCCCTCTCTTCCGTAATTTTCCGGGAGTTGATTCTTTTTAATTTTTCAAAACAATAATAAGAATGTTTGCTTAATCCCTAAAAAACAGTCTCAGAACCTTACCACAATCTTTTATCCAGAGCTTAAAACAAACGAAATAAAAGCTAATATTAACTTTATCTGCGGGATTTCAAAATATTATTAACACTAATGTGCTATTGTTTTTTCACTTTGACAGATTTGCATTTCCGCCTATTTCAAGTTCGCCAAAGCTAACAATAAAACAACTAATAAAGCAGTGCGTTGGCGAAGTTTGAGGGTGGAAGAAAAAATAGCGCATTTAATCTATAATACCCTGGTACGTATTTAAAACTTCGAAACGAGTTTTTTATACTTTTTAAAAATAAAATCTCGTATAAATCTACCAATTCAACGAAGGATTCCGTTTCTTAAATTCAATATTAGTGAAGTCAACAGTTACTCCCAGTAAACTTCAGTTCATTTGGGTAAAAAAAAAGTATTAACCTAAATAGCAAATATTACAATTGAAAAAATTCATTCAAATGACTTTTAAAACGGAACGAATTCATCTATTCACTGCTCCCAGGGGTCGCAGTAAACAACTGTTTTGGTTTCACTGTTTTAGGGTGTTCCGGTTTATTTTAATTGAAAACGACAAAGCCGCTGCATACAGCACGACCAAAATTGGTCAAAATCAAATGGTAAATATCATATGCCGAATTTTGATCCTGCCTCTTAAATAAATAATATTATTCAATTGATTTGTTTTATTTTGACCCGTTTGGAAGAAAAGTTCATGGTAAGTCGCTTAGACTGTAGCTTTTCTCTATGAATACTCATTCAAATTAAAGTATAAATAATCATACTTTACTATATTAAGTATGTGTTTACCAGGTTTAGTTTCGTTAAATATGATTTTTTTCTTTCACAGGTCATTAGTGTTGAATTATAATTCTCAGTATGATCTATTTTGTGAGTAACTACAATTTATTAGTTCGTATTATTCAATTATTGGTAATTGAGTAATAAATTACTTCTCAGTTATTGGTAATTGAGTAATAAATTATTACTCAATTTATTGGTTTGCATCTTTTAATAACATTTGGATCCAATTTCATTTGTATAAACACACTTCATAACTCTCTAAAATTTTATTTCAGAGGCGTTTCTTTATAAAGTAAATAATAAATGCAATAATAACAAATCCGCGATATGTACAGAATAATTTTTATACGTACAGAATAATTAAGCGCTTTGCAGCTCTGACCTATTGGAAAAACTGAAAAATGTTTAAAAGATAACAACTCGAAAATATTTTGTACTGGACACAAATTTTTGTAACTGAATAATAAATTATATCTCAATTATTGGTAATAGAGTAATAAATTGTTACTCAATTTATTGGGTTGTATCTTTTAATAATAACTGGATTAAATTTCATTTGTATTAATAAAGTATATATTTTCTTATATTTTATTTCAGAGGAGTTTTCCCATGTACTAAATAATATCTGTAATAACGAAAACCCCGATACGCATAAAATAATTTTGCGCTCTGCAGCTCTGACCTAATGGGAAAACTGCAAAATGTTAAGAAGATGACAGCCAGAAAATATTTTTTTTCTTGACACTTTTCTGTAATTGAGTAATAAATTACTTCACAATGATTGGTAATTGAATAATAAATTATTATTCAATTTATCGAACTGTATCTTTTAATAATATCTGGATTCAATTTCATTTGTATAAATAAATTATATAATTCTTATCTTTTATTTCATAGGACTTTCCCATATACTAAATAATATCTATAATAATAATTAATCCCCGATACGTATAAAACAATTTTACGTTTTGCAGCTCTGACCTATTCTGCAAACTGGAAAATGTTAGACAGATTACAAGAAGAAAATATTTTTTACTTTACACACGTTTTTGTAACTGAGTAATAAATTATTTCTCAATTATTGGTAATTGAGCAATAAATTATTACTCAATTTATTGGTTTGTATTTTTTAATAATATATGAATTCAATTTCATTTGTATAAATACTTATATAGCTCTCTTATATTTTATTTCTGAGGAGTCTCCCCATATACTAAATAATATCTGAAATAAAAATAAATCCCCGATACGTGTAAAACAATTTTGAGCTTGGCAGCTCTGACCTATTGGGAAAACTGAAAAATGTTAAAAAGATAACAACCAGAAAATATTTTGTACTTGACACACATTTTTGTAGGGCTTCAGCGAATGTACTTGAGGAATCCGGGTAGAAAACATTTCTGGCTTGCTTAGATGAAAGCACTTCAAATAATACAAGTAAGTTTGGTATTTTTTTACTCAAATATAGTCCAACTCTTTGTCCACTAGTCGACACAAAAAAAATAAGGCTATCCATACTTTAATAAGGTTTGTAAAAACATTTCGGAAAATATTTATATTTTTGTCATTTTTCTTTTAAAAATACGTTACCTTTAAACAACTAGATGAAAAGGATTAAAGAGCTGATCAATTTTCACTAGAATAAGAAATAATGGGTTTATAAAGGACTGTTCATTATTTTAAATAAGGGGTATTTGCTTCCTAGTTGAAATTATCGTAAAAAAAAGTCTCTTTAACAAAAATGATAAAAATCAAAGAAGAAAAGAAAAATTTCTTTTCAATTAAATTTTTTTAAAATACGTTACCTTTAAACAACTAGATGAAAAGGATTAAAGAGCTGATAAATTTTCACTAGAATAAGAAATAATGGATTTATAAAGGACTGTTCATTATTTTAAATAAGGGGTATTTGCTTCCTAGTTGAAATTATCGTAAAAAAAGTCTCTTTAAAAAAAGTTATACTCAACAAAAATGATAAAAATCAAAGAAGAAAAGAAAAATTTCTTTTCAATTAAATTTTTTAAAAATACGTTACCTTTAAACAACTAGATGAAAGGGATTAAAGAGCTGATAAATTTTCACTAGAATAAGAAATAATGGATTTATAAAGGACTGTTCATTATTTTAAATAAGGGGTATTTGCTTCCTAGTTGAAATTATCGTAAAAAAAGTCTCTTTAAAAAAGTTACACTCAATAAAAATGATAAAAATCAAAGAAGAAAAGAAAAATTTCTTTTCAATTAAATTTTTTTTAATTATTTCTTACACCTATAAAAGCAGATAACCGCACCAAAATTATAGGGCTCTAATAATTAGGTGCCCTTTTTTACCTGTATAAAAATTACTATCTTATCATGATTCACCTGATGAGTTGAAGTCAGTTGATTTAGTCATTATGAATGATTTCAGTCAACTGATGTGAATGGAGTAGCCGATAAACTCTACTTTAAACCAAGTATAATTACTGATTTCTTGTAAAATTTCAGCTACGATTTTTATAGATATCAATTTAGTAATACGTTAAGTACCTCAATTTGTTTATATTCTTCAGTACGCTTTATCATTTCCCTTTAAATCTGTCAAATTGAATATTTCAAGATTTAAACATAGACCCTTTATAAACTATGGTTGGTTTTAATAAACGATTTCATAATTTCAAGCTTCAAAATGTCTTATCTACAGCATCTTTCATTTAGTATGTCGAAGGGCATAGGTAGGGAATATAGCCACATAATACGGCGGAAATTAGTCACCGCATCTCTGTTGTTCACCTAAAAAGGAACATTTCCAGGAGGGCACTGAGTATTTTTTTTCTTTCTGAAAATAGAAAAGTGCACCAAATAAGTTTAGGGAGCCCCTAAACTAAAGTACAGTAAAACCTAGTTTATCCGGATAATCCGGCTCTCCGGATCAGATTTGTACCTTTTTTTATTTAATGTTCACATTAGTTAATAATTTTTAATTATAATAGCAAGAACGTTACTACAAGTACGCCAAATAAACACAGTCTTTAAAGTAGGACAGCTGTGTTTCCATTAGCTCCTTGGTTGCAAGTTTTGTGACGTCAGTTATCTTGTGGTTACTTATTCTTAACTTCCACTCTGTCTGGCGCCAGGTTTGGTGTTCTATGGTTGAGTGGATAAATATTCAATTCTATAGTTACTCATGGATTGTACGGTGTCTGAGTATGTTTATTGTATAGATCATACTTATCCGAAACAATCCATTGGTTTTTAGACAGTATTGACACCGCTGATGATGAAATATTGTCTAAAACTTCTTTCAATCTTATCTTTACATGTTTTTGGTTCCTGGCTGTAGTAGCTTTAGTGCCCATACTGGTCTTTCTCTTTCAACTTTATTTTATATATATATATATATATATATATATATATATATATATATATATATATATATATATAATTGGGGTGGGGGGTTATTGCAGATAGTCTGAAGTAAATTTTTGCCGTAATGAATCTTTTAATTAAAATATGCTTTTAATTTTCTGCAATTACATATTTTTAGTATTTTTATTTATTTTTTATATATGTTAGAAAGTGATATATTGTTAAATAAAGTGTCAGTTTTACCTAAAAACAGTGCATATGATAAACAAGACTTTTTTCATTATTGTTATTATGTAAAACTAAATATATACCCAAAATATACGGTTTCCTTTGTTATTTGTTTGTTGTTGTTAACATTTTCATAATTAAAAAAAAAGTTTCTGCCAAAAAATTTTCATTGGGGGTCGAGTGGTGTCGCGGCAGAAAGTGGGTCGTGGTCGAAAAAAGTTTGCGCACCACTGACCTATGGGACCAGCTCTGCTGATAACAAATCAACGAAAAAACGAGGTTCGGTATTTCAAAAAAAAAAAGCGAGTAAATGTCACCATTATATTTCCATATTTCAAAAACATTTTCACAATGCGAGTAAACGTCACCACTATATTTCCATATTTCAAAAAAATTTTACAATGCGAGCAAATGTTTCCACTATATTTCCATATTTCAAAAAAAATTTCACAATGCGAGTAAATGCCACTACTACACTCATGGACAAAAAAATTAGCGCACCAAGAAATAATTGCGGGATTGTAACGAAACTTGCAATGAAGGTACATGTCGGGGAGATATGCAAATGATTAGAAATGCAGCGTGATTGCGCATTACGTATAACCGGTAGAGGATGTTGAACATAGTACTCTGTGGAGTATAAAACAGGTAACCAAAGCTTGTTTGAGTGTGCTGAATCATTTACATAGGAAGAGCTGAGATAGACATGCCATTACGCCGTGTTCGAAGACAATATAAGCAGTTGTCGCAGTTTAAGAGGGGGAGAATCGTCGGGATGATGGAAGCTGGGTGGTCAGCTAGGCGAGTAGCTCGTCAATTAGGCCGCTCTGATTGTGTTGTGAGGAGGTGTTGGGACCAGTGGACCCGAGAGATGTCATGTACACGAAGACCAGGCTCAGGACGCCCTCGACAGACCA
Source organism: Dolomedes plantarius (assembly GCA_907164885.2). Lineage (NCBI taxonomy): Eukaryota > Metazoa > Arthropoda > Arachnida > Araneae > Dolomedidae > Dolomedes > Dolomedes plantarius. The sequence goes on along the minus strand of OU015499.1, from coordinate 41,725,970 downwards.
GTCGTTGAGAAGACCGCCACATCGTAAGAAATGCACGCGTACAGCCAACTGCTTCATCGGCCGCCATCCAGGCACAGGTAGCACCTTCACTAGGGGCCTCTGTGTCTTCTCGAACCATACGAAGGCGCCTGGCAGAAGGACAGTTGGTATCGCGGCGCCCATTACGTGTGCTGCAATTGACGGCCACCCATCGACGCCTCCGTTTGGAGTTTTGCCGCGCACGAGGAAACTGGACTGCAGCGGAATGGAACCAGGTCGTCTTTAGCGACGAATCCAGATTCAATCTCGGCAGTGACGACAATCGTGTTCGTGTGTGGAGAGCCCGTGGTGAACGCTTCAATCCTGCCTTTGCTGTACAGCGACACATCGCTCCCACAGCTGATGTGATGGCATGGGGTGCCATTGCCTACAATACACGATCACCACTATTATTGTTCCGTGGCACCATGACAGCCCAGCGGTATGTTCATGAAATCCTGCAACCACATGTGTTGCCACTCATGCAATGGCTCCCAGGAGCCATTTTTCAACAAGACAATGCTCGGCCTCATACGGCAAGGGTGTCACAAGACTGTCTCCGCACTGTTACTTCCCTTCCTTGGCCTGCCCGATCCCCAGATTTGTCTCCAATCGAGCATATCTGGGATCATTTGGGACGACGAGTTGGGCATCCCACGAGTTTGAACGAACTAGAGGCAAGGTTACAGCAAATATGGAACTAAATGTCTCAAGACATCATACAGAACTTGTATGACGCAATGCCCGATCGTATCGCATCGTGCATTCGCGCTAGAGGGGGTCCAACGGAGTATTAACTCCTCCGTTCTTTTTCCTTTTTCTCTGAAATAAATTATCCTTTTTCTTTGATTTTCTTATCATTTACTTATATCAAAGTAGTCATTACGTATGTAAAATTTCGTTTCATTTTGACGACTCCTTCTTGGTGCGCTAATTTTTTTGTCCGTGAGTGTATATTTCAATATTTCAAAAAAAATTTCACAATGCGAGCAAATGTCACAACTATATTTCCATATTTCAAAAAAAAATTCACAATGCGAGTAAATGTCACCACTATATTTCCATATTTATAAAAAAAATTCATAATGCGAGAAAATGTCACCACTACATTTCCATATTAAAAAAAAAAAAAATTCCCAATGTCAGTAATAAGGTCACCACTATATTTCCATATTTCAAAAAAATTTCACAGAGCGAGTAAATGTCACCACTAAATTTCCATATTTCAAAAAAAAATTCACAATGCGAGTAAATGTCACCACTATATTTCTATACTTCAAAAAAAAATTCCAGAATTTGAAAAGAAAAAAAAATTGTATCTACCGAAAAATTTTCATTGGGGGTTGAATGGTTTATTATTTAAAGAAAATGGGTGGTGGTCGAAAAAATTTTGAGCACCACTGACCTATGGGACCATAACAAATCCGCGAAAGTCCAAGTTCGGTGTTTAAAGGAAAGAGAGAAAAAAAAACAAAAAAAACACGCAATGCGAGTAAATGTCACCACGGAATCAGGAGGCGCAGGGAAAAATTGGCGAATCAGAAAAAAGCACCCACATTCAATTCAACCTTTGTAACCTATCCCTTTCCCCAACTGACAGCTTCTGTCCTCTCGGGCCCATAAATCTATCATTACTTTTCACTTAACTGCGACCTAAAAATAAAGATCCTTTGAACTGCTCAGTTCCTCTTATCATCCACCCCCTATTAGAGTGGGGGGAAAAAATAAAGAAGAGAGAAAAAAAATTCTTTTAACCCTCTCCCACCAAGAAGACTCGGCGCACAAGGAAGTTCTTGTAGAGTGGAGTGGAGAAAATCCCTACATGGACACCGATCTCTGTCTCGGGCGATTTTTATCTTGTTTGATTCTTTTTCCTGAGTATATCCAGGATGTATGAATCATCTTTTGACAGCCTCCCCCCCAACCCCCCCCTGAGCTTCTTATACACCCGGCAACACGTCCCTTGTACTTTGATTAGAGGGTAGAGGTAAAGACATTAAAGATTGTGAAGTGGAACACTGTCTTCTGGGAAAAGTGTCGTCTGGGGAATTCGTTTGGAGTGAGGTGGTTGATATTCAGAATCGCTTGCGGAGGAGGTCATTTACGGGGCTATAGGATACTTCAAAACGTAGTTAGGGCACTATATATATATATATATATATATATATATATATATATATATATATAATACATTACATTTTAGACGATAAACATCTTGCAGGTTCTCTTTATTAAGTGTATAACAATTGTAAAAATATGTTTATTACAGAAATACATAGAGGCTGTTAAAGAATGCAGGTTTCGTAAGTTTATCTACATATCTAGCTGCTTGTGTCTCCTTTATTTTAAAATAACGACAAAACTGCGAGCTACCCTCTTGTATAATAGTTAGCATTGTGAGCTTCCACACACTGTACTCGGGGTTCGAATCCCGAAGGTATGATATATAATATATATATATATATATATATATATATATGTGTGTGTGTGTGTGTGTGTGTGTAAGTAATATACCCATTACATCACGACTAAATACATCCGTTTATTCCAGAAAAACGGTCCGGAACAATATCACCTTTCAACATTAAACGCGAGAGGCGAGAGGAACATGTGACTATCATTTGTAGGGTCAGCAGATTTAGGGGATCACGATGCTAACCCACTCCTGAATTCGGTCATATACACGTGTAGAAATGCAAAGGCATGCTATTCATGGGAAGTTCTGTGGCTAAGGGTTTTAAAGCAATAAATTAATATTACTGGGGATTGGATTTAGGAAAGGAAATTTAAATGCTAGAATGTAGGGCTTAATATTTAATATATTGCACATATATATATATATATATATATATATATATATATATATATATATATATATATGTGTGTGTGTGTGTGTGTGTGTGTGTGTGTGTGTGTGTGTGTATTGCATACCTGAGCTCCACGCGTAAATCGTAGGACATCATATTTTGCCTTTCATGCCCTTCGGTGACGTAACACGAAACTGCCTTATTAATGCCAAACTTCCAAGCGTAAAATGGATGGAATCCGTCTTCTGCCCTTCGTTTATCACGTGCCTGCATCTCAGACGTCCTATCAAACTGCCCCATACAGCAAAGCATAGCAACTTGCCGCGTAACTAAGCGTAAAACTCAACTTTTTTCTTGTGTGTCCTATCCAACAAGTAAACAGCACCGGCGGACACCATTGCACGAAACCAGTTCTCCCCTCTTATCAGCAGAAGCCAAAAAGCAAAAAAAAAAAAAAAAAAAAAGACTAGCGCTTAATTTCTACGACACCTACATCCTAAGTCAATCGCGCAGTCGGACAGAGCGGGTGTTCCAAGAACAGCAAGACAAGGGATGGGAGGGACCCTATCTATTTCTCCCAATTCTTCCTGTTTGCCCCGGCGTTTGCCGGAACTCGGATGATTTCCAGCCCAACTATCCACTTTTGAACATCCTTCTGGCCCGATTACATTTTCAGCCTGCTCATTTCCTGCCCCGAGCATCCATCTTTTTTCTATTTCTCTTTTCTCAGATCGGTTTTTTTTTTTCTCTTTCGTTTTTCACACCCCCTCAGTTCCCTTTCACCCTTTCCGATGCCAGAGGGCAGCACAAGCTAGGGAACTGGAAAAATCCTCCGAGTTTTACTAAATGAGCGTGTAGTATTTTTACATTATATTTTTATAATGTTACGAAATATATGTATACAGTTGATTCCGGCTAATCGAACCACATTGGGAAGCGATCGTTTTGGTCCTAATAACCGGCTGGCCCGATTAACCTGTGGTCCAATTAACCGGAATCGACTGTATCGATTCCAGTCCGATATATATATATATATATATATATATATATATATATATATATATATATATATATATATATATATATATATATAAATATATGTATATATATATATACGTATATATATATATATATATATATACATACACACACACACAGTGGAACCCCGATGAATCGTTCACCGAATCATCTTTTTCAGGTAACTGTCGTTTATTTGATCCAGTCCCGATGATAATATTGCTTAGTTATGTACCAGCATTCATCGTTCAGCGCAATCTGTCTCTTGAAAAACGATAGATCAAGGTTCCACTGTAGTACATACAACGTGCGCCCATAAAGTAACCGGACAATTTTTTTTATAAAAAAGAAAAATATTACTCACCTTCAAATAAATTTATCTCCTTCAAAATAATCGCCAAAGGAGTCTATACAATTTTTCCAACGTTCCTTCAAGTCATAGAAACACTGTTTATAGGCGCTGGAACCTAACCGTTCGCAAAATACGTGTAACATTTCATTTTATATCCGAGACGTTTTCAAATCTCTGTCCTTTCATGGATTTTGCATTTTTTGATTACAAAGGACTTATTCACCACGAATTTGTTCCTGAAAATCAAACAATTAATCAGTATTTTTACAAGGAGGTGCTTTTTCGATTAAGAAACAGGATAAGGCGAGTTAGGAAGGAACTGTTTGATTCTGGGCAATGGTTTCTTTTACACGATAATGCTAGGCCCCATACAACAATTTCTGTACAACAATATCTTTCTAAGCATTCAATTACAGTTATAAGTCACCCACCATATTCTTATCGCCAGCTGATTTTTTTCTCCTTTTTCCGAATCTTAAGATGGCCGGGAAAGAACAGAGATTTGAAAAAGTCTCTGACATTAAATCAAATGTTACGCATATTTTGCGAAAGGTTAGTTCCAACGCCTATAAACAGTGTTTCGATGACTTGAAGAAACGTTGGAAAAATTGTATAGACTCCATTGGGGATTATTTTGAAGGAGATAAATTTATTTGAAGGTGAGTAATATTTTTTTTATTTATAAAAAATTGTCCGGTTACTTTATGGGCGCACCTTGTATATATATATATGGGTGTGTGTGTGTGTGTGTGTGTGTTTTTGTTTGTACACATGTATACATTTACATACGTACATTTATACGCATACACACACACATACACACACACACACACACACACACACACACACACACACATATATATATATATATATATATATATATATATATATATATATATATATATATATATATATATATATATATATATATATATATATATATATATATATATATATATATATTCATATATATATATATATTCAGTGGAACCTCGATGGGTAGTTCCCCGAATCATCGTTTTCCCGTATGTGTCGCTTATTCCATCCAGATCGAGGTTCCTATATATATATATATATATATATATATACAAACACACATATACATTTCTTAATTTAACGATATATTTAAAGATTTAATGATATATACCGTAAAATCTTGACTATAATACGCATGCCTGATTTTGCGCGAAACTTTCGATAAAAATTAAAATTTGACTATAATACGCAACCATAACTTTTCAATATTTTTTTTAAAAATTGCACAAATACTTATTAACATAAATAAAATTTGTAATAAAAATTGAACGAAAACGTCAAATTCGGTACAAATAAAACTTAAATTTTTAATTCAAAACAAACAATAATGTCATATTATTAGTCTTAATCACTTTCAATAGAATACAGCTCATCTATTGTTTGTCGTTCATTCAATTTTCTAAACTACGTTTTTTTTTGCTTTTTTTTTTTGTTGTACACGAATATAATACGCACCCTCATTTTTGGAGACTAAAATTTAAAAAAAAAGTGCGTATTATACTCAATATTTTGCGGTATGTATTTCAGTATCCAAATAATAGAATTCCAGTAGCCTGGTTAAAAAAAAAAAAATCAGTTCCCAACTTTAGGTTTCTCGATTACTCGAATTGTAAGTACGGAAAAGTTTCTTCTTTGCTCCTTGTAACCTGTAAACATACAGTTTCATATTTTCTCCGAAATCTCTTTGTTGACAATACATACAAGCGATTACCAGACCAGTAGGTTTCGCTTTGGCTCCTGTGCAGCTCCTTCCACTTATATACGTATAAATACTCATAAATGAGTGGGAAGAATGCACACGAGCCGAAGGGGATGCATAAATCTCTCCAAGACTCTACTGCCATTGTTTCCAAGGCCTTGAACAACATCTGTTCGTACCACATAAAAACCCTTTTCCGAGAGTGGTGAAAACGCCTACAACATACATGACATAAGATGCAAAAACCGGAAAGTATGCGGATTATGTTTCAGTTAGATCACCAGCTGAAGAACTAACACTACGTATGTGCCCTCCCATTGAAAAATATTGGTTTCCGAACTCCAGATTATACTTTAAGGTATCGTTCAGAGCACTTATAATATATATATATATATATATATATATATATATATATATATATATATATATATATATATAAAGTGATTTCCGCTTATAAGAATCACGTTTGTTATTACTATTTTTGATTCTTATAAGCGGTTGATTCTTATAGCCGAAATTTAGGTTTTTGGACAGGAACACACACACCTATATATACATATATTAGATAATTTACCATAAAATACTCTTTAATTTACATTAATTATCTTTTATTAAAATTAATTTTTAAAGTTTTAAAAATACAACTTAATTTTCAGACCCATAAGTAGATACACATGATTATAGTAAGAGAAGAAAAAAATACAATACTTGTTACAAGTTACAAGATACCTGCTTAACAGTTTTAACATTTCAACTACAGGAAGGGAGCAAGAAAAAGTTTTCTATGGTAGTTTGACATAATGAAATTTTCAGGAGGCTGTTTATACCTCTTTCAATACATATTGTCTCAGACGAAGATTCACCTTCTAGCTTACGTTTCTCGGTTTGATAACGTGTTGAATCTACTAATGTCACGTTTGCCTGAATAATTGTGGACACTTCGCCGAAGATTTATGTGTTTTAGGGTCCAGGAAGCCGCAACCAGGGTGTGGGAGGTGGGAAAAAAGGAGTCCCTATTTTTGTTTGTCAGTGGAGAAAAGTAAAATCGGACTCGGACGGGTAAAGATGCCCCCGGGTCAAGCTAATAGGATAGTGTTGTGGTAAAGCGTTTAAGGGGAAACTATTATGTTATGTCTAATACAGAAAGGGGTGAATTTTACGACTATATTCCATCCCATCTTATCAATCTTTCTTCAAAAAAAGAAAGAAAGAAAGAACTTCGTGCCTTCTGAGGGTTTAAGTAGCTTTTTTGAGAAAATAAAAGGAAAGCGAAGAGTGTAAACTGATTCTTAAAACCGGTGCATTGATTCTTTAAGGCGAAAATTTTAACATGGAAATAATACATTTTTTTTTTTTTTTCGCGATATTGATTCTTATAACCAGTGATCACTATAAGCAGTGGTTACTGTATATATATATATATATATATATATATATATATATATATATATATATATATATATATATATATATATATATATATATATATATATATATATACTAGCTGAAAACCCGCACTTCGCTACGGAGTACATTCAAATTGAATACAACGGACAATGTATGCAATTAATGCCAAAATAAATAAATATATATATATATATATATATATTTATATATATATATATATATATATACTAGCTGAAAACCCGCACTTCGCTACGGAGTACATTCAAATTGAATACAACGGACAATGTATGCAATTAATGCCAAAATAAATAAATATATATATATATATATATATATATATTTATAATAAATACAACAATCAATGTACGCAATTGATGCAAAAAAATATACAAAAAAAATATTTACAAAAAAATCGTAAGGGATATTATTATACACAAAATAATGTAGAAGAAAATATTCAAATTAAATCTAATAGAACATACTAAAGAATATAGTACAGTTAATATAGTAGAGTTTGAGGAACATATCTTTTACTGTATTTTAATATTTTTTTGGATAATGTCCAATCGACTGCTGCATTACCAAGAAAAAAAAAATTTTTTTGTCTATTTCGTTGTTATCACGTAACAATAAATTTATTTAAAGTACCAGAAAAGAATTCACGTGATCAGCATTTAATAAATTAAATTCTGAAAATTAATTTTTAAAAATTCCCAAAAATTCATAAAATGGAGGTAAAGATTCGAAAAAGATTTCATTTTAAAGGAATTTTTATGATCTTTCTCGCGATATAAATATTATAACCCTCAAATTATTAATTTAAATGCAAACTTAAAAAAAGGTTACTAAAACTGCTTAAAAATTTAATTTAAAAAAATAGAAGAAGAATTTTTCAAAAATCTTTTTTAGTGCACCCCTACACCATAAGAAGAATCGCCATGCAAAATTTGAGCACTTTAGGTCCAGCGGTTTGGTCTGTGAGTTGTATGTCAGTCAGTCTGTCAGCCAGTTACGAAACTGTTATATATATATATATATATATATATATATATATATATATATATATATATATATATATATATTTATTTATACATATATATATATATATATATATATATATATATATATTTATTTATACATATATATATATATATATATATATATATATATATATATATATATATATATATATTTATTTATTTATTTATACATACATATATATATATATATATATATTTATTTATTTATTTATACATATATATATATATATATATATATATATATATATATATATATATATATATATATTTATTTATACATATATATATATATATATATATATATATATATATATATATATATATATATATATATATTTATTTATTTATTTATACATACATATATATATATATATATATATTTATTTATTTATTTATTTATACATATATATATATATATATATATATATATATATATTTATTTATTTATTTATACATATATATATATATATATATATATATATATATATATATATATATATATATATATATATATATATATATATATATTTATTTATTTATTTATACATACATATATATATATATATATATTTATTTATTTATTTATACATATATATATATATATATATATATATATATATATATATATATATATATATATATATATATATATATATATATATATATATATATATATATATATATATATATATTTATACATATATAAGAAAGAGTTGATAGTGAAAATCCAGCATAAGACATATTACACTAAGCAGCGTGAAACAAAAACATGAAAAGAAAAGAATTTAAAAGGTATTAGACAGCATCTCTTCATCAGCGGTGTCGATACTGTCTAAAAACCAATGGATTGTTTCTGATAAGTATGATCTAACCAATAAACATACTTAGACACCGAACAATCCATAAGAATAAGAAGAAATGAAAAAAGTAGCTAACCAATATATACGTATATATATATATACACACAGTAAAACCTCGTTTATCCGGACTAACTGGGACCATAGGCAATCCGACCAATCAAAAGTCCGGATAATCCGGGTACTATGGGTAATAAGCAAAACAAAATCGTTAACTATGCAGACGTATCGTTTATTACGATAAAAAAAAACTATGTTTTGTAACACAATTACGTAGCATTGTTCACAAGACATTAGAAAAATATAAAAATAACTTTTCACATCATTCCTTAACAAATAATTGGTAAGTCTAGTAAAGGTTTCTTAAATTCAACAAAAGGCATTTTATTATTATAATTTATTGTACAATCTATGCAAGAACTGTACGTTGAATCAAACTTCATCATATGGGCTTTCCGATCTACGGATTTAAAGTGCCTATATCCGGCCTAGACACGGAGGTATTTAGTTGCGTGTGTCGGGATTCGATCCGAGCATCCACAGGACCGAAAACCGACGCGCTACCACTAGGTTACCTCAGGCCCTTTTTCATATATTGTTTTTCATAACAGTCCCAGATTTAAGGCACACCATCCATCAATCTGATCCCTTTACAATTATCACATCATGTATCAAATTTGTTTGGAAAATTGATTAATATGAAAAAGCACCAAATTTCAAAAGAAAAATTAAATATCGTCACTCAAAGTAGAAAAGTTCGTATGTTGAAAAACTGCATTTTTCAGGAGAGCAAAAGAAAAAAACAGATTTTTTCTTATGATTTTGATCCCATAATTATATGCTTTCTGTTTTATTCTTAGTTCAGCACAATGCTGAAAATTATACAGTATGTATGATTAAATACACACACACACACACACACACACACACACACACACACATATATATATATATATATATATATATATGATATATATATAGTACGAGTAGTTACGTTCTTGCTACTATGATAGCAATAATGTAACTGCAAGTACGTCGAATATTCGCTTTTTAGTTTGATTCAATGTACATTTAGTTCCTTCATAGATTGTACAATAAATTATGGTAATAAAATGCTTTTTTTTAAGTTTAAGAAAGCTTTACTAGACTTACCAATTCTTTGCTAAGAAATGATGTGAAAAATTATTTTTATATTTTTTAATGTCTTGTAAACAATAGTTTGTAGTTTTGTTACAAAACATAGTTTTTAATCGTAATAAACGGTAAGTCTGCTAACTTACAGATTTTGTTTTACTGATTACTCATATTACCCGGATTGTCCGGATTTTCGATTATCCGGATTACGTATGGTTCCAGTTAGTCCGTATAAACGAGGTTTTATTGTAGTTTATCTCTTGCATGTTATTATCGCTATATGTCCTATAATTTCAAATTTCAGTCTAAATTACATGAACAATAGTTTGTAGTTTTGTTACAAAACATAGTTTTTAATCGTAATAAACGGTAAATCTGCTAAGTTACAGATTTTGTTTTACTGATTACTCATATTACCCGGATTGTCCGGATTTTCGATTATCCGGATTACGTATGGTTCCAGTTAGTCCGGATAAACGAGGTTTTATTGTAGTTTATCTCTTGCATGTTATTATCGCTATATGTCCTATAATTTCAAATTTCAGTCTAAATTACATGACTTCTCAGTTCAGCAAAGAATCTCTATTTTACGTCCTTTAAGGTCGGCCCCCTTGAACTGAAGACGTATGAATGAGCGATCACTATAATTAAACTGTAGAGTTACCCTTTCTGCAAATATTCCCAGATGTTACACTCAAGGTCATACGACGTCAGGGGAGGTGAAGACGTTAGCGCCTAGCTTGCAGCGTCATTCATAAGTTCGAGAAGGAATAAAAATAGATTGTTATTTACAATACATGTTATGTTCTCAAAGTAGTTATTCGAAGTATATTCTATAGGGGTGTACTGCTAATATTAGGTGGCATACGCCCCATTCCAAAGTTCACAAAATTGACACTATTTAGTGTCTGAATGTATTTAATGGTTTGCACTGGAACGCTACAGTCAACTTTTTGCTACACGAGGGGTAATTAGACCGGGACCTACAGCTTAAAGCCGACTCCGAACGGTTACAAACATCCATGCTAACAGTGGGACTCGAAACCACGGGATCAGAACCGAATGCCAGCGCCCTAGCCATTCGGCCATCTCCTGGCCGTATTTAAAGGAATCTGAGCATTGCTTGATTTTACAAGATCCGCATTGGACAGAATCTAATACTTTAATTATCATGCAAATTTCCAGATTTTCATGGAAAATTCTAAAACAAAATTCTAGGAAAGTTTTAAGTTTCCTAGAAATTTTCTTGAGAAAGTTTTAACTTTCTCAAGATTTCCAGAACCCGAGGAAATTCTACATATAAAGTTTTTGAGAAATGAGGCGGTGAAAGGCAAAGTGGTGTAAGTCAGTAAGTCAAGTGGTGTAAGTCCAAAGCGTTTTACTGATAAAACTACAAAAAATTCCACCATAAACTGAACAAATTATAATTCATATAATTGTTATAATACTGCAAATCCACCATAAACTGAACATGGAAATTACATTTTTGCCCTCAAATAAAAAAAAGTTGAAAATGTGTTTTAAACCACTTTGCCTTCCACCGCCTCAAATACAAAATGTCCAAGAAAAAATCTATAGTTCCAGAATTTCCTAATTTTCCATATCTCTCAAATTTTCCATATCTTCCAGATTTCCAAAAGAGAAGAAAAAAACAGAATTTTCTGTAAATTCTTATTAAAAAATTCCATAAACACAACATCGAATTCTAGAATATTTTTAAGAGTTCCTAATCTGGAGGAAACCTTTATATAGTACAGTTCCTTACACATCCCAAAACTAACGAACGAAAACAATCCAGACAACACAACAAACATCCCCATCCATCAATCACACCCACCGATAAACACACCTATTTAATAACAACATACCCCGATAGACACAGATCTCGAATCTACCATCATTTTTCCTCGAGACCTTGAGCACCATCTGTCCGTACCACCGAGAAAAAAAAACCTCTATTTTTTTTTTTCCTACTGTGGTGGCTACACCTACACCGCGCACAAAAGCCCGAAAATATGTGGAAAACATTTCATTTCGCTCCCGCGGCGCAAAATAGAAAAATTTCTCTCTCGTCCGCCCTCCCCGCGCGGTTGCGACATCTTACCACCCATTGTCAATTTTTCCTTGATGCGACAAAAGAGAATGGCCACCCGAGCCACCCTCGAGTGTGTGTTTTCCCGGAAAGACCTTGCGGAGGAACATGGGAGAGGAATGGAGATAGATGTAACGGTGCGCAAGGACAGTGACTAAATGCTCGGCGGCAAGGAGTTGTGTACTGGGAAAGGCCGGTTGAGCGTGACTTATCTGAACGGCTCTCGTGTAATAGCGAGAGAGGGTAAGTCACATAAGGCGCTGGCGTGAGTGGACGTGAAGATTTCGCCATGGACGTAAATCTTCCGGTACCCGCATGTCTATATTTTGCCGGGACCAAACGACGTAAGACAAATAATGTGTAATAATGTAAAGCTATTACTGAGGAGGATTGCAAGTCTTTTTAAATAAATGCAATGGTATGCACTGTGTCCGGAAAACATGATTCGGGCTTGATTCCTGGGAGAACGAAATCTTATATCGATAATCTATGTACTCTCTTAAGACTGCTGTGTACTAACCAACGGCGGTTCCAAGGGGGAAGTAGTAGGGGCAATTTCCCCCCCCCCCAAAAAAAAAGTCCGGCGAATTTTTTTTTCATAGCCTAAAATTATATAATCGTAGACCTAATACTAAATGAGTTTAAATTTAAAATGAGAGGATGTTTATTTCTTTTATATATATATATATATATATATATAACCCTAAGAGCCGACGTTGACCCCCCCCCCCCCCCCCAAATCTCTGGACTGGAGCTGCCATTGATACCGAGGTGCATTGATATTGAGCTGCTATTGGATTCGTTCCCCTCAATGATAACCTAAGGAGAAAATATGTCTACTATTTACAGCTACCATAGGATCATAGGAAAATACGATGAACTGCGCTTCCTAGGTCACGCCTTCTGACGCAGATATATCTGGTAATTACATCGGAGAGTGAGTGACCGTTTACAGCTACATAAATGCTGATAACCAAAAAAAAAAAATAGTATTTTCAGATAGCCTGAACTTTTCTTCACCGAATAATTTAAATTTAAAATTATTATTTGCATTTAAAAAAATGCCCCAAAATGTAAAATTTCTTTCTCTATTACGGAGCACAATTAAAAAAAAAATCTTTCAATCCAAGTCGGCAATCCTTGGACACATTTTCTCCATAGGTTAACACTGAGGTGGGCGAATCCAATAGGGTTAGTACACCTCAATTTCTTCATCTTATAGCCCTTGTCAGTTAAACTATGTATTTTACTTTAAATTACGGGTGTTCGGGCGAAAGGTATCCAAAAGTTATGACTTATTTTTACGGAACTACCCATTAGAATTTTTAAAAAAATTATTTAAATAGAAAAACCATCTCAGCAAGTTTTAATCTCAGTCATAGATATCGTAGTATCGTAGATTTCGATGCGTGTACATTTCGTAGTACGACAAACGTCTAAATGGTAATCCAGTTCTCTCCAAGTGTTTCCTAGCATATCAGGAGTTATTACACGAATTGTTTGAATGGTACGCTTCTTTAACTCATCCACAGTTTCAATTTTTTGTTTATACGCAACGGATTTTATGAATTCCCAAGCAAAAAAGTCTAATAACTCGTGATATGCTACGAAACACTTGGAGAGAACTGGATTACCATTTAGACGTTAGTCGTACTACAAAAGGTGCACGCATCGAAATCTATCATGCTATGATCGAAATATATGACTGATAGTAAGTAACACTTGCTGAGATGTCCTTTTAATTTAAATAATTTTTTTTTTAATTCTAATGGGTAGTTCCGTAAAAATAAGTCATAACTTTTAGATACATTTAGCCCGGACACCCTGTATTTAAGAGGAAAGCTCGTTTATTGATGAATAGCAAACGAAAGCCCATATATATATATATATATATATATATATATATATATATATATATATATATATGTCAGATGTAGCGGTGCGCAAGGACAGTGCCTAAGTACTCTAGGGCAGTGGTTCCCAACCTTTTTCAGCTGGCGACCCACCTTTCCTTATCGGAATACCTCCACGGTCCATCGGTCCATGGTGGAGTAAAAAACCTTATTTGTATCGTATCCCTTCCTTATGTATATACTAGCATTATTGCCCGGCGTTGCCCGGGTAGATATATAGATATAAAATATTTCATGCATTCCATCAAAAAAATACTTGGCTGCACTCCCGCTCTTCATGTTCATCTGGCCAGACAGAATGCGCTTAGCACGTTTCTACTGAAATGATACACAAACAATAAGAAAGAAAGAAACTTTAAGCCTGCGGACCTTCGTCTGATTTTAAGGTCATTCCCAACCCTCTTTCTCCCGCGCATTGGAATTTAACCCCCCCCCCTCCGTCATCCTCAAACCACCCCTCTTAACGCAGCTGGTTGAGGAGAATCCACAGGGGGTAGACGCACCTCTATCGGGCACAAAAAACATTAAAAATTTAATTTTAAAAAAACTAATTGAGCCCCAAATTTCGTTTTTCCTGATTTAAGTTTCTCGGGTCCAAAACATTAACTGTGCCGAATTTGGTACCGGTGGGTGAAACAGTCTATGATTCTATAGCGGACAAACAAATAGACAAGCTCTTTTATATATATAGATAATTTACCATCAAATATTGCAAATATATATATATATATATATATATATATATATATATATATATACATATGCTTTTTTGAATATACAGATTGATTATTGATAAACAATTTGTGTTCTGATTTGAAAATGGTTGACAAAATATAAGCACTTTGTAGCAAAATAGTTATTTATTTAACAATAGATATATGTTTGCAATATATGCAACAAGTGGTTTTATACTCACTAACAAGTGTTCCTAGGTGAAGATAAAAACTACAATTATAAAATTACACAAAGACCATTTTGATAGTTTTAGGATCGAGTCGCGACCCACCTGTAACCCTTCCGCGACCCACCGGTTGGGAACCGCTGCTCTAGGGCAAAGAGTTGTGTACAGGGAAAGGCCGGTAGGGCGTGACTTATCTGAACGGCTCTCGTGTAATATTGAGAGTAAGGCGCTGGCGTGAGTGGATGTGAAGATTTCGGCATGAGCGTAAATCTTCCGGTACCCGCATGTCTATATTTGCGGGGACCAAATAATGTTAGGCAAATAAGAATCTAATAACGTTAGAGCTCTAAGGTCATTAATGAGGCCGGTTTGAGTTAAATGCAATGGTCAGCACTCTGACGAAAAACATGATTCGTGTTTGATTCCTCAAAAAGCGAACTCTTGATTTTAATGTACCTTGATACTTGGAAAGATCGTTCCATTTTTTATTTGTTAACGTATAGCCCCAGTCATTAGCTTTAAATTAAGTCATTGTACATTAATTACTGTTAATATATAAGAGAAAAACACGTTTATGATGAATAGCAACCGAAAGTTCATATATATGTAGTCCGTGTGTGTGTGTTAAGAAGAAATGCTTGCTCCGAGTTTTAACCCAACGCAAATGTTAAATTATATTTTTTAAAGCATAACCCTCTTCTAAATTCCAATCCAGCAATAATCTATTTGATAAATAATTACAAGATAAAAAGAACTTTTTATATACATGTTTTTAAATTTTCTGTTGAATCATATAAACTTGACAATTCTATGTATTAATAAATACTTTTTAAAATTTTTTTTGACGAATTATCCCATCAACTTGAAAGAAAGTGAAATTAATTGGAAATTTACTTGCGTTTAACTTTTCGTTCCCATCCCGGCCGATAGATGGCTGCACCAGTCTACAAAACAAAATTAACTGAAAATGAATTCAAAACTGCTTAAAGATAGCTAAAAGTATTAGAATAATGCACTGTCATCGTGTTCTGAGCTATTCTAAAAGTTTCAAATGTCTAGCTAGTCAGGAAGTTAGTTAAAAATCGATTGCAAGGTTTGTACTGGACAAACACACACACAAGCAAGAAAGCGAGTTAATAAAAACATGGTAATAATTATAGTGACCCTGAATACACGTGTAAATCATTACGTAGGCATTCGAAATTTATGAAACTTAATAACATTGCCTTACATGGTGAGAATCCGTCAGCCTCATTAAGTTTGTATACAATAAATAAGGCCTGGTTTCAAATACTTACTCACTAACAGAGCACAGAAACCCTCTCTGCCCCAATCTGGACTATTTCACCATAACTTGAAATCGCAAGAAAAACACGAGGGTATATACTCGTAGTCCACGTGAATAACTCTAACCAGTTAAAGAATTCTATCCCTGGTGGTGAAAAAAGGGAAATGTCCATTTTCATATAAGCTTGAGCGAAGAACAGTGTTCTGCACTTGTAACTTAGCTGCTGCTATATGGAAATTACGTCCCATGTAATCGCGTGCCTTTCTTTTCCGCTCTCCAGCTAAGTCCGGTAGGTGGCCACTACTGTTAAACTGATATCTTCAATTTGTGTTTCCTGAAATCTGCCCTTATGATGCTGAATATGTATGAAAGTTCTTCGGACGAACAAGTTTGTGATCTCTATATTTCTCTGGACTGCATCTCCCCTGTTTGTAAATTAACAAGCATACGTCTCCTTCCTTCATTCTTCCACACACACACACACACACACACACATATATATATATATATATATATATATATATATATATATATATATATATATATATAGATATACTAGCTGAAAACCCGCACTTTGCTCCAGTGTACATTCAAATTAAATACAAAGGTCAATGTATGCAATTAATACCAAAAAAAATAAATAAATATATATATTTATAATAAATACAACGATCAATGTATACAATTGATGTAAATAAATAAATAAATATATATATATATATATATATATATATATATATATATATATATATATGCGGCATATGTATGCATATATATATATGTACATGCGGCATATGTATGCATATATATATGTACATGCGGCATATGTATGCATATACATATATATATGTATGCAGCAAGGGGTTGTGTACTGGTAATGGGTGGTTGAGCGTGACTTATGTGAACGAATTCATATGTAATATCGCGAGTGGGACGCTGGCATGAGTGGAAGTGAATGCTTCAGAATGAACGTAAATTTACGTTCGTAATGAATGAACGAATGTAACGATCGAATGAACGTAAATTATGATATGTTAACGTATAACACGAAGGTGTATTTTAGGAACTGCTCGAACCTTTTCAACATCATAATACACGAAATGCTATATTCTATTAAAGGAGTGGAGAATCGGGTTTTCACCAAATCACTTTGTAACCTGATGTCGAGCTACGGTATTATCACAGAAGAGTCATTCTGAACACCACAGATAAATTATCTTATAAAGTCACAAATTAGGACACAATTTGGATCGCGACCACTGTGACGTCAATGTGACATCAATGTGACTGAATGTTCTTTTAATGTGCAACTTGATGTCGAGTTACAGTAATGTCACAAAAACATCGCACAGGAGTTATTCTGAGTACCACAGATTAATTTTCTTATAAAGGTCACAAATTAGAACACAATTTGGATAGCGACCACTGTGACATCATTGTGATTGAATGTGCTTTTAATTTGCAACCGGATATCGATTTGCAGTATTCTCAAAATAACATCACAGGATAATCATTCTGAGCACCACAGGTTAATTATCTTATAAAGTCACAAATTAGGACAGAATTTGGATAGCGACTACTATGACGTCAATAGGACACTATATTGTGACTTCAGGAGCTTCAGGAAGAGTAGTGGTAACTACAGTACATGGGCCGGGCCCTCCACTGCTTATTGTGACTGAATGTGCTTTTACTGTTATAACAACGATAAATAAAAATCAACATACATTAACTTATAACATAAACATATATTTCTGGAACTGCTGGAACCTTTTTAACATAATAATGCATTAAATGCTATATTCTATTAAAGCGGTGGGGAATCGAGTTCTGCCAGCTGACATCCGAGTCTGGCACAGTTATGAACAAACTGCCTAAAGCATATTGAAGATAACGTATAAATAATGAGTCTGTGGAAACGAAGCGGGTGTGCCCTTTATTTACGCGGGAATTATTAATGCTCAAACAGGCCCTCTACGTAACAGCTGATGTTTCCTAATCCACTTCAGTTTGGGATGCAAGTCCAAAAGAGGTAAAAGACATCCCAAGCCAGCGGTTCTTAACCGGTGTTCCGCGAATATGCCCTAAAAAGTTTATTAGAAATTTTTAAAATTAATAATTCATTTCCCCACCATAATATATATATATCTATATTTTGTATGTAAAAAAAGTCAATATATTTTGACGGATCGACCTCTAGACTATCTTTACTGATTTTCGCTTAATCGTCTGCTACCGTAAATTATTATTATTATTTTTATTTATTTAATTTTTTATTATTATTATTTTTATTTATTTTTCTTATACCTGACACATTAAATAGTTGTCAATTTATATATGTTCACTTATTTATTTTTTGCTAGTATTAATATCATTTATTTTTATTTATTTATTTATTATTATTATTATTATTATTATTATTATTATTCTAACTTTCAAGTCAACACTTTTCTTTTAATCTTAAGAACGGAAATATAGCCACAAAAAATTATCCATACCGAGGATATGGAGCCTTGGTCTCTGGTGCTTCGTTAATGTACCATGTCTATGTCTATGTGTCGTATGCTAGTATACATTGTAATGTAACCGCCTGTTTTAGTTCAATATCCTGAATGATAATTCTGCGTGCCATTGTGTGCAGATAATTTGTAATAAAGTTTTATTTTTAAAATTAAGGTATCTAATGGCTATTAAAATGGTTGTTTTGGTGCAAAATTTCGGTTTTTTAAAAAAAATTGCTCTATTTCAAAGGCCAATCTTTTAGGATTCTAAAACTACTATCCTTTTCTTCGCACGAACACTGGGTGAGAATTTATGACCAATTTAATAAACCGAAAGCGATATTAAAAGACCGGAAGCAGCACCTTTAAATGCATTTTCTAGAAAACTCATTTTTAGCTACTTTTGTAAACGAAAAAGCTAATAATTTAAATAGTTTTCAATATATTTTAATGAAATTTTGTAATAATGTTTTACATATTACTACTATGTTTTGACCTAAAAGCTAAGCTACATATGTGCTAATTTAATCATTCTAAAAGTAACTGTCCTTAAAGATAACTTTTTGGTATATTTCAGTGATTTTAGCAAATATCGTAAAACTTTTACTTCAGAACACAAGTGCACCGGTGGTATATAAAGGAAACTAAAAAAAAATGAGTTCAATTGAGTGTAGGGTCTCTGGCGTAAGCACTAGTTTGTACTAAAAATTTATAAAAAATTCCCTATGTTTAAAATGTTATGAAATTTTTAATCAAAATTGTAATTGTTTTCATGATTTTATATCACTTTTGAACTAAAAATATATGTATTTAATTTATTTAATCAGTACTGTATATTTTTGTAAAAAAAAAGTGCACCGAACGTAGGCAGATTTTACCTCAAGAAACGCTTTAAACGGGAACGCTCGATTAGGAAATAAACTTTCCTAATCGAGCGTTCCCGAAAATGTCTAGTAGGGAAAAGAAAATGTCTATAACTTTTTCAGGCCCAATAATCCAAACCGAATCTTAACATTAAACTTTTAATCACGAAATTTAGTAATGCATATTATTGGTAATTATTTTTATTACTTGGAACAATTTAATATCATGTTTATTCTTCGTTTGTTTCTTAGGTTATTACACAGCAGGAAAAATCAATCTTTCTTAAAAGGATTTACATACGTTTATTTTACAACTTTTTCCAAATTTTGACGTGGGCAACTTGTAGCTACGTGAACGCTGAAAGAGAACTTCCAATAAGAAATTTCTCTAAATTGTGACTGGTGACTAGAACTGATCATTTACATATGAGGAAAATTACGCGTCGGTTTTAATAGGTCGGTTTAAGTAGTGTATCAACCAGTGACTCATTAATAATCATATATATTTCTATGTAAATCACATAGACTTTTAAAATATTATAATTTCTTCATTTATTTATAAAGAAATCACGTATCAGTTTTAAAAGCCATGATAATTTATCAACGAGTGACTCATTAAGGTCAATGATAAATTATTTACTTATTACATATAATTTACCCATAAATTTTATACATATATGAGGTCCATGTAAGGTAATGTACAACCAGTGTATACGTATATATTGCCTTTCGTATGTTAATTGACTCGCAATTTCCATGTATATAAACATTTGTCGCTGATTGACACTTTAACTACTTATAAGTATCGACCTGTGATTTCCACCTGTTAAATAATAACAATCAGTCGTACTTGTATAATTTTTATAGGTAAATAGCATGTAAAAAATACTTGATCTCTAACAGAACATAGGGAATCCCCAGGGCCCGATTATGAAAGCTGGGGGCCCCTGGGCAGATGCTATTTGGGCCCCCCCCTTTAAGGACATTTATCAAAATACATACTATTAGAAGTACTAGGTGCATACACCAAGGGGGTTTTGGGGCCCCTTAGCATCAGGGGGCCCTGGGCAAAGTCCCGATTTGCCCATGCGATAAAAAGGCCCTGGGAATCCCTCGTTGATAAATTACTTACTTACTTACACACACACACACACACACACACACATATATATATATATATATATATATATATATATATATATATATATATATATATATATATATATATGACAGCTCTCTAAATAGTGTCATATAAGAGAGAAGTGAGCTGCTCAACATGACATCGCATATGTATACACCGTTAGACAGTGGTTCTCAACCTAGTTGTTGAGGCGTGACTGATATTCAGTCACGCCTTCCAGGGGAGGTGTTTAGAAAAAAATTAGTGTAGGACGTTATTTTATTTGCATTAGCGTTAGCAAAGTTTTTTAGGCTTAGGGGTAAGTAGGGTATTAAGATCATCCAAAAAAGGGGTCTAGACATAAAAAAGTTGAGAATCACTGCGATATGAGACTTCAAGGTATGATAGATACATGAGCTGTATAAAATAACTCCGAGGCGTATACAGATAACGAAGACATTCCTTTGACACCCCCATCTGCCGACACCACATGTACGATGATATATCATAACCTCTGGGCCATCCCTTCGAGAAATAAGCTTCTCGATAAAAATAATAATATTAAATTAAAAAAAAAATTATCCATCTCTGTACGCCCCCGAATCCACACAAAACACACTCTCCACAAAAATACATACACACACACACACATACACAAACAAACAAAACAAATTCAAACAAAATTCATGGCGGATGACTTCGGGCGGTATTACGAAACAAACCAGGAAGCGTCGTTATCAAAAGAAAAGAATGTAAAAAAAAGAGGGGGGGGGGGCACGAGAGAAGTCCGAAAAGAAAAAAAATAATAAAACAAAGAACCGAAGAAGGGATGGTCTTGTGAGAAACTGGCTGCACGCCAAGAGACTTGTCGAGAGTGAGTGAAGGCGGGAAAGGAAGGGGAAGGGGGGGGGGGCAACACAGCAAGTTGTGTGTGTGCGGTGGCTAGGGTGTCATCAAGCCGGTTGCAGTTAAACCGGTTTATGGGTTGAGGGTAGGGTCTGTGGAGGTTGGTTAATGAGGGGTTTCTAATTGGCGTCGTTAAAGAAATTGTTAGAAGGGGATATGAATGTAATGAATAGTTAAGTGTACTACACAAGGAAGTGTTCGGTAGGATTTATACGTATGTGGGAGAAAGACGTGTTTGCCATTCGAGGGTCACAGAACATGCGAAGATTCTCTGAAGGATTTCTCAACTGAGGACCGGATTGGGCCGATCTTTGCGATGGTGGGCTCCTCGATATAGACTTCTCAGCACGCAGAGTTGAACACTTGTTCCCCCTTCACCCTGAGAACTACGACCGGCTCGGTTCTTGAAATTCATTTTAAAGCAGCGGCATTCCTCGTACCCCTGGCCATCGGAGACACAACGGCAGGAACATGTGGGCGTGGCCCCACAGGAATACTTTCAAATGACCGAGGAGACGGATTTCTCGGCACAAGATCAGGTGAATACGAAGCTGAAGCTTGTTGTTGAAGTGCATGTGGATCAGGTGCAGAAAGCGGCATTAGTTGTTTAAAACCACCGTGGTCGAAGACCGGCCTATTAGGTTCAGCAAATGGCAAAGAACACGGAGGCAAGAATGCCCGGTTAATGGTACCGTTCTCGGTGAACCGAGAGCCTCGGGGCAGTGTTGTCAACCTCTACTAAGTGCCCCCCCCCCCTAGCGCTATCTCGAAATCCCCCTGTTCCCCCCCTAACACCAACTTAAAAACCCAACCCCTAACAAAAAATGTGGCCCCTACAATCACCCCTTTTCATCTAACTTACCCCTAAATTTAGGGGTGAAAACCCCAAGTTGGCAACACTGATTCAGGGCAGGCTTGAGTAGAAATATAACAAGTAGATTCAAAAGGAGTTTTGCCAACCTCTACGAAGCGCCCCCCTCCCCAGCGCCAGTTCGAAATTCCCCTAGTTCCCCCTAACACCAACTCGAGATCACCTTTGACCTTCCTAAAAAAAACTGAGTTCCAAATAGGCATCCTGTTTGAGAGATAAATTGAAATAAATAGAAAATACACACATAATGAAATGGCGGTTTATTTGCATTTGACATATGTATGGTACTTATAATCTAATAAAACACGCGTCTCGATTGTACAAAATATTAAAAAACACCCCTTTTCATGTAACTTGCCCCTAAATTTAGGGTAAAACCCCCAAGCTGGCAACACTGTTCAAAAGACAACAGATCACGTGAAATAAGTTAAACTAGACTTCTCATAATCTACCCTTACCATCATCGGGCCAGGACTCTCAAGATCTATAACAGGTATATAATACATACTAATCAGTAATTGCATATAAGATGCAGATTTTCAAATACAAAATAACTGTTCACAAAAAGTGATAGTATTGTCGGACATGCGATATCAGCAAACATACTCTTATTAATAAAACTGTCAAAAAATCGCGACAGATAACCACAAAACAAAATAACCAAATACGAAAAAAGAAATAAAATGACAGGAAAAGTCTTCAGAGGACCAAGTGCCTATTTGGGTTCAGTTTGTTATCACCGCAAGGTTTCCAACTGAGTCCGATAGGTGTTGCGGTAGGAGGTGGGAGAAATAAAAGCGAGCGGGGTGAAAACCTGTAAAAATCAAACAATTAAGCTAAATAGCAAATTAACAGAATGTGACAGTATAGAAGCCTGGGACACCCTATTCTTCCTCAGCCTTGGTGATTACGACGTGGAAGGCGCCTGGGGAAGCCAAAATTTTGCCGCCTGTATTACAAACGAAAACGTAGTTTTCTGGGGAAAAATTCGGGTGTTAATAGAATCCTTGCTTCCGCTTTCAAATTTAACGCAAGGGATTCTAACCCTCTGTGATAAATGGATAGATTTCATTGTCACCAGGGTCGGGCTTATAGGCGAGCCGACAAAATGAGACAGTTAAAATACGATAGTTTTAACGAATAACGAAAAATAGCAATAGTTTATCTAATATATGAAGAAATTCATAAAATATACAATTATAAGCGAATATTTAGACTCTTTTTAATAAACGGCTGAATTTGATATCATCAGAAATAAAATTTGAATGGATATTTCCAAACGTTGGTGTAGCTCTAAGAATTCTACTAACACTACCTATGACTGTAGCAGCAGCTGAGCGCAGTTTTTCTAAGCTGATTATTTTAAAGAGTTATACACGGACAACTAATTAAGAGCAATTCAAAGATCTAGCAATAATTTTTATAGAAAAGACGGTATCTAAAACGATAAACTATACGGATGTAATCGAGCAATTTGCTTCAATAAAGGCTCGGAGAAAGTTTTAGTAATTATTTTTATTACATATCAAGTTATAATGAAATTTATTTACTCTTTCTTCTTTTCTCAAGTTCTGTAATATTTAAAAATTTTGCTTCTTTTAAATAAATAAAACTTTTATTTCTACTTAATTCGTATATTTCCAAAAATGTCCGTTATTCAGTTAAGTAGACTATCTTTAATAGTAATACATTCATTACTTGAGTCTCTGAGAAAATTCGCAAAAGCACCGTTTTCAAAACTTGACACCGTTTCAAAACTGATGACCCTTCTGTAAAGCGAAGGTGCAACACACTCCACACCGATCTTTATAGACCAAAATATTGGCGCAGCTGTCAACTACGTAGTCATGAATTTGCATTTGGATGTTTTACTTGTCTTTAATGCAAATTCTTGGGTACGCCGACCGCAACAGGGCCATATCGTCCCCTATCGGATACTTTTGGAACTAATGTTTCTTTTTCACGGATAATCTTTCCCATGTTGTCCTTAGTCCCTCTATCAATTTTGCTGGAATTCGGCTGATAGATCGCGATACAGATAACTCAGAGTAGTGTCAATTTTGAAAAAAATCACCCCCCCCCCACACACACACATACATATATATATATAGTATATGTTTGTGTGTACATATATACTCGTATATAAAATTTTTCTGTACATTATTTATTATAGGACATTGTTGTCAATCCCCCCACAACTATTATTTTTTAAATTAAAATTTTAAAAAATAATTCTTGAAAAACGTGTGCTGTTAAAGATCTATTTTCAAATTTGATAACATTTTTACAAGTAACTTTAACAAGGGGTGTAGATAGGGAATTACGCTGGGGCAACCTCGATATTGCATGCTCTTAAAATGAGAATCCTTGTCTCTTGGCAAGAGATTTTAGAATGAGAATCCATGTGTCTGGAACGCCCTTATATTTGCAACAGCGACCTCCCCCCCCCCCCCCCTCATTTTCTAGGGTGGTTGGAAAAAGAATAAAGTCGTGACATGGCATTGAGATGTATTCAAACGAATACAACAGACTTACACCAAAAGTGCGAAAAACGCACTTAACTCGTACTTAAAAATCCCTGCTGATGTTATTACTACTTTAACTAAATCATATTTGTACGCCCAGTGCAGATCATTAAAACTTTATGAATAATTCAGATTTTAAGGCGGCTGTGTACTAACCCTATTGGATTCGCTCCCCTCAATGTTAACATATGGAGGAAATGTGTCCAAAGATTGCCGACTTGGACTGAAAGATTTAAAAAAAAAATTATACCCCTTAATAGAGAAAGAAATTTTACACCTTGGATAATTTTTCGTTGTTAATAAAAAATGCAAATAATATTTTAAAATTTAAATGATTCTGGGAAAAAAATAGAGGTACAATTGTGTTTTAAACGCTCATCAATTCCTTTAGTGGACGAAATTTATAAAATGAATCCAATGTGCAGAAAAGTCCAGGTTATCTGAGAATATCATTTTGATTGGATTATCAGCATTTATGTAGCTGTCAATAGTAGACACATTTTCTCTATAGGCTGACATTGAGGTGAGCGAATCTAATAGGGTTAGTACAAAGCAGCTTTAAGGTATGAAGGTCTATTTTTGAATTTTTTCTTATTTTCGATTTTTCCATGCACACCGGTGCACTATTTACGGATTGAGTGCAATTCCCATTTTATAACTGCATTAAAATTGTATAGTATACTAGCTGAAAACCCGCATATATATATATATATATATATATATGTATAATAAATACGACGATCAATGTATACAGTTGACGTAAAAAAAAATGTATATATATATATTTATAAAAAAATCGTAAGAGATATTTTTATATACAAAATAATGTAGAAGAAAATATTCAAATTAAATCTAACAGGACATACTAAAAAATATGGTACAGTTAATATAGTACAGTTTGGAGAACATATCTTTTACTGAATTTTAATATTTTTTTGGATAATGTCCAATCGTCTGCCGCATTAGCAAGGAAAAAAATATTTTGTTTGTCTATTTCATTGTTATGGACGTGACGAAAATTTATTTAAAGTACCAGAAAAAGAAATCACGTGATCAGCATTTAAGAAGTTAAATTCTAAACTTTAATTTTTTAAAAATTCACCAAAAATCAGAAAATGGAGGCAAAGATTCGAAAAAGATTTCATTATAAAGGAATTTTTATGATCTTTCTCGCGGTATAAATTTCATAACCCTAAAATTATTATTTTAAATGCAAACTTAAAAAGTTACTAAAACAGCTTAAAATTTAATTTTTAAAAAATTTAAGAAGAATTTTTCAAAAATCTTTCTTAGTGCACCCCTACACTATAAGAAGAATCGCCATGCAAAATTTCAGCCCTTTAGGTCCAGCGGTTTGGTCTGTGCGTTGTATGTCAGTCAGTCAGTCAGTTATGGAACTGTTTTATATATATAAACTAGCTGAAAACCCGCACTTCGCTACGGAGTACATTCAAATTAAATACAACGGTCAATGTATGCAATTAATGCCAAAAAAATGAATATATATATATTTATTATAAATACGACGATCAATATATACAATTGATGTAGGAAAAATATATGTATTTATTAAACAATCGTAAGGGATATTTTTATAGATAAAATAATGTCCAATCGTCTGCCGCATTAGCAAGAAAAAAAATATTTTTTTTGTCTATTTAGTTGTTGTGCACGTGACGATAAATTTATTTAAAGTACCAGAAAAAGAAATCACGTGATCGGCATTTAACAAATTAAATTCTAAAAATTTATCTTTAAAAATTCACCAAAAATCAGGAAATGGAGGTAAAAATTCGAAAAAAATCTCATTTTGAAGGAATTTTTATGATTTTTCTCGTGATATAAATTTTATAACCCTCAGTGTATTATTTTAAATGCAAACGTAAAAAAAGTTTAAAAAACAGCTTAAAAATTTAATTTAAAAAAATCTAAGAAGAATTTTTGAAAAATCTTTCTTAGTGCACCCCTACACCATAAGAAGAATCGCCATGCAAAATTTCAGCCCTTTAGGTCCAGCGGTTTGGTCTGTGCGTTGTATGTCAGTCAGTGAATGAATGAATCAGTCAGTTACGGAACTGTTTTATATATAGAGATAAAGATACTGAATTTTAAGCTTATCGCGCGGGAAAAAATCGAAACTAATTTTTGTCTCTACGTATTAAGAAACAGATCTTATTAAACTCCTTAGTTCTTTCCTTCTATTCAACCTACATCAGTGCAATCCCCCAGACGATCCATCTAGCCGTCGGTCGAAACATCTTTCTCGACTTTTTTTTTTGTTTTAAGCGGCTCTCCTCGTTGCTATGGATAAAGATTACGGTAAGTCTGAGCATAGCAACGGCCTAGTTCGGCAGGGACTCACATAAATTCTAATCTCTTGAGCAAACCTGCAGTCCGTAGTGGTCCTGTTTTATGCTGTCAGCGGAAGAGATGGGTCAGTTGCGGTAATTGAGCAAGCACCCTGTCGTGATCTGACGTGATTTAACATGAGACACTATACACGAATATGCGAGAATACTGAATTGCACGGGGAGCAGTTAGTTCTCTCCGAACAATTATTACTGAAAATACAGAATTTCAGCGTCTATAGTGTGTTTTCTTATACAGCGGTTTTAGAGTAATAATGTGGTCTGACACTTCAAATCTTTCAAAGATTAAATTTTTTCATTTTATATCTTAATTTTGAACGCATTAAACAAACTGCATTCAAAATTTCGGTTAAAAAAATTACAATTTCAAACAAAGAATTTTTTACTTATAGGTGAAATTTTTTTTTTTTTTATAAAAATGTTTTTGATGAAGAATCACAGGATTTACGAAACATAATGTGATTTAACATGAGACACTGTACACGAATATGCGAGAATACTGAATTGTGCGGGGAGCAGTTAGTTCTCTCCGCATAATTATTACTGAAAATACAGAATTTCAGCGAGTATAGTGTGTTTTCTTATACAGCGGTTTTAGAGTAATAATGTGGTCTGACACTTCAAATCTTTCAAAGATTAAAATTTTTTATTTGATATCTTAATTTTGAACGCATTAAACAAACTGCATTCAAAATTCCGGTTAAAAAAAATTACAATTTCAAACAAAGAATTTTTTACTTAAAGGTGAATTTTTTTTTTTATAAAAATGTTTTTGATGAAGAATCACAGGATTTACGAAACATAATGCGATTTAACATCAGACACTGTACACGAATATGCGAGAATACTGAATTGCACGGGGAGCAGTTAGTTCTCTCCGCACAATTATTACTGAAAATACAGAATTTGAGCGAGTATAGAGTGTTTTCTTAGATAGCCGTTTTAGAGTAATAATGTGGTATGACACTTCAAATCCTTCAAAGATTAAATTTTTTTATTTGATATCTTAATTTTGAACGCATTTAACAAACTGCATTCAAAATTCCGGTTAAAAAAATTACAATTTCAAACAAAGAATTTTTTACTTGAGGGTGATTTTTTTTTATAAAAATGTTTTTGATGAAGAATCACAGGATTTACGAAACATGATGTGATTTAACATCAGACATTGTACACGAATATGCGATAATACTGAATTGTGCGGGGAGCAGGTAGTTCTCTCCGCACAATTATTGCTGAAAATACAGAATTTCAGCGACTATAGTGTGCTTTCTTATACAGCGATTTTAGAGTAATAATGTGGTCTGACACTTCAAATCTTTCAAAGATTAAAATTTTTTATTTCATATCTTAATCTGTAATAAATTTTGAACGCATTAAACAAACTGCATTCAAAATTCCGGTTAAAAAATTACAATTTCAAACAAATAATTTTTGATTTACAGGTTATTTATCTATTTATATATATATATATATATATATATATATATATATATATTTAATGAAAATGTTTTTGACCAGGAATCACAGGATATACGAAAATATAATGTGATTTAACAAGCGACACTTGTACACGAAGATGCGAGAATACGGTAAAATAAGTTTTCTTAGCTAGCAGTTTTAGAGTAATTTAGTGGTCATGCACTTTCAAAAACTAAAATTTTTCATGGGACATTTTAATCGGAAAAATTTTGAGTACATTAAATGAACCGCATTGAAAATTTAGTACCAGGATAGGAGCTACAGTTTAAAAAAAAAAATAGTTTCAAACAAATAATTTTTGACTCACATGCGACTTCTTTTTAAAGAAAAATGTTTTTGAAAAGGAATCACAGGATTTACGAAGCATAATGTGCGAGAATACGGTAAGAGATAGGAGAGCAGTTCGATCGGAACAATTACAACTAAAAAATTCAGAAATTTAGCAGTAGAAAAAGTTTGCTTGGCTAGCAGTTTTAGAGTAATTAAGTGGTCATGCACTTTGAAAAACTAACATTTTTCATGGGATATATTAATCGGAAAAATTCTGAACACATTAAATAAACCGCATTAAAAATTTTCCTACCAAGACCGGAGCTACAGTTAAAAAGAAAATTGCAATTTCAAACAAACAATTTTTGCTTCACGGGCGGTTGAAAAAAAATTACGGATTACATACATAAATTAATAAAAAAGCGAATATTAAAAGGAGAATATTTGGCGTACTTGTAGTTCAGTTCTTGCTATCATAGTTAAAAATTATTATCTAATGTGAACATTAAATCAAAATAATGTCTACAAAAAGAGGGCTGTATAAACGAGGTTTTACTGTATTCAAGGCCGGTATCTCTGTATGCGTGCTTGTGCTATCTATCAGAAGAATGAAATAATGTCCCGTCTTTTAATTTCAAACAAATCTTTTTAATTCACATGCCGTTCACAAAGGAAAATTTTCAACGGTGGGAAATTTGCATGCATGTTTGTATTGCCGACGGAAAGATTTAATATTCCTTTTTACGATTCCAAACAAATCATTTCAATACAAAGGCCGTTCATGTATCGCACTATTCAAAACCGAAAAGTTTTTATGTAAGCTTGTTCTGTCGTCAGAAAGGATTTATATCCTTTTTTGGTTTCCAATTTCTAACGGATCATTTTAATTCACAAGCAATTTTTGACACCGATCTGTATCATTTACGAAAACTTTTCAACAGTTCGTCATAAAAATTTTACACTCGCTTTACTACAGAACTATTTACAGAATTTATAAATATTCATTACAATTTAAAACAAACCATTTCAATTACACAGTTTTCATCACCGAAATATTAGATCTTTATAAAAGTATTCAATGCTCATGCCGAAAATTTTGTATGACGTATATTATTATACTGTCTACAGATTGAATAAATATATATAATTTTTCACTATTTATTAACAAAACATTTTTACTTCCCAGACCGTTTTCGCAAAGTTACTTTTAAAGCAAAATTATATTCAGTGAATTCGCCTTGAATCTGTATCCATGTTTATTACGCACTGTTTCACATAATAAATTCAAAATCATAGACAACTCATTATCTTAATTTTATAACAAGGCTATAATTATCACTTTTAATAATTTTTTTTTCCTTTTACAAAATTTCAGATGAGTTTTTAGAATTATTCTTTTTAATTAAATGAAATTTTAGAATGCTTCTATCATGCTAAATCAATAATATTAATAATAAAGATATGAAACTGTTTTACAGCGAAATTAAAATTTGCAGGTCTGTTTGAAATATAGCCACATTAAGGATGTTGATTGGTAAAGATATCTGAAAATGCTTATCAGTTAAATGTAGTACACATCCAAATGTAGTACAGATATTCCTCGAATTACGACCGAGATAGGGACCAAGACATTGGTCGTAAGTGGAATTGGTCGTAAGTCGAGTTTCAAACAAAAAAAGTTTTTGTTTGAAATTTATAAATTAAAATTAAATTTTTCAAATTTATAGACCGTGAAATAATGTTAAAAAAATAATAGAATAAATAAACAAATAAATAAATTACTTAAGACATTAGATCCGTAACAAAAAAACATTCAATGCACAGTTACATTTATTTATATATATGGTAAACTTATTAGAAAATTTAGGGTTTTAAAATCATATGGAATGCGCATGGAGCATTTTGAAAAATGTTAGCATCTTTGAAAAAAATTTTGAAAAACAGGAAGTATTCTGCAAAAAAATTCTCATGTTGAATTCTAAGAGTCTTTATTATAGTAAAAAAGAATATCAATTATTCTCATTCTGTATATAGAGTTTAAAATTGAAAATTTGAAAAAAAATTAAGGTTGAAGGTCCCTTTCCCCCTTAAGGCTGCTATGTATTAACCATATTGGATTCGCTCACCTCAATGTTAACCTATGGAGAAAATGTGTTCAAGGAATGCCGATTTGGATTTAAAGATTTTTTTTAAAAATTGTACCTCGTAAAAAAAAAAGAAAGAAATTTTACAACTTGGGACATTTTTCGTTTAAAAACATGCAAATAATATTTTAAAATTTAAATCATTCATGGGGGGGGGGAAATTTAAAATTTAAATCATTCGGGGAAAAAATCTAGTGAGTTTTAAACGCCTATAAATTCCTCTGGTGGACGAAATTTATAAAATGAATCATGATGCAAAGTGAAGAAAACTTAAAGCTATCTGAAAATACCATTTTTAGTGGATTATCAGCATTTTTGTAGCTGTAAATTGTCGAAAAATTTTCTCCATAGGTTAACATTGAGGTGAGCGAATCCAATCGGGTTAGTACACAGTAGCCTTTAGTGTAACCGTATTACGGTGTGTATCATGATCGAACTAAAATGAACGATACTCTTTATAGTATCGGTGAATCGAAATTTGATACGCTGGTATCAAAAGGTCATGATTCAGTTAGTTTCGGCTTTTAGCCATAATATCGGATAAATGATACGGGATACAGATATAAAACTTAGGTCGCTTCCCGTAACATGACCATGAGAATCAAGTGCGATGTACTGGTGGAAAGCAAAATGAGAGGGGGAAAACGTACGGATACGGAAGTGATAGGGTGAAAATACGATTCACTATCGATGATTTCGTTTCATGATCTAAGGTACGTGATACGTATATGGTTAAATATGTAAACGCCCCCTAAAAGTTGTCTCCCTGTCGATTACAATCTTACTAAGATATTTACTCCACGTCTCTGCTACCTCATAGCTTGATTAACCGGATAGACACATTTTTATTTCACGTATTTATTCGCAAAGTATGAGGTTTATTAAGAGAAATTAGGGCATGGCTCTCACTGCACCTGTCCGACAAGCAGATGGAGCGGGTTCAGTTCCCAGCCCAAAATTTATCCTAGAATGAAATATGAAATACGAATAATAGTGGATGACACTGGAACATCAAACCGAGCAGAGTAAATGCATATCAGTAACAACAATCGAAATAAAAACAACAGCTAAATCATCGAACGTAGGTATAGCTATTGATTAAGAACTGGATTATCGAATGAAATTTAACACTTAGAGTATTCTTCCTGAATAAAATTCCATTCAAAACAAAGAAAGTATCGCAGCAATCTTATTTGGATATCGAAATAACGAATCTAAAAGTGCTTTGAAAACGAAAATAAAATCAAGATTAAAAAATGTATATTTATTTTGCAATTTGTCTGTTACAGGGAAAGAATAAATATCATTAAAATAATTTGAGGGTTAATTTTCTAATGATTGCAAGCATGGAAGTCAATCACAGTAGTACCGCATGTGACTCCACGTATACGACTAAGGGCCTGTTCACATTAAATCCATCAGCATAAACTTTTTTTACCAATCATATGAAAATAATTGACCCTTTTTAGCCAATCCGCGCCAACGGAATCATTAACGCTGACGCTGACGAATTCTATGTGAACAGGCCTTTAGACTGAAGTGGAAGGACTTTACCCTGCATTCTGCCTCCCGTAAGGGGAGTGCCTGGACACGAAGCCACACCTTCAGTACTTAATTCCAGTACTTAATGTTTTGACGAGGGATGCTCTTGAAGGAAATGAGTAATAGTTGAACAACTCATTTCTTGATTTTAGAGTAAGTTTTCAGATTTGCTACTCTTAATAATATGTAGATAGATAAGGAAAAGAAGGAAAGAGGATAGAATACATAGATATTCACACACACACACACACACACACACACACACATATATATATATATATATATATATATATATATAATTTTTGTTTTAATTTATTTTAAATTTTTTGTTACTTTTTTATTTTTCATTTTAAACACCAACATGAACGTAGGAAAGAGAAAAAGAGGAGAATCTAATTTAGCTGAAATTCTAAAGCGATTACAGAAATTGGCTTAAAATTGGTAAAATAAATTTATATAAGATAGGCAAGCTCAAGGAGACGTTTTCTGTATAGAGATCTTTATGATCATAATCAGAGATTTAGCCATTATTTATTTGATTTTAAAAGTTAAGGAGACCTGCTGAACAGCCCCACTACAAGTTAGGATATCATAATCTCACCTAATTTTTTTTTCTCTGTAAAGTAGTATTTTTAATACTCCCGTTAGAACCCTTAATTAAATAGTTGGTATGAGTTCATTAGCCGGACTTAAACCCTTGCGTTGTTTAAAAAGTAATTGTGTCATAATTACGCAAACCCAGCAGATGATGAACATGCAAAATATTTAATAAAATAAACCATAAAAACATACGTAAACAGCACTTTCCTAAACAAACAGAAACTTCTTTTGTTGCGAGGAGAAAAAATTAACACCGAAAGACGTCCCTGTCAATTAGAACTTCAGTAAATGAAAGACTGAACTTGCAAATGAATGCTTCCAAAAGTCGAGTTGACGTAATTTTAAACAAAATAAAATTCATTTATTCTCTACGAAAACTTCCACTGAAAGAAACAAACGCCTTTAATTTTCATGCAGCAAATTTCTGTAATTGAGACGAAGGCGTACTGTGTAATTTTAAAACGAACACGATAACACAATAGAGATAATAAATTCTTACTGTGCCATCAACCTTTTTTTAATTAGGGCGAATATTTTACGTTTGAATCCCAACTGGCCTCCTAGCTGCAGAAGTAGGCTGTGGTTAGTACGGACTTGGAATGGGTATAGGCGGAAATTTAAATATCTTTTATTTGCTATGTGGATGAGACATTTTAAACAGTATGTGAACATGATGTCATTTTTTAATCAGGTGCGATACAAAGAGGTTAATTACAAAAATACACTCTCTAATACAATCAACCATGTTATTTACGAATGTTAAATTTTGTTCTTCCATAATTAATAAAATTATGATCTTCCGAGTGTAAACCGAACCGGTTTGGAATAAACACCAGCACATATCGTATAAAAGCTTGTATGTGTTTTTATTTAATAAAAATAATTACATTAATCTTCATTTACACACGAGACGTTAAAAGTAAAAAAAATGTACACAAAATGCATTTTTTAAAATATCTTTTCTTACTATTTGAATTTTTAAAAAATGACTGAAATGTATCAATTTCTTCAACAGTACGAAAGCAATGTTAATTAGAAGTGACATATAACAACTGCTTCGATGACCTAACAAGAAAAATAATTCATATGCAATTAATTCAACAGCAGATTGAAAATTAAATTAAAGTACACCAGTGACTAAAAAAGTTCATTTTAAACTATTATTTATGCTATTCTACCCTTTTTTTTCGAGTCCAAAGAGTCATTAACTTGCCATATTTTGATATGCTACATTTTGAAATTAACATCCTAAAATTTCATTCTTAAAATTAATGATTTCAAACAAATACAAATAATTACGTTTTATTTCAAAATATTTTAGAAAATGAATAAGTTTCAAAATAAAATCAAAATTTGGAGTCAAAACAAAAACCAGCTTCTATAATTAGGTAAACTACTTCATATTAGACAACCACACAGAGAACTACGGGGAAAGAAATTGCCCAATTTAGCAACACCAAAATACACTGCTGGCCGCTGTAAATGCAACATCCTGAAGGAAACATGCAAATAATATGAAATTTACAACATGCAATAGCGGAGGTGAGATATGCAAATGATTAGAATTTCAGCGCAGACGCACATCAGGCGCGCCTGTGGCGCCACTTCAAAGCGCTATTTAAGGCTTGGAGATTTCGACGATTTCAAGTTCGGCAATTGTGTTTTTCTTGTGGTTTTTTCAAAAAAAAAAAAAAAACAATCAATTATGCCTCGTCGAAAACAGCGATCATCTTTTGATCAAGTATCCGAGTTCGACAGAGGAAGGATAGTGGCCTACCGAGATTGTGGATTATCTCTCAGGGAAATCGGTAGTCGTGTTGGACGAAACCAAACAACTGTAATGCGGATATGTGATCGTTGGATGCAGGAGGGTACGACGGACCGGCGTGTTCGATCGCATCCACCTCAGCGCACCACTTCACGTGATGACAGGCAAATTGTGCGCATGGCAGTGACGGATCGCTCAGTCACATCACGAACCATAGCACAGCACATGCAGTCTGTAACGCATCATCCAGTGTCTGCGCGTACCATTCGACGCCGTTTATAGCAGAGTGGTCTGTCCGCAAGACGTCCATTGCTCTGTCTACCCTTGACGCAGAACCACAGACGTCTCCGCCGCCAATGGTGCGTTGACAGAAGGATGTGGACGGCAGAATGGAATGAAATTGTCTTTACTGACGAGTCACGCTTCTGTCTGCAACACCACGATGGTCGCATTCGAGTCTGGAGACACCTTGAAGAGAGGATGCTGAACAGCTGCGTTATGCACCGCCACACTGGTCCTGCACCGGGTATTATGGTATGGGGCGATATTGGATATCACTCTCGCACACCTCTAGTACGCATTGCCGGTACTTTAAACAGCCAGCACTACATCTCCGAGGTGTTGGAACCAGTTGTCCTTCCTTACCTTCAGGGCTTGCCCACAGCCATATTTCAACAGGATAATGCGCGACCACACGTGGCACGCATTGTCCAGCGGTTCTTCGTCAATCGCCAGATTGAATTGCTTCCCTGACCGCCTCGCTCTCCGGATCTTTCACCGATAGAAAACATGTGGTCCATGGTTGCTCTACGATTGACCCAGATTCCATCCCCAGCTGCCACAGCAGATCAACTTTGGCAACGTGTGGAAGCTGCTTGGTCTGCTGTACCCCAAGAACTCATCCAAAGTCTCTTTGAATCAATGCCGAGGCGTGTGGCAGCGGTGATCTCCAACAATGGCGGCTACTCTGGCTACTGATTTTGGCAGGAACCACACTTCACAGAAGTCTATAAATTTAATCATTTGATACTTGGTCAACATGTTATCTACAAAATAAATTTTGTTATGATATCTCTTGAATTTCTTGGTGTTGCAATTTGGGTGGCCAGCAGTGTATGATTTAAGACGTTGTGAGTTTTTTAAAAACATCTCTAATCAAAGGCCTCCAAACGGAAAACGTGATAAAACAGTATAACAACCATTTGTTCCCTCACGTCTTATTCTTAAATTAGACATCTGACGAGTAACATATTAAAGGTATCTAAGCTTTGGAAAATTTCATATTGTTTATTTCAAATCCTAACTTTGGTTAACGTTTAGATGTACTTTCAGTTGAAGTATAAAAAAGACATTCCTTATGGTACTATGTTACTCCTAAAAGTGATTTAGTCACTGTAAATGGTTTAACATGGATAGATTTGTAATAAAACGATTATGTTATGTACATTGCTAGGCTAAAGATGAACAAAAATGCATAGAACCCGCCCAAGGGCGTCCAATCAAAAAAGTGTTTTTGCAATTGGAAGCGCCCATAATGCGGGCTCTATGCATTATGTCGTCTTGAGCTCTAAATTTTATACAACAGTTTGTGATAGATCATGGTATTTTTCCAAATGGGCTGGATGAATGTACTTTGCCAGTCACCAAAAATTTAGAGAAATTTCGCTTTTGGAATTCCTTACCCTTCAGTACACTCATCGGCCACGCTTTGCTGAGGATCCATAGTTCTACCCCATAGAGGCAGAACTTAGGTCCAAGGCTACCCGTCGCGGGAGATGTGTATTTTTATTACGAGGCTAATTTTTACAGAAAAAAAAGATTTGATCTAAACTACCAATCAATTATATACACAACTTAGTACACGGGGAAAAAAAGAAAACAAACCATTCAAAATCAGCTAATAGAAAAATATCGTCTTAAAATGATTTAAATACGCATTTTATATTGATCTATAAACAGATTAATTTTTCTTTTCCCTACGCGGCAGGCACTTGTGCAACACACCACAGGTGGAACAGTTGGCGCAGAAGGTACCTTTAAAATACCGTCGTCGAACACCGGCAGGCTGAGCGGCCAAATAAGTTCAGCGAAGATAGACTTTGAGAAAGCCTGAAAGGAAACATTACCATCAGATTAATAAGGCTAAATTGAAATGCAAAATCTTCAACAGTTCATGTGATAACAGCGAAAAGTATACATATTAATATTAACCCATGCCAATATTGGATCAGGGTTATCATGACACATTTAACGCGACATTGAAAGTACGTGTCACAAAGATGTTGAATTC
Source organism: Dolomedes plantarius (assembly GCA_907164885.2). Taxonomy (NCBI): domain Eukaryota; kingdom Metazoa; phylum Arthropoda; class Arachnida; order Araneae; family Dolomedidae; genus Dolomedes; species Dolomedes plantarius. The sequence goes on along the minus strand of OU015499.1, from coordinate 41,688,158 downwards.
TATATACAAAATAACTATTTTCAAAAAGTGATAGTAGTTGTGGACACACAAAATCAGAAAAAAATACTCATAAGAAGAAAACTGTCAAAAAATAGTGACAGATAACCATAAAGCAAAATAACCAAACACGAAAAGAGAAATAACAAGACAGTAAAAAATGACAGGAAAGGCCTTCAGAGAACCAAGTGTCTATCAGGGCGTAGTTTGTTATCACTGAAAGGTTTCCAGCTGAGTCTGATAGGTGGCGCTTCAGAAGGTGGGAGAAATCAAAGCGAGATTGGTGCAATACCAGAAAATAAAATCAAACAATTGTTGTTGCTAAGGCCCCTGGACTAGAAAATGCAGAACCTGGTCTACGAGGCTCTGTCGTGTGAGCAAATGAGAGGCAGCAGCATTCTGATCTTCTGCAAGCATGCTGACGGGAATACCTAAACAGTCCACAATGTGGGAAGGATTCGCAAGAGCAGCAGAACAGGGACAAGTGGGAAAGACCTTAGTAGAGTTCTCGAAGCGCATGCGCTTTGTATGGCCACTCCGAAGTCGAGCCAGGGCAGACTGTATGTCTCGGACCTTTAAAGAAAAAGGCCCAACCAGGGGGTTTGGTTGGATACCAGGGGCTCTCTCCAAAAACTGTATAGTCTGGAACCTCCGAAGCAGTTAGGACATCAAACAGGGGCGAATACTCTAAACAACCCTCATTTACTAGTAGGTGAGCCTGATCGTTTACGAACAAACCAAAATGTGACGGGATCCACTGAAAAGTTATTGATTTAGAGTCTGCCATGCGAGAAAGGAGAAGGAGAATGTTGGTACTAGTTTTATCAGTGTTAAGCTGCCAGTTCATTAGATGTTGAATGACACTCTTGCTCTCTGTCATGATCCAGATGAATATCATAAATGACTTCAAGAGCCAGTTGTTTTAGTAAATCAGGGTGTTATAGGGTTTTATTTGCAGGGCATTTGAGATTTTCATTTAAGGTCACATGTGGTAAAGAAGCATTTGGCTCTAAACAACTGTCTAGAAAAGCCCCTTCGACATTGAGATCCCCAAATCCTTGCCTCTGGATAAAGCCCAATGGGCTATTCCTTTTCAAACTCCTGTGAAGTAGGAAATCGGAAATCCATAGGAGAACTTTACCTTTAAGATTAAAAGCCGAATAGCATTTGCTAATCAATTTTAGCTTCCAGACCCTGTCAAGAGTTTTACTCATATCCAGAAGGACAACGACTGTATGCCTGGTAGGTTTCATGTTTTGTTCATCTCTTATTTTCTGGGCAAGAAACAAAACTTCATCGATAGTGCTGTGAACCTTGCGGAAAGTATATTGTTCCTGGGGAAATCAAACTATTTGTCAAACAATTAAATTAATAGCAAATTAGCAGAATGGTGACCAGTATAGAAGACTGGGAAACCGAAGGGCTTCCTCGACCTTTGGCTTCGTACATGGCGCCTAAAGGAAGCTGAGATTTTGCCGCTCCGTATTACAAAAGAAAATAGAGTTTTCTGTATGACGCTGTTCAGAGAACTGTCATATCAAATTCCAAATTATGTGAACAATATAAGGAATTTATGAATGAAGATTTGAAGCTGAATCACGTGGCACCAATTTCAGAGTCAGACATACCAGAGAATGTTACCTTCTATTTGCCTCATCATGCGGTCCATACGGATACCTGTACAACTACAAAGCTTCGTGTTTTGTTTAATGCTTCGGCAAAATCGTTTTCTTGTTTGCCCCTAAACCATATATTAAGGGTCGGTTCTAGAGTACAACAAGATTTAGTTCTTATTTTGTTGGACATTTCCCATCGAAATTGTTTTTTGACATAGAAAAAAATGTTCAGCCAAATTAAGGTACATACTGACGATGCTAACTTGCAACGTATTTTTCGGTGGGACACGCCTAATGATCGTATATCTTCATACAGATTAATGACGGTGACGTACGGCACTGCAAGTGCTACTTTTCTTGCTACTCGAACCATCAAACAACTAACAAATAATGAAGAAAAGGAATTTTCCTTCGCACCAAAGGTTGAACACAGAGATTTATATGTTGATGATCTTTTATCGGGAGCAGAAACTGTTACTGCAACTCTGATACGTGAAACAGCTATCAATATTTCTTCAAAGGGGAGGTTTTAGTATAAGGACATGGATATCTAACGATCCAGGTGCCTTAGCTTTCCTTCCTGACAACGTAAATTTATGTTAGAACTCGAATTATTAATAGTGACGAAGTAGTAAGAGTGTTATGACTACAATGGAATCCATCCAGTGATAATTTCGAGTTTCCCGTTTCTGTGAAATGTACTGGAGAATTTTCTAAAAGAAATATTCTCTCCGAAATGGCAAAGGTATATGACCCGTTAGGTTGGCTTGCACCAACCTATTCGAACACGAATCCATTTTGTGGAACTAGACTATGCCATGTGGGCAGTGTTAAAACTTCAATGAAACTTAAAATTTCAATTTTTGTTCAGGATATCGACTTACAATCCTCTGTATACAAGCCATGTTTACATTATTCTCTCGCGTACCAGTTTGCGTTTTATGTCCAACATTTTTTCTTTAAATGCTCAGATAATCCACAAAATCTATTATCCGTCCATGACAAATTGGGAGTTTAGTATACATGAAGCCTCATCATGGTCAGCAGCAACTGAAAACACTTTTTTTCACGGATATTTTTTTGTTAAATATGAGAAGTAACTTAAGAAAACAAAACAAAAAAAAAAGAGTTCCATTCGTTCTAACTGAACTGTTGAATATTCTTAAACTATCACTTTCTTTCCTACAATGCTCCTTTTTTGTTCACTTCAGGAGGGAAAAATCAGATTATAGCCACAGTTGTCGCTTGCAAATAGCCTTATTTTCACGAAAAAATCGTAAATTCTAATCTCTAGAGAGAAAGAGCATTTTGTCTTATCTCAGCGGTTTGCATTGGCCCTAGAAAGGCTTGAGCCTCTTTCTGTTCACAGTGGGAAATCCATTCCACCCTTCTTAGAGAGTATAGCAATTGAACTGAGAGAACTGGAAGAAAATTTTGCACTGCTTTTACAAGTTTCACCATTAGTTCGGTTTTTTAACATTTCAGGGTCAAATCTCGGAACAAACATACTCATCTGAATATTGATTGCGGACAACCGTCAACAGAAAAAACATCATGCAGCTGTCAAGAGAATTTTAACCTACTTTTCAAATCGTTGAATTCTTTCACTAATGATGATTTTAAGACAAGAAATTTTAAACTTAAAATTCACAAATTCGACAAGGAAATCATTTTTTCATTTCACTCGGCATAGATTAATTGCACTGTACATATTTAAATTACATGAAATAATTTAAATATGTACAGTGCAAAATCAATTAACGCGAACTGAACTAATACCAAGAGACCGAGAATTAAAAACACATTATTAGAGAGTAAATTCAATTTATTTCTAAAAATATTTATTTTAGAAAATAACACATGAATGTGTTAATCTCTCGCGACACGTTACGTTTTCCGGCTTCTTTCCGTTTTAAAGTCACATGAATTTAGGGCAGAGCATGCTTTTAATGACTCTTTTTCATTCCGTAAAGGAATAAAAGTTATTTAATACTTTTTAATTTATTAATGCTCAGGAAGTCGATTCGGGTTTTCACAAGAAGCGAGTTACGGAATAATTTACTTTGGGAATTTTTCCCGTCTTCGTACTTGCTCCGGTTTTTTTTTTTTTGTTTGATTTGTACGACTGTAGGCTTGGAGATTCATTAAAAATGTAATTATAGAGGTAGGATTTTGCGCCGGAAAGTAAATGTGTTATTAAAATAGAGTTTTAGTTTTTCTTCGCCAAATTTTTGAACACAGGTAAATGTTTCAGATGAGGACACATAATTTTAATCTTTATTTGATCTTTGAAATGATTTCGTGATCTCTTGCTTTAAGTTTCGGTGGGAAATTAAATGTTAGTTCCGGGAAGAAAAGAAATTTCAACTTTATAATACGTTATAAATGCGTTTCAAGTAATAACTTCTTTACTTATGTATTCATTCACGTTAAAAATAATAAAAGGATTGTTCTTCTGCAGTTTAAAAACAGTTTTTTTCCGAACAAAGACATACAAAAGTTCTGATCATTTATTACTTCATTTAATTCCTCTTTTTTATTCCTAAAATAAAAGTGAGGAATTGAATGATATAATAATAAAAGAGACCTGGCAGAAAAAATTTCAGCAACTTATGACTACTGAATTAAGAGTGATATTAATTCAGCCGAAGGTCATAATTAAAATCACATTTTTAGGGGGTGGAGTTTTTGGTCCTACCTCTGGGCGTGAGATCTTAGTTTCTAGGGTCAGGTAAGAGGAAAGTTAGTGGAAATTCGCTTATATTAAAGCTCTCTACTAATTGTTCACCTCTTGGGAAGGGGAAGGGGGTTCATCAACCACGCCTTTTTGTAGTTGCATCACTGTGAAAATATTACATGCATAAAAATATTTTGCAATCCTCTTTAGCTTGTTGTACTGACTCGTCAAACACTCCTACCAATCTGATCTGTCTCACGCATATTTTATAAACTCCCAACGTAGAGTGCGATTGCATATTTAATTTCTAATTAATTTTTTACAATGTATATCCTCAGTAAAGTGTAAACCGTTTATATATATATATATATATATATATATATATATATATATATATATATATATATATATATATATATATATATATATATGTGTGTGTGTGTGTGTGTGTGTCTGTTCTTTACTGTCCCTTTGAACAGCTCTTCACAAATTTGGGTGAAACAAAGCTTATTTATCCAGCATAAAAATGTGATCAACCGATAATGAATACAAACAACAGGGACTCAAATGAGTAAAAACAAATCTTCCATTTATCATGCATAAAAATGTGATCAACCGACAATTAGTAGGAACAAAAAGAACGTAATGGGTGAAAGAAAGCTTTATTTATCATGCATTAAAAAATGTGCTAAAACGATGGTTTGTAAGAATTATAGGAACGCAAAGGGCGAAACAAAGCTTTATTTATCATGCATAAAAAATGTGGTCAACCGATAGTTAGTGAGAATAACAAGAATGCAATGGGCACATTTTTGAGAATGCAATGGCCAATGCAATGGCGAATACAATGGGCCCTATGCCTGGCGAATGCAATGGGCACATTTTGACGAATTCAATAGGCAATAGGAACAACAGGAACGTAATGGGTGAAAGAAAGCTTAATTTAACATGCATTAAAAAATGTGCTAAATCGATGGTTTGTAAGAATTATAGGAACGCAAAGGGCGAAACAAATCTGTTTTTCATGCATAAAAATGTGGTCAACCGATAGTGAGTATTACAGGAACGCAAAGGTCAAAATAAAGCTTTATTTACCATGCATAAAAAATGTGGTCAACCGATAGTTAGCGAGAATAACAGGAATGCAATGAGCACATTTTGGAGAATGCAATGGGCAATGCAATGGCGAATACAATGGGTCCAATGCCTGGCGAATACAATGGGCACATTTTGGCGAATGAAATGGCCAATGCAATGGCGAATAATATGGGCCCAATGCATGGCGAATACAATGGGCACATTTTGGCGAATGAAATGGCCAATGCAGTAGCAATTACAATGGGTATAATGCATGGCGAATGCAATGGGCACATTTTATATGGACGAAAAAAAAATTATCGCACATATAAACAGTAACGCACAGCCTCTCTCTGTAAATTGCCCATACAGACATCCACACCTAAAAGCTCCTCAGCCGAATGAAAAACTATTTAATTAAACTATTTAGTTAGTTTGCAACACCACCTTAAATTTTTATTGTGGCTTTTAAGAAGCTGTGCGTGTTAGTTATGCGCTTTCCGTAAATTTTATGTAATTAATAACTACATAGTAAGGCAAAACATAGATTGTAGAAGAAGTTTGTACTAAATTTTCCCCCAGGATAGTTTATATTCACCACGCTTGGTTATTCAGGCACGAAAGTTTCACGTGATCCGAGAATAAACGCTTGACCCCAAAGCATTACATTGCTGCCAATTTGGCTATAGAGGAAGCGAATTATTAAGATTTTGAGCACAAGTTGAAAAGTAGACAAGAAGGTAAAAATTTCAGTAGAAAGATCAATTAGTTTTCAAACTTGCAGCTATGGAGTCTGTGAGACGCGAGACAGTGGGTTTAAGGACTTGCGATATATATTTTTTCAATATACAGGGTGGTCATAAAAAAACTTTGCCGATATATGGACCTCTGTCGGCTGTTTCGTTCAACTGATCGAGATGAGATTTCAGATATAGTTATTCGGAGGTATGAGCTCGGGATTCCGTGAACGGCAACAAAGTGGCGCTAATGGTTACGGTTATAGGTACAGAAACTCGAAATTTTCGATCGGCAACGCCCACTTTTTCCTGTCGCAAAATGCTCAGCGCATGCGAAAACCATAAAGAGCGTTGGAACGATACGTGTATCACAAAAAAACGGACATGTTATGCACGCACAAAAAACAGCGAACGGCCAACAAAAACACGATCGGGGCGCACGGAGGAAATTTGCATATGACATGGGCAAGACACCAATCACTGATGACAACACAGATCGGACAAAAGAAAACTTTTATCTGGATTACTCATTTTCTACATGGGTGCTATCATAGGCCGTTCGCAGAGCTAATTTTTGTGCGTGCATATTGCGTCCGTATTTTGTGATTCACGTACCGTTCCAACGCTCTTCAAGATTTTCGCATGCGCTGCGCATTTTGCGACTGTAAAAAGTGGGCGTTGCTATTCGAAAATTTCGAGTTCCTGTACCTATAACCGTAACTGTGAGCGCTACTTGGTTGCCGTTCACAGAATCCCGAGCTCATACCTCTGAATAACTATATCTGAAATCTCATCTCGATCGGTTGAACGGAACAGCCGCTAGAGGTATATCGGCAAAGTTTTTTTTTATGACCACCCTGTATATTGAAAATTTTACGCTTTTTGCTGTGATTTCTTTCTTAATGAGCTGTACATAAAAGCTTATTTCATATACAACAGTCTTGAATGATTTGAAATTTTCTTTCATAAAACTTTAAGGTATGTTCAGCATTTGATATATCAGCTGAACTAAAAGTTCTAGCTACCTAACTTTTCTCTTCTGAGCACACAAAAATTTTTTTTTAATTTTATTTTCAGGATTTATAAAAATTTTATGTATAAAATTTTAATTGTTTTATAGGAGGGACTTCCCCCCCCCCTTTTCACAGCATTATTGCTTTAGGGCAAATATTTCCAAACCAAAAATTCTGAAAATCCATGAAGGGAACGTTGCAGTAAATTCCATTGCGATACCTTTCAAGGAATTTTTTATTTATCCTTTTAAAGATCGCGAATCCTTACAAGATAAATAAGGGGGCGTCTATTAATTACGTGAGGCTTTTAAGGGGGGGGGGGGAGGGAGTCGAGCCGAATCTCACCCAGTGTCACGTGGGGGAGGGGGGGGTCTCGGCAAATATCACGTAATTGTTTTTCCGCAAGAAACTGGGTTATATTAAGTAAAACATGTTTCTACACTAAAATATGGCTAAATCCTACCCAATAGTTCCAGTAGTCAATCTTGAGGCCACACATGATTCCCCGTGGACTGAATTAGAATGAATATTCTTTTACGAATTTTAATAGTTCCTATTTAAGTATTTTATTGTTCGATTTTCTGAATGTGATTCTAGACTACGTTCTTAGTAGTCTTAAATACTAGTCTTAACTAGTCTTAAATAAAAATAATTAAGCAAATTACGTTTTTTTTAAATAAATCCAACGCAATCAAGCACCGATTAACGTATTTACACTAAAAATACTCATTTTGAAAAATCTCACGTGAGATTCGGGGGGGGGGGGAGGGGGTCGAGCCAAATCTCACGATATCTCACCAGGGGGGGGGAGGGTCGAAAAATCGCCAAAATCGCCTCACGTAATTAATAGACACAATGTAATTAATAGACTAAGCAATGTAATTAATAGACAATATGGTGCGCGTAAAAATGATATTTTTGTTTATATAATCGTTATATAAACACATAGATTGTGTCACTTGATTCGAAAGCTGTGTAGCATGCATTAAGCCAAAAAAGAAAGGAATCAATTAAAATGCACTATTTTGAGAATTTTGTACCCCGGATCACCATTAAAGAGACTATTTCGTTCCACGATAAAGCAGCTTTACAGTATAGTGCAAGTAAAAAGATTGTATTTGTTTATATAATCGTCGTAAAAACATACAGATTGCGACTTTTGAGTCTAAAAGCTGTATAGCATGTATTAAGCCAAGAAAATACGAATGTGCTATTTTGACAATTCCGTGCATCGAGACACCTTGGGACTATATGAGATGCCAAGCGAGTTCTGAAAGGGTTTATTCAGTTTATTTAATCCAAGGTAAAAAGCTTTATAGTTATGGTGCGTGTAAAAATTTCGCATTTGTTTATATAATCGTCATATAAAGGTAAAAATTAAGTCATTTGATTCTAAAAACTCTGAAGCATGTATTAAGCTAAAAGATAAATAAAAGAATAAAAATGCACAATTTTGATAATTTTGTGCACCTGACCCCGTTAAAAGAGACTGTAAGAAACGCTAGATGAATTCTGACGAGGTTTACTTATTTTTTTTTTAAATCTAGGCTAAAAGGATGTTTCTTTATATATTTACACTAGCTGAATACCCGTGCTTCGCTACGGAGTGCATTTAAATTAAATACAACGGTCAAGGTATGCAATTAATGCCAAAAAAAAAAAATGTATTAAAAAAATCGTAACGGATATTTTTATTGACAAAATGATGTAGAAGAAAATATTCAAATTAAATACAAAGATCAATATATGCAATTAATTGTAGGTTTAATATCCATAAAACATGCTAATTTGAATTAAATTATTAAAAAACTTCCATCTCAATTAGTCTAGTGGTTAAATTTTATCTTTTACCACATTTTAATATTTGTTTGTCAATTTATTTCGTTGTTATGCACGTGACGCAGAATTAATTTAAAGTATCGCAAAAATAAAAGAAGTCTCCTGATCAGCATTTAATAAATTAAATTCTAAAAATTAATCTTTAAAAATTCACCAAAAATCAGAAAATGGAGGTAGAGATTCGAAAAAGATTTCATTAAAAAAAGAAAGGTTCTTTTATTTTTTTTAAACGAAATTTTATTATCTTTCTCGTGATATAAATTTTATAACCCTCAAATTATTATTTTAAATGCAAACTCTAAAAATGTTACAAAAACAGCTTAGAAATTTAATTAAAAAAATCTAAGAACTTTTCAAAAATCTTTCTTAGTGCACCTCTACACTGTAAGAAGTATCGCCATGCAAAATTTCAGCCCTTTAGGTCCAGCGGTTTGGTCTGTGCGTTATCTGTCAGTCAGTCAGTCACGGAACTGTTTTATACGTATATATATAGATGAGGCAATACGATAGGTTACGTTTGATTATTTGTATTGGGTTTTATTTATCAAAAGAATGGTACGGGCCTATATATTGTCAAAGATTCCTCGAAGGGCGAAACATTAAAAAAATGTTAGGATATACCGAGTTTAGGATAACATTTGAACAGCCTGTGATGCAACTCAGAAGTGATCACCCGAAAATTTATCAAAACAAGAGCATTTGCTCACATGCTTACTGTTTATGCTAATAAGTCGTATCAGCCTCCCAATTTATCGCTAATCGAAGGGGCGGTTTTGTGGTTTCCATGAAAATGAAAACGTCGAGGTGCATCCTTGTGTGTGTTTGTGATAAGGGGCCAGGAAATCCGCTTTTACCGAGAAATCCCACTCGGCAAGAAGTTTGCGGAAATAACCAGAATTTCAGAAAAAGTAGTTTCGCGCTGGCTGCGAGCAGGGAGTTATCCTTCTGCAGCCTGCGGATGCAGGCATTAAGGAAAAATCTGGGACGAAAGTTATCTGTCACAGTAAACAGTTTCTGCTAGCGCTCAGCTACGTTTCAGTCGTAGATGGATTGAGATTTTACAAAATCTGAAGGAAATCAATACAGTCGACATTTAAGGTTGCTGTGTACTAATCCCGACTGGATTCGTTCACCACAATGTTAACCTACGGAGAAAATGTGTCTACTATTTACAGCTACAAAAATGCTGACAATACAATAAAAATGGTATTTTCAGATAGCCTTAATTACGTATGCTGGACCAGTTTGGTCGTATGCAGCGGATTCCAACATTAAAATTCTGGCTGTTGCTCAAAGCATGACTATACTCCCCATGGTATTTTCGCAACATTGATATTTATAGGGAGATAAATCTCCCCACTATTCTAAATTATCTTCAAAATCTTGCTATTAACCATAAAGATTTACCTAAAGATCTTATTAAAAATCTTGTCGATTACGACCCAGCTAACAAGAAACGGTCCTGTGCCATTCTTGCTCGTAACTTTTAATTGTTTGTCCTGTTCTTTGTTCGCTCAGTGTCTTTTCCCCCCATGTTTTACCTTTTCTTGTACTATAGAAGCTTTTTGTTTTCCCCACTTTCTATTTTCCTTCCTACTTTCGTTTTTTTACTGATTACTAAAGTTTTATGCATTTCTACATATATCATCCTACAGTGAAGGGCCCGGCCGATGTACTGTAGTTGCCACTACTCTTTCTGAAGCTCCTGAAGATAGCCTCAACTTTTCTGCACCTTGCAACGGGATTCATTTTATAAATTTCGTCCACTAAAGCAATTTAAGAGCGTTTAAAACGCACTACACCAGATCCCCCCCCCCGAATAATTTAAATTTCAAAATATTATTTGCATAAAAAAAAAACGAAAAAATATCCCCAAGGTGCAAAATTTCTTTCTCAATAAGGAGTACAATTTAAAAAAAGAAATCTATCATTCCAAGTCGGCAATCCTGGGACACATTTTCTCCATAGGTTAACAATGAGGTGAGCGAATCCAACAGGGTTAATATACAGCAGCCTTAAGTAATTTTGTAAATGCCAGTTCAGCCCTTTAACAGGAAAAAAATATTAAGCACAAAAATGACCAAGCAAACAACTTTTAGGATAATCATTAGATTGTGACCACAGGAATAGTGGTCTAACTGCACATCCTGGGCCACGCCCCCTAGTTCAGGTTTTCAGATAGTAAAATAATTTAGAGAAAAATATACATCACTATCCCTTTGTTACGGTGGGATGCGGAAACTGCTTTTGAAAATCCAGTTGCATATTTGATGCCTCATAGGGATAGTAAAAAATCTACACAAAAAGATATTATACTATAGCACTGTATATAGCGCATATTAAATATTCAGTTATATATAGAACCTATAATTGAAGGTGACGTCTCATTGTCGAAATACGTCTATTATTCATATCAATACACATGCCAAAATGTTCTAAAAAATGGCGCCCAAAATAAGTGTATTTATATCAACCACTATACGATTCCACATAAATTTTCGTCTAAGAACGAAATCGAGTTCATATCTTATAATGCCAAATGTCTTAATGACAGTACTATTGGTAGAGTATAACTTAAATTCAGCGGGGACACTTCGAGAAGTGAACTTTCTTGGGAAACAACTAACAGAAGCGCCGGAATCAATAAAAATCTTGTGCTGGTAGAATGCTCGTATATAAAGAGTCGGCTACCAGCACAATACATGTAAAAATACAAGGTATAAAACCATTAGAAATGGTGTATACATGGCGAATACTGAACTCTTAAGTTACCACGAAGCATGTAGCTTTAACTTATATTCGATGGCACTTTTAACAAGTAATCGAAATTTATTTGGGGGGTGGTAAAAGAAATGCATAAGATATTTACATTTTTTTCCTTTATATGCTTACAATTATTTACATATTATTACTTTCCTATAAAAGCTGCTAAGAGCCAATCCTAGAAACCCGAAAAAGAGATTCCTATCGGCCCACTAAAATGAATAAATCAGAATATATGAAATATATAATCTATAACATATCAGAATATACCCGGACACATATGTATAATTTGTCCGTGGGATTTGGTAATTTATAGTAAAAATAGTATATCTTATACGATAGACAAAAAGAAGACATAAGAATGGCATTGAAAGAATTACAAGTCTCATCTAGTAATCTTTCTAAATATTACTAGATGGGCACAAAAACAAAGGATTACTCCTTTACCATTTCTGGTAAATTGGTAACTGTTTCCTAATCAGAAGTTGATAAAATCATTTCCCTTTAGCAATCACCATAAACATTTATGTAGGTTTTCCTGTACAATTAATGAAATTTTCCTGTAACTATTTTCCCTACAAGACATCCCGATATCTTTATTAATTGATCTAAACCGGTGTGCCGCTGCACCTTATCGGCCAGGGTTGCTGCGAAATTTTTTTGGGGTAAGCAAAAATATATTACTAGGGTCCACTTGAAATAAATATTGAGTTGAATTAATTACTCTCACGCAGGGCCCGATTTAGAATTTTCTTGACTATAGGCACAACTCGGGATGGGGACCCCCTAACACTGATGTGGGCGTAAAGTTTCCAAAATTGACACACAAAAAAAATAATCATGAATCATTGTGAAAGTACCATTTTACCAAGAATTGGTTATTTGACGCGTAGAAGCCTAGAACATTATCAAATAACAAAAAGCAGTACAACATATTAACTTCATCATTAAAACACCAATACAATGCAACCAGAAAAACCTATTAATTCATTATATACACTATAACATACATATGATGAACTATATACATTTAACTATACATATATGATGAAACAATCGATCAAATTTGAAACGGTATACATAAAAATAATTTGAATTGGGAATTTTTTCTTTTAATTTTCTTTTAAAATAAAAAAATATTATTATTATTATTTTTTTTTTTTTGGGGGGGGGGGATCGTTCAACATTCGGGAACCCCTAGGCCCGGGCCTAATGGAAAATCAGGGCCTGCTCTCACGTCAGACAGATTGTGACGCTAATCGATGCACTTATTCCTGAAGGTGAATTAGCTACCTTCACGCCCACAACTGTTAGACTTAATATCAAACATTTGAACCCTAAACATCAATCGCAATTCTCCCTTTAACAAAACTTTTTTCAGTAATTTCCATCGTACTCTTTCAGTGTAACGCTATACTGAGTCCTATGGCTAATTTTGAAATTAATCGTATATTTATGCATACTATTCTAGTGTCTGTTACTTATATATTTTACTAAATGAACAAAATCAGAAATGGAGTAAGCATTTGTTTGAACTTAAATTCAAAATGCTCCTGAATATATATGCCATTCTCCACTTTAACTTAATTTTTAAAAATTTGAAAAAACTAAAATTCTAGCAAGAGTGCCCCAAGTTTCTAATCTCATTCCAAAGGGTGTCGCAAACATAAAAAAGGTTGGGTATCCCTGATCTGAGCGAAAAGCTGTCATGAAAACCTCTGACACACAGATGCGATACATTCATTTGGCAGCAAATAACTATGGCTGCTTATAGAAAATCAACTTGCAGTCGATCTCAACAACACTGAAAGCTTTCTTACCTAAGTTCTCTTTTTCCCATTTAATTTATTTTAAATATCCCACAACGGGATGATTTCGATCGTATGTTTCAACAATGTTCCCTTCTCAGTTTTGGATTTTACCCTTTGCCATCCAGATTTACCCTTTCATGTTCAACAAAATCATTACTTCAACCACCATTGATGGACCAGAGATATAAACATGGTCTACACAGAGTTCTTTTATGGTAAATATATCGCTGAAAGAAAACTTACCAATGAAACATGACGGCTGGAGGAAAGAGAGTATTCAATGCCTATAGATGGACCAGTGGTATAAAATTAGTCTACACAGAGTATATTTATGGTAAATATCTGCGTAAAAGAAAACCTATTAATGAAACAAGATGGCTTGAGGAAGAAAGTATTCAACGCCTATTGATGGACCAGTGGTATAAACATAGTCCACACACAGTACATTTATGGTAAATATCTAGGTAAAAGAAACCTATCAATGAAACATGATGGCTAGAGGACGAGAGTAATCAACGCCTGTTGATGGACTAGTAGTATAAACATAGTCCAGAGTACACTTATGGTAAATATCAAGGTAAAAGAAAACCTACCAATAAAACGTGACGGATTGAGGAAAGAGGGTATTACATATCCTTGTAAAGATCCTTTTGAGATAGCTAAGCAAGGTGCCCTTGGGTTATGGTGCAAAAATTAAAATAATCCAAATTAAACTGAATCAAAGATCAAATCTAAATACAACGAAAATTGCTCAAGGAATAATTGATAGTCCAAGACCTTCACGAAATACCACTTCTGTTTTTTTTTCTGATCTACCGTAAGTTATGAATATTGCAAAAGAATTCAGGTTTAGGCCCTTTTTTTGTTTAAACCTCAAACTATTTTCCTATTACTGCAATAGCAAAGCATTAAAAAATTCAAATTGAAGTCTTTAAATTTTTAATTTTTCGTTACAGTATCTACAACTCATTAGAGGCGTATTTCCTCCTTCCCCTTTTTGAATGGAATTTCGCCAAATAATCCTCAATAAATGGCACACAACATATAAAAAGCCAGTGCGATTCAGGGTCGTCATAAATAACAGGGCAGCACATGTGGAATCAAAACCACAAACCAGCTCTCACAAAACATTAAATATGCACTTTTCTTCAAACTTAAATGCCATGAAAATGGTCAATGCCCACGCGTGCACAATGCACGCTTAAAGACATCGTTTGAGAATACTCATAAAAAAATAAAATAAGTGCCTCGGAAAATAAATGATTATCTGCCTTTTCCAAACGATTGCATTTATTGCGCTATAAGTCACAGCACCTGTTTGAAAAACTCCCAGTGCATGAAATATTCCAGTTTTTTAACAAGGAGTGAAAGCACTTTAAAAGACGTCACTGGGATATCTTGGATTTTTAAATGGTATTTTCCCGAAGGTAGAACGAGGAAATATGACAGACCAATTACTTTTATTAGGCCATTAGTGTCGATAAATCTACATTAAGATTTGGATAAGTAAATAACTCATTTACACATCGCAAAGGAGAGCACCAATAGTACTAAGCTAGTCAGAAAGACTTAAGTCGATTTCCAGAGACACATTAGTAAAATACGTTGATATACCAGGACCAGCTCTTTTGACTGGTTGAGTAGGTTATGACACATAGACATAGATATTGTACATTAACGAGGCACCAGAGAGCAGGGCTCCATATCCTCGGTATGGATAATTTTTTGTGGCTAGATTTCCGTTCTCAGGATTAAAAGAAAAGTGTCGACTTGAAAGTTAGAATAATAATAATAATAATAATTAAAATTTTAATAATAAAAGAATAAATAAATAAAAATAAATAATACTAATACTAACAAAAAATAAATAAGTAAATATATATAAATTGACAACTATTTAATGTGGCGGCTTTAAGAAAGAAATAGAAATTACGGTAGCAGACGATTAAGCAAAATTCAATAAGGATAGTGTAGGTTATGACCATAGGACCAACTGGCTAACTGTGTTAGGCCAGCGCCTTCAAACACAGATATTTCATAATTATATCAACGAAGAGCTGAATTTCCACAGAAAATTGAAAGAAAGTTTGTAGAGTATCGTCAAATGTTCTGGAAAATGCAACACAAAAAGTGAAGCAGTGAGTCTTCTGGTCAGAACTGTGTAGGTTATGAAACTTAGAAAACCGAATATATATGTTCACAACTCTCAAAAATTTTTGGTAATAAGCTTGAGAATTTTATATTTTATTTCCAGATAGCTACCCAACAAAGACATGGTACATTAAGGAGGCACCAGAGAGTAGGGCTCCATACCCTAGGTATGGATAATTTTTTGTGGCTATATTTCGGTTCTCAGAATTAGAAGAAAAGTGTTGACATTGAAAGTTAAAAAATAAATAAATAAATAATAATGAAAATAACAACAACAATAATAAATAGATAACTAAAAATACTAAAAATAGTAAGACAATTATTCAATGCGGCAGAATTTTAAAAGAGAGAGAGGGGTACGGTGGCTCACGATTAGGCAAAAATCAATTTAATAGTCTTGAGGTCGACCCTCCGAACTTTCACATTTAATAAACATATACGGTCACAACTGCCAAAATATTTTGGTAATAAGTTTGAGAATTTTATATTTTATTTCATTTCCGGATAGCTACCCAAGCTGGATTCATTCAAATAATGGTTTTGGGAATATAGTCGGGATTCTTTATGATGAAGTCTTGTGATCATAAAAAAAAATAGATTTATAATAATTCTAAGTTCATTATAAATATTATATTTATGAAAATATATACTGCGTACATACATGTGTGTGCAATAGGCAAAGTATAATTTTTTTTAGACTGCCTATTGTGCTTAAAAGCCAGTAACATCCACAGCTTTTGTACAAATACATATAACTCAACTGTTAACTATTAATGAGTAAAAAGTGTTGTGAGAAATTTCAAATGAATAATCATTTATGACAGTTAAATAACTTTTCTTGCTACTTTCGCTTGAAATGAGGGAAATTTAGACATGGATCAATAGCCTATGAATTAGGAATCGATGAAGTCACTTCTGAACCGGAAAACAAGGAAACTGTTGCAAAGTAATATATATGTATTGATCCACGCTTACATCAGAGTACCTTCAGTGTCACAATCTACTACATGTCCTAATTTGTATACGAAAGCAAGGTTAGAAAATCAGGTTAGTTCCAAATACTCACGACAATTTTTGAACTACAATGCTAGTAGCACAGAATTCAAGGCAACTGAAACATCCCGAATACCACCTTCCTTACATTCCGCTGTCAGACGGGAGTTTTTACCCAAGAAGTTAAAAAATATTAATGTTATTTCAATGAACTAAAAGCAAGGTGGTAATTTAAAGGCACTACGATGAATTTTTTAGATATTTTTAATAAGTATCATTCATGACATTTTGAGGAGCTTGATATGACGCCGAGGAGCTACATATTGTAATGTACCATATAAACTCTTTTCAAGAGTTTGTATAGTAAATAGCTTTGATTTATAGCGTCTAAATATTCATGTTTTTAAATTGAAAATCTGCTCTTTTAAGCCTTTCTCCTGTTTCCATGAATAAATGTGCTATCATTTTGGTACTTTCGCGCATATATGCATATATATATATATATATATATATATATATATATATACACACACACACACACATATATATATATATATATATATATATATATATATATATACAGTGGAATCTCGATCTATTGTTTTTCAAGGGACCGACTGAACTGAACGATAAATGTGGGAACATAACAAAGCAATATGATCGTCGGGACTGGATGAAATAAACGACACATACGGGAAGACGATGATTCGAAGAACGATCGACCGAGATTCCGCTATATATATATATATATATATATATATATATATATATATATATATATATATATATATATATATATATATATATATATATATATATATATATATATATATATATATATATATATATATATATATATATATATATATATATATATATATATATATATATATATATATATATATATATATATATATATATATATATATATATATATATATATATATATATATATATATATAAAAAATATTATGCCCTCCATTTAAATTCCTTTTCCTAAATCCAATCCGCAGTATTATTAATTTATCGCTTTAAAATCCTCAGCCACAGGACTTCCCATGAATCGCATGCCTTTGCATTTCTACACTTGTACATGTTAGAATTCAGGAATGGGTTCACATCGCGACCCCCAAAATCTGCTGACCCTATAAATAATAGTCACATGTTCCTCTCGCCTCTCGTGCTTAAGGTTGAAAGGTGATATTGCTTCCGAGCCGTTCTTCTGGAATAAACGGATGTACTTTTGTCGCTCTAATAAACGATTCGGCCTGACTGTTTCCACATTTTATTCCTTTCAGGCTTACTCTAGCTCCAGCCATGTAAATATGAGCTAGTTTTGACTTTCAGATTGTAATTTAAGGACGTGATGTAATGGGTATATTACTTACACACACACACACACATATATATATATATATATGTGTGTGTGTGTGTGTGTGTGAAAGCAACTAACTATTCATGACACGTTACATCCAGAATTTCCAAAACACTTTCAACCCATTCTATAAAGCACCCAAAAAGCCACCTTGAAAAATCCACTGCATTTGAGGCCGGCAATAAAACGAATTAACGGACATTCCTTGCCTACGCAGCTCATCGCACAGAGATGAAGCGCACGAGATGAATTTATATTGTATTCATCCCATACCCCAAGGTGAATACCGGGAGCAGTTCTGGCAATCCAGTAATCAACTTAATTTGATCAACTCCGAGGCTTATTTCCGTAAATCAGGGTGGAAATTCCGTGCCCCAACAATGTGGAATATCCAACAATAGGGAATATTACATTGTTAAATCAATAGCAGACCACAAAAGAAATGAAATGAAAAAGGCCCCAACCTATCTGTGTGACTCGCTATTACGCCGCCGCTGGAAAGACAATGGGGCCATAGCCTGCGCGCAAGAATTCCGCATTGAAGGGGTGGGCAAATAACGAAGGCTTTAGATTGCCGAAATTGATAGGATGTGCGTAGTTTTGTATGAAATGCATGAAAGTGGATTCTGGGCGCGTGGTGTGAATATGGCACATGGCGGAGGAAACTATGCTGATACAATAGCATGCAGGGCGAATATGAGAAGCCAGATTTTAAGGGGTCCCTGGAGACAAATTTCTTAACAAATATGAAAGTCCAGAATTTAAGGGCTCCACAGAGACAATTTTTTTTTTTCGAATATAAGAGGCCAGATTTTTGAGGGGTCCAAGGAGACAAATTTCTTAGTGAATATTAGCGGCCATATTTTAAGGGGTCAGGAGGGAATCAACGGAGTCCCAGGAGATAAAATTCTTAGGAACGCGCCTTTTTATTTTCTTGGCTAAAAACATGACCATAAAGTTATTTGGATAAAATAACACAAACCTTTCCTATAATCATTACACTGTCAGATATAGCTTTCTTATATATATATATATATATGAATGAGAATATTAGCAAATCAAATAAACAAAAAATAAAAACAAGCATAGACTTCTAAATCACTTTAACTTAAAACATACCATATTAAAGAAAACATAAAACTTTTTCAATAATGAGAATATTAGTATATATATATATATATATATATATATATATATATATATATATATACTAAATATATGTAGTGCTTCACACATATTAACTCATTGTTATGAGTTTGCACACACACAAACACACATATATACAGTGACGTAACTACGCAGGGGCAACAGGGGCACCTGCCCAGGGCCCACTTGGAAGGGGGGGGGGGTCCAAAATGTTGTATTTGTTTTATTATTTTCCCAAACCTAATTAATTAAGGGGCCCAATATATATACATATATATATATATATATATATATATATATATATATATATATATATATATATATATATATATATATATATGTGTGTGTGTGTGTGTGTGTTTGTGTGTTTATAGTACCTCACATTCATTAAAACATTTTTAAAAGTTTGCACTCATGCAGTAATTAATATATATATATATATATATATATATATATATATATATATATATATATAAATGCAGTTACATATATTTATCCCGGAATGGAATTTTCCCCTATTTTTCAAATTAAAAACCATATATCCAAAATTATTTTCCAGGTATCTATAGAACTTTGCTCTGAGTTCCTTTATTCTAATTTCATTAACCCTCTACATATTTGAGATTTTTTTTGTGTCTGTTTCTTTCAACTCGATAAAGCGTTTCTAAAGAATTATTCCATCACCTAGTTTCGTATTCAAAGGCGTCAAACTTGAACCATTTTGAACAACAAATAAAGGGTAAAACCTACCAAAACGCTTCTCAAGTTGGAAGCATGTGACGGTAAAATGCGTCTCAAACACTTAGAGTGTTAAAGTATCTTTATTTAGAGCAAAGGTTCTTAAAATGTTTTCCCAAAAGCTAATGTTACTTTGAAAAGAAAAATAAATTTGGCCCTTTAAAATGATCGAATAATAAGGGCTGTATGAAAAAGTGAGAAAAAAATAAGCATATAAACTTATTGGTCCAGCAAATATATAAAAAACGTTAAACCTACTTAAAATTTTGCTTACAATTAGTTGAAATCAATAGGTTCACTACCTTCCTCAAGGTGAAGAGATCCGGGTTCAATTGACAAACGGCCGTCAGAAAGAACGATAATGGACCGTTAGAAGCCATAATCCTTTTATCATGAAATGAGCTAAGGATTATAGATAAAAGATGACTGGAAGCGGAAATTTTTTTCAGTTGCATTAATTATGTAGCATAATCGGTACAAACCGGGTGTAATATATACTTACTGCAGTATTTTAAGAAGCTGATTTAACGACTGTTAAGCCTCCACTGTTAAGCATCTAATAGACTAAAAGGTTGAGGCATCTTAAATCCAGATAAAAAAAATTTCACACATTTTATTGTGTATTTCAGAAGCTGTATGTTTTCAATTAACGTCACGTTTCCAGTAATTAATATCTACAATTGTGTATGCCATTTGCATAGAGAACTGAGAATGCGGTGACTTTTTTGAAAACACTGCAAAACCTTCCAAAACGCTAACAATTTTAGATCTGTTTAGGCATTCAAGATGTAAAGCATTGTTGCTAAGGAAAAGAGATAACTTACCTCAGAGACAACATTCGGCTTATCCCAATAAGATTTCTAATCACATTGGGATAAGACAACATGTTACCTATCTAGAGACCTGAGCCGAATGTTGCCTCTGAGGTAAGTTATCTCTTTTCCTTAGCAGCAATCATTTCCCTTAGCCATATCATTTCCTTAGCAGCAATGCTTTACATCTTGAATTCCTTAACAGATCTAAAATTATTTATTGAAATAAATAATTACATATCTTCCTTAGCCTGGAAACAATCTTGATTTGAATCCGATCGTGAGCTGGGGCACCGAGCTTAATAGCAGCTTCAAAACGTCAGAGTGGTTCTATATAACATCATAAACATTAGGGATAAGGAAATTATCACACATAGAATTTTGAAATGAAGCCCGGTGGCGTAGTGGTTAAAAGCGTCAAGCTACCACACCACAGGTCCAGGGTTCGACCCTGCGACTGTGTAAGGTCGACTCAAGCTTTTCATCCCTTGAGTGGGTCGATAAAATGAGGACCAAGCATGCTTGGGAACTAACTCTGGGGGTCCCGCGTCAGGTTGACCACCTGACTGAGACATATGCTGTATGGCACCCCAAGCCCACGGTCATGAAAGCGGAGATGGGCACCGCAGGCCCTGGTCCACAGTGCTGAAGAGCAATTTGGACTGTTGTGCCATGAGTTAGTTAGAATTTAGAAATTGACTGATTAAAAGCCCTGCAGATGCCATGCAGTAGTCAAAGCATTTTAGAGTGACAGTTATTTACCTCGTTATTAACGTTGTTGTTATTTCTAATGCTCTCTGGCGGGAAGTATTCCAGACCAGGTCCATATATAGCAAGTGGGCTGAGGGGGTGCGGCTCCGGTTTATAATGGCACCACAAGGGTCGGAATCTGATTAAGCCAAGTGACACCTCAATTTTGACCGAGCACCTCACAGGGGCGACATCTGGGGGATCGTACCCTCTCCCAGCCTCTCTGAACCTCATTGAAGGAATTTTTGTTCGACGGATTTAACGTGTCCATAACCGAGACACGGAGGTATTTAATGGCGCTTGTCGGGATTCGATCCGAGCACCCTCAGCACCGAAAGCCGAAGCGCTACCACGAATCTACCTCGAGCCCATATTAACCTTTTCCTTACGGCGAGGGATAGCATATATCCCAAGAATACGGGCCCAAGAATGAATATATATATATATATATATATATATATATATATATATATATATATATATATATATATATATATATATATATATATATATATAACCCCCTGGCCGTTCTTACAAAGGGGGTATGAAATTTCCCGTTCTAAAGAGGGAATCGGAAAAATGGGCCCCGTAAAGCAGGTAAATTATAGTAAACAGACGGCTGGTACAATGCTACATAACAAATCTGATTTTTTTGTTACGAATGCTTAATTTCGTTCATTAGCCCCCCCCCCCCAAAAAAAAAAAAAAAAAAAAAAAATTGCACTCATTTTGCTTCTGCGATGAGTATGCATCAGTACTTGTTTCAAATAATAATATTACTCAGTCTCAAAGTTTCCCTAAATGCGTATCATTTGATATTTTTATGGCATATTTCCCGAAATTGGCGGGTGCGAAGATTATGTGGCCTTCATGCCAGTTTAGTTTCCCAATCCCACACACTAAGGAAAGTTGTCCACTCCTCATATCGGGAAATTTCTGAGGTCACCCAAGATGTCTGGCGATAAACACACTTTTGGAAAATTCTGTTTAGACATCAGAGTTTTATCAAATACACCGTAGCAGTAAAATCACTGCATGCAATGCTCCGTGGCTATTTTGAATTAGTAGTGCAGGATATCCCCGAATAACTCACATAGCATTCGCGGAATAGTCCGCTACTATTGACCTGGTTTGGTCTTGGGGCACAACCCTTTTCCGGATGTGACACCCGACGTAAGATTTCTAGACTCATCCTAGCTGCTCATGCCGGACGTTTGAGTTACGTTGTTTGGAAGGCTGAACGCTCAGGCTTAAAAAAAAACTAGGCGGAAACGCAGATTATGGGCTTCAAGATGAGTTAATTAATTACTCAGTGTATTGGAGCTCGGATTTCTCTACTTACGTCGCCACGCATTGAGTGGAATGTGTTATTCGGTGTATTGAAACTATGATCTCCTTATCTCCAAGCCTAAAACTGTTAAGATGTTAATTACTTTGTATACTGGAGATCGGACTTCTTTAACTTCTTTCTAAAGGCTTTTAAGAAGAGTGTGTTTTCTCTGTACAAAATTTGGAGTTTCTTACCTTCTGTCCTTTAACTTAATAATGACTTCGAAGCTCGGATTTTTTTTTATCTTACTGTCCTAAGGTTTTATAACGAATCTGTATTCACTGTGCTTAATCTAAGATTTCTTTACATTCAGTCCTAAAACTTTCAGATAAGTTAGCTATTCAGTGCATTAGAGCTCAGATTTCTTTGCCTTCAATCCTAAAGCTTTAAAGGGAGATAGTTATTCAGTGCATTAAAGCTCGAATTTCTTTACCTTTTGGCCCAAGGCTAAGAAAGTTCATTATTTAGTGTGCAAAAAGTGTCCTAAAACTCTTAGATTAATTTAGTAATTTAGTGTAACAGAGCTCAAATTCCTCTGCCCTCTACCCCTAGGCTGTAAGATAGGTAAGATATTTAGACAATTGAAGCTTAGATTTTTTAACTTTTTACCCCAAGGGTTTAAGAAAGTTAATTAGTGGAGTTTGGATTTCTTTTATCTTACTGTCCTAAGGTTTTATAACGGATCTGTATTCAGTGTGCTTAATCTAGGATTTCTTTACTTCAGTCCTAAAACTTTGAGGTAAGTTAACTCTTCAGAGCATTGAAGCTGATTTCTTTACCTTCAGTCCTATAAGCTTTAAAGTGAGATAGTTATTCAATGCATTAGAGATCGAATTTCTTTACCTTTTGACCTAAGGCTAGAGAGTTTGTTATTTAATGTGCAAAAACTGTCCTAAAACTCTTAGATAAATTTAGTAATTCAGTGTAATGAAGCTTAAATTTCTCTGCCATATAGACTGTACGATAGGTAAGATATTCAGACTGTTAAAGTTTAGATTTTTTTCAACTTTTTAACCCAAAGGGTTTAGAAAGTTAACTAGTGGAGCTCTCTCCTTTCATTACCTTTTTCCTACAGTTAATCAGCAGCGGTTTCTATGTTCTAATACAAGTTACAAATTCGTACTCTGGAGAGTTGTTAGACTCTCTCGAGTTTGTCGTTGATAATTAAAGAGGATTTTTTCTTAGTTTTCCAGTCAAATTGTTGATATATAAAATAATTTAAGTACGCAATCATTTGCACTGCATTAAACTTAATAAGCTTTAATGATTTTCTTGCTTCTACTCATACAAATAAATTATTTTATTATATGTATTGAGTCACGTACATACATGTACTGTATTGCTTTTCTCATTCTGTCAGTGTGTACGAGTCTAAGCCTACATTGTTCATCCTGTAATTTTGAATTTTGGAAGCGTCCATCCCCCATTGGTTAGTGGTTAGTGCGTCTTGCATCTACCAAGCGAACCAGTTTCAAATTCCAGAAAACGCAAGGATATTCTTGCGTCATACTCTTTTGGCCTCGTGATGGCCGAATGGCTAGGATGCTGGCATTCGGTTCAGATCCTGTGGGTTCTAGTCCCACTGTTGGCATGGATGTCTGTAGCCGTTCAGAATCGTCTTCAAACTGTAGGTCCCGGTCTAATTAGCCCCTGTATAGCAAAAAAATTGACCGCAGCGCTCCAAACCAACCCAAAAATCCGGTCAAATTAGCCCTCGTGTAGCAAAAAGTTGACCGTAGTGCTCCAAACAAAACCTTGCTTTTCTGCAGGAACTAACTTCGATTCACCAACTGGAAGTATTCATCATTGTAATGACCCATCGAGATTTCCGGGCGAAAGTTCTTTAGATAAGGGGCTACCACATTAAAAAAATATACACTAAACATGTAATTACACAGGCATTGCTTTACAGTATAGTTTCGTTGAATATGGTCTACGACACTTAACAGATAAAATTGGGTGAGGGGAGATGACAGATATGGCCCGGTTTCCCAGTTCCACGGATGTCCCGAGTCCCTGATATCGAGGGTCGACGGTACTTTGCAAGATTTTATTACGACTGATGTGTACTAACCCAAATGGATTAACTAACCTCAATGTTAACCTGTGGAGAAAATTTATCTACTATTTACAGCTATGTTAATGCTGATAATCCAATAAAAATGGTATTTTCTGATAGCCTGGACTTTCCTGTACCTTTCAACAGGATTCATTTTGCAAATTGCGTCCACCAAAGGAATTTAGGAGCGTTTAAAATACACTATACCAGATTTTTCGCCCCGAATAATTAAAATTTTAAAATATTATTTGCATTAAAAAAAAGGAAAATTCCCTAAGATGTAAAATTTATTTCTCTATTACTGGGTACAATTTTTTAAAAAAATATTTCAATCCAAGTCAGAAATACTTGGACACATTTTCTCCATAGGTTAACATTGAGGTGAGGGCTTGTGGTGGCCCTGTGGTACAGCGCTCTGGCTTTGAGCGTAATGAGGGTGACCGGATCGAATCCCGGTGTGCGCCACTAAAATACCTCCTTCTGTCTATCTAAAGTTCACCAGTTTGATTATTTTATCCGAACCTGCGTTAGAGGACTCGGTCCAGGAAACGCAGGAAACCCTCTCTTCTTGTGATCTTGTGATCCCATCATAGGGGGTAATGCTGGTTCGCCTATATGGTGCCCCCATAATAAAATGGCAAGCAATCTAAGGTGAATTATAGGAGAATGTCTACACGACAAGTGCCTACGCTAGAAAAAAAAACAGAAAAAAACATTGAGGAGAGCGAATCCGATAGGGTTAGTACTTAGGGTTAGCCTTAATGTCGTCTTTCAAAAAATTCCAACAACGAACAAAAATGATTTTAGAATATTGCTTGGGATGAAACGGGGTGCAGATTGGCTACAATCAGGGGTAGGTTGGCATAGTTTGTTGACTTCGGGAACAATGATGGAGTTTTAACTTAATAAATAGTTTGTCGCCGTCAAGATACGATAGGTGCCCAGTACTATGCAATTATCGCCAGAATTTGGCATACGCCAAGTATCTAGAACGAGATAAAAATACTGAAAAATTTTCTTTTGTGAAACTTCCAATGAAATGAAACTAAAATACAGGGAGTCCGGGCTGAAAGTATCCAAAAGTCATGGCTTATTTTTACGGAACTATCCATTAGAATTTTAAAAATATATTTAAATAGAAAGAACATCTCACCAAGTTTTAAGATTAATCATAGATTTCAATCATACTATCATAAATTTAGACGTGTGCGCCTTTTGTAGCACGACAAACGTCTAAATGGTAATCCAGTTCTCTCCAAGTGTTTCGTAGCATATCAGGAGTTATTGCACGAGTTCCTTGAATGATACGCTTCTTTAACTTATCCACAGTTTCAATTTTGTGTTTATACACAACGGATTTAATGAATACCCAAGGAAAAAAGTCATATAACTCCTGATATGCTACGAAACACTTGGAGAGAACTGGATTACCATTTAGACGTTAGTCGTGCTACAAAAGGTGTACAAACCAAAACCTATGATACTATGATCGAAATCTATGATTGATATTGAAACTTGGTGAGATCTTCTTTCTATTTAAACAAATATTTTTAAATTCTAATGGGTAGTTCCGTACAAATAAGTCATAACTTTTCGATACCTTTAGCCCGGACAGCCTGTATTATTCATTACAGACTTTTGAATATTTGTTTGTTTTAAGGCACGCCCTAAATTACCAAACTTTACCCAAATTACACAAAAAAGCAGAATAAATCGGTTTTAATAACCGTAAAACGCCTTACTTGCTTTCTAGGGTGGATGCAAATGAGGGACCGCCCTGTCTTCATTCCACCTAACTACAAGACTCAGTGATTGCGGGAAGAGTTTGCACTCAGCAAAGAAAAGTTCAAAATCGCAGAGAGTATAAATTCATTGTTGCATCGCCGCTATTAAAATAGACTGCCCAAAAAAAAGAAAGCAAAATTTGGAGTTTTCAGCTAGGTATGAAGCAAGGTAATTAAAATGCGTGATACTCTCTTTGAAGCGTTCTCAATATCCTGAAGAACCTCACTCTCTGCAAGGATCATGAGAATAATAATACATTAACTCCATCTTGGACCAGAGGTTTTTTTTTGTTTTGTTCGAGCACCTTTTTCGGCATTACTTTCGTTCTTTCCAATTACCCGATTCGCGACCTCTTTCATAAAATTGCAAATTTTTGTAAACACTCTCCGGCGGAATATTTATTCCGGTGACGAAGCGTGATCTTGCAATAACAATTTCACAATTTACAACGGATGTGAGTTTCCATGTCTTCATTTTCTTTTTCTGGTGATGATTTTTTTTATTTTTTATTTTCTCCCTTTCTTTTCTCTCTCTCTCTCTCTCTCTCTCGGCAAAACCGCGTTATTTTCGATTCATAAAAGTTATTTAAACTTTAACGAACAAAAATTTCATTCCGAATTCTTGCAATCCGAGTTATGCGTTTTTTTTTTCCCCTTCTTCATCGTCAATTGCAATTGATGTGTTCTCTGTGTGGTAAAAAGAAGGAAATGGGGGCAAGCTAGCTCCACATCAGATTTTTCCTTCCAATTATTATCCGCTATTCGCCATTATTTCTGCTCACGTCTTGGACTCATTTTTGAATATTTTTCCCACTGATGTCAATGAAAAGCTTAATTGACTTTTTTGGAAGGAAAATTACAAAATTGCGACCACACGGACTCCAGTTTTTTTGTAAATTTGCGTGGCAACTCTTGTGAATAATAGAGTTTCTTTTATTTTTACCATGCAAGGCATAATGCCACGAAGGTATTGTGCTAACGAAGGGGTCGATTAGTTTTCGGGTCACACCGGTAGTTGTATACTTATCTACTTCATTACGTAAATTTGCGTTTAGTGCTTTTGGACGGGAACCTCGTCTGTACCTTTATGTTTCGGAAGAAATAGAGATTTGTGGCAAATCATAAAAAATAAATCAGTATTATAGTTATATCATTTAAAAAAATCTTCTACGGCAAAGTCAAGGTTTTTAAACAATATAAGACTACCTGAGGCTTATTTCATCTTTCAGAAATCAGCGGTTATGAAGTTTTAAAGCTTCATTTTCACAGAAATGGAAAATTATTTGGAAATATTTTAATTAAATATTGCGTTTAGTGCTTTTGGACGGGAACCTCGTCTGTACTTTTATGTTTCGAGTCCGAAAAAAAGAGAAATTTGTGGCAAATCACAAAAAAAAAAAATAATTCAGTATTATAGTTATAACATTTTAAAAAGAAATCAACTACGGCAAAATCAAGGATTTTAAACAATATAAGACCACCTGTGGCTTATTTGATATTTCAGAAATCAGCGGTTATGAAGCCCTGAAGCTTCATTTTCACAGAATTGGAAAGTTATTTAGAAATATTTTAATTAAATATTGCGTTTAGTGCTTTTGGACGGGAACCTCGTCTGTACTTTTATGTTTCGAGTCCGAAAGAAAGAGAAATTTGCGGCAAAGCACAAAAGAAAAAAAAAATAATAATTCAGTATTATAGTTATAATATTTAAAAAAGAATTCATCTACGGCAAAATCAAGGATTTGAAACAATATAAGACCACCTGTGGCTTATTTCATCTTTCAGAAATCAGCGGTTATGAAGCTTCGAAGCTTCATTTTCATAGAAATGGAAAATTATTTGGAAATATTTTAATTAAATATGGTGTTTAGTGCTTTTGGACGGGAACCTCGTCTGTACTTTTATGTTTCGAGTCCGAAAGAAAGAGAGATTTGTGGCAAATCACAAAAAAAAAAAAAATAATTCAGTATTATAGTTATAACATTTTAAAAAGAAATCAACTACGGCAAAATCAAGGATTTTAAACAATATAAGACCACCTGTGGCTTATTTGATATTTCAGAAATCAGCGGTTATGAAGCCCTGAAGCTTCATTTTCACAGAATTGGAAAGTTATTTAGAAATATTTTAATTAAATATTGCGTTTAGTGCTTTTGGACGGGAACCTCGTCTGTACTTTTATGTTTCGAGTCCGAAAGAAAGAGAAATTTGTGGCAAAACACAAAAAAAAAATAATAATTCAGTATTATAGTTATAATATTTAAAAAAGAATTCATCTACGGCAAAATCAAGGATTTGAAACAATATAAGACCACCTGTGGCTTATTTCATCTTTCAGAAATCAGCGGTTATGAAGCTTCGAAGCTTCATTTTCACAGAAATGGAAAATTATTTGGAAATATTTTAATTAAATATGGTGTTTAGTGCTTTTGGACCGGAACCTCGTCTGTACTCTTATGTTTCGAGTCCGAAAGAAAGAGAGATTTGTGTCAAATCACAGAAAAAATAATTCAGTATTATAGTTATAACATTTAAAAAAGAAATCATCTACGGCAAAATCAAGGATCTGAAACAATATAAGACCACCTGTGGCTTATTTGATCTTTCAGAAATCAGCGGTTATGGAGCTTTGAAGATTAATTTTCACAGAAGTGGAAAATTATTTAGAAATATTTTAATTAAATATTTCGTTCTATTCATGTTGCTGATAATTTAAGAATCGAAATTAATTATTTCTCACTAGCATGGGAAGTAATTTTTCAGCTTTCAACCAAGCGTGTTTTTGGTGACAATTTTTGATTGCCATTTTTAAAAAATACTTGAATATTTTCCTATTTCCTATGGTTTAGAGCTTTATTATCGTGCTCGCGTGATTTCTCTGAAAATAAAGCACTTTTGCTGTCAGTAAACGATTTTTTTATTCCAACAGATAGCAAGAATGGCTTTTGAAATGAACTTATGTGTTTCATCTAAACTTTTCGATTAATATAATCCGATTTTTAACGTAGGATTACGTATCTCAATAGCGGTCCTCCGGAGAGAAAAAAATTGTCCGGCGTCGCGAGTTATAAATTTTGGCAGCGCGCCAAACCCAGTAGCAGTAAACAGTTAAACAGAAAATTACCAAAATGTGTAAACAAAAGAGGTAAGCAAACCCACGTTAATAAACCGTGGCAATTTCATTAGAAGTTTTATTTGAACCTGAAGTTTTGTATATACCTGAAGTATTATTTCTTTTTTGCTTTTGACGGTAGGAACTACTTTTGACCGTATCCCATGAAGATCCGCGAAGCTTTTGATGACTATATTATTATGAGACCACAATGTAGGTGAGCCAGCAATGTTCCCTATAAGAGGGACAACTCGGAAAAGGCCAAGCCTTAATCGGGATTTGAACCCGAGCCCACTGCGTTGCAGCTCAGAACGCTAACCACTACACCATATGGTCGGTATACCATAAAATGCAGATAATGTGGATAAGTTTTCATTAGTTAAATTCAGCTACAGTTCATGCATTCATCTATTTTCGGGGCGATTTTCCAAGTCAAAACTGGCAACCCTTGAATTTTATTTTTGTTTTGAGATTGATGAATAGGTGGGATCCTTTCATCGGGAATTCGCGCAATAATTTAGAGCAAACTTAAGAAAAAACGCCAAGTGGACCCTGAATGCACCAACAACCCTGGTATGATACAGTAACTCTCAGCCTATTATTAACGAAACTCGTATTTTTCTGTTTGTACTTATACCCTGAACAAGTTTACTCTCAACTACCAATTACCAGATTAACCGTGCATCACGTAAGGGCAGGACCTGATTTTCCATTAGGCCCGGTAGGCCCGGGCCTAGGCCCCCCCCCCAAAAAAAAAAAAAAAACCTTTTTATTTTAAATGAAAAGATAGAAAAATTCCCAATTCAAATTTTTTTCATTTTACCTTTTTAAATAGTAATTTTTTTATATATCCTTTCAAATTTGATTGATTGGTTCATCATATGTATTATTAGTATGTTAGTTATAAGTATAGTTCATCATATGTATGTTATAGTGTATATAAGGGATTAATAAGTTTTTCTGGTTGCATTGTATTGGTGTTTTAATGATGAAGTTAATGTGTTGTATTGCCTTTTGTTATTTGATAATATTCTAGGCTTCTACGCTTCAAATAGCCAATTCTTGGTAAAATGGTACTTTTACTTTTGTGTCAATTTTTGTGTCACTTTCACTTTTTGTGTCAGTTTTGGAAATTTTACGCCCACATTAGTGTTAGGGGGCCCCCATCCCGAGTTGTGCCTATAGTCGAGAATTTTCTAAATCGGGTCCTGCGTAAGGGAAACTTAAGAAATAAAATGTAAAGTGTCAGAAAGAATGTCTGTCGACTAGACTCGAAATGATAAAAAGAAACAGACTTTTTCAAGATGAAAAACTGACAATCAATGTATGTTATACAACTATTTTTATTAAATCACTATATAAAATCAATTTAAAACCTCCGATTCTCTGAACAGCTCAAATGTATACTGGAACATTTAATAGCGCATATAGATTGGTGCAGAGTTCTCTGCCTTGAGACCCCCGACTCCTGTCATCACATTAGTCACGGTAACAATAGACACGGTATTTAGAACCACTCCCATTCCCGCCCGCCAGATTTCTTTGATGTGGTGTTTCCCCCGACCCCGCTCGACACCATTTGACCCGTTGACCTCCCACCCTTTCTTTGATGGACCGCCAGAGGAGGCGATCCACGCATAGTACAGAGTGAACATAAATCACTGGATTCCCCAAGGCACAGGCAGAGAACTCTGCACCAAGGTATATGCACCATTAAAGATTATCCGTGGTTTTAGGGCAAATCGTTGTGTTAACAGGCACGTACAATAGGATAGCAGGGTAAAAGATATTGATATACCTATGAAGATTAAGGCTCATATCACTCACCTCAATGTTAACCTATGGAGAAAATGTGTCTACTATTGAAAGCTACAAAAATGCTGATAATCCAATAAAAATAGTATTTTCAGATAGCATGGACTTTTCTGCATCTTGCAACAGGATTCATTTTATGAATGTCGTCCATCAAAGGAATTTAGGAGCATTTGAAACACATTATACCAGATTTTCTCCCCAAATAATTTAAATTTTAAAATATTATTTGCATTTAAAAAAAAAGGAAAAATACCCAACGTGTAAAATTTCTTTCTCTATTACGGAGTACAATTAAAATAAAAAAATTCAGGTAGTCTCTTCTAACGAAACTACTTCGTGTTATTAACGTACGATTACTTATCGTTGTTTACCTCTTTTTGTATGTATATATGTATGTATATATATATATGTACGTTTCTGTATACACACACACAGACATATATATATATATATATATATATATATATATATATATATAAATAAATAAATAAATATATATATATATATACACTAACTAAAACTAAACTCCCGGCGCAACAGTCCAATGTGGACCAGGGCCGGCGGTATCCATCTCCGCTTTCTTGACCTTGGGGCGCCATACAGCATATGTCTCAGTCAGATGGTCAAACTGACGTGGGACCCCCAGAGTTTAGTCCCCAAGCATGCTTGGTCCTCATTTTATCGACCCACTCAAGGGATGAAAGGCTGAATATATATATATATATATATGTCAAAATTTTGACGCTTCTTGGTACTTTTCTGCTTAACCAAGAGATAGACTAGGTTTGGCGCGCTGCCAAAATTATAACTCACGAGGACGGACGGACGGACAGTTTTAGCGTCTGAAATTTTCTTTCCGGAGGACTGTTATGGAGGAACGTAATCCTACGTTAAAAAAAAAAATCTTTCAATCCAAGTCGGTAAACCTTGGACACATTTTCTCCATAGGTTAACACTCAAGTGAGCCAATCCAATAGGGTTAGTACACAGCATCCTTAAAATGCATGTACATAAGTGAAATCAAAAAGGAATGTTCAGAGAATTTCCTAGGCAGGTTTACAAAAAGGAAAGGCAAATTTATATTATAATTTGAGCTTAGACAGGGCAGTAAACCCATCGTGGAAAGAAATGACTGCCATAATTTCGCTGTGGTGGTGAAACAAAATGATTCTGTCACTGTCACTATAACTGTAAAATGTTACCGTTTTTTAAGTTAAGTTTCTTTTCATTGCATATTCTTACTGATAAAAGACAGTGTGGCTGAAATGAAGATCTATTTAATTCTTCCGCTACTCAGGTGTAGCCTCTGATGAGTATAATTCTAACTTAAACAGTCTCTCAATTCTCTGTCCAATTTCCGTATGAAGATTCTTTAAAAATGAGATATGAAAAGACAAAGAAGCATCTTCGGATAATTTCCAGCTGCTTACAAAATTTGGTCAATTACCTAGACATGCTTAGTGAATTTGTATTCTTACGCAAGTGATGACATTGGGAAAAAAAAAAAAAAAACAGTATCCTCTAAAGCAAAATAGGAAAAACACACCATCGCTAGCACGCTCTTGGCGTTTTTGCCAATTTTCACGGCAGTGCCGATGAATAAGTGCGTGGCATAATGGTGTTGTGACTGGAAATGCTTAACAACATATACTAGTACGTGTGGTATCAAAAAGACTGTTAAATAGTTGATTGAAATCGAACGTAATTGAAGGTTAGAATAGGAGTTCCTTAGTTTTGGCATCTACTGTAGCAAGGTATATATTTCAAGGTACTCAGTAATTAAAGATTTAAAGTTAAGAAAAGGGTAAAAACAGAAAATGCGATTAAAAAATTTAGTCGAACAAACGCCTTATTTCAATACTGCGCGTTTTATTGGTTTCAACCTTGGTTATTCCTTTTGCAATAAATTTTTTTTTCAAACTGAAAATAATAAT
The DNA here is from genome assembly GCA_907164885.2 of Dolomedes plantarius. Lineage (NCBI taxonomy): Eukaryota > Metazoa > Arthropoda > Arachnida > Araneae > Dolomedidae > Dolomedes > Dolomedes plantarius. The sequence continues at coordinate 41,654,629 of OU015499.1, read as the reverse complement.
TCTGCGTTTTATGACAAGATATAAAATGTTCATAATACTGAGATATATTTATAATTAAAGTCCAAAAAATGCAGATACAATCGCCATATTTCAATACTGTCCGGTTTATTGGATTTAAGGACAACTTGCGAATTGATTCCTATTATGTCCAAAAACCTGAAAAATTGTCCTTCTGAGATTGAGATTGTCCTTCTTCGTGATATGCGGGATACCGTGTAATAGCTGAACATTGGATCGACTACATCAACTCCTGCTTTTGTCGTATTGTAATCCACTATAATCGCTGGTTTATCAAGGTTAAATCACGACTAACAATGAATGGAAAGGAATACAAGGGTCATAAAATTAGACCTGCATTAGAAAGGCTGTAGCTATAAATAGAAACTTCTTAGAACATTCAAACCTAACATGTAAAAACAAACCATTCAAAATTACTAAAATGTTGCACTTTATACACGGGCGTGCCTGCTGAAGTGATAATGAATCCCCAAGTAAAAATGTCTAATAACGCGTGATATGCTACGAAACACTTGGAAAGAACTGGATTACAATTTAGACGTTAGTTGTGCTACAAAAGGTGCACACATCGAAATCTATGATACTAAGCCCGTCTGCACACGGAGCAACTCAAAAGAAACTGATAACTGACTCAAATCACAAACCAGAACGCGATGAGTCGCAACCTATGTAATTGAATGGAGCCACGCACACGGCGCAACTGGTTACAAACCCGTCCATCACGGGCTGGTTTGTGATTTGAGTCAGTTATCAGTTTCTTTTGAGTTGCTCCGTGTGCAGACGGCCTTAGATAGAAATCTGTGATTGATATTAAAACTTGGTGAGACGTTTTTTTCTATTTAAATAATTTCTTTTAAAATTCTAATGGATAGTTCCTTAAAAATAAGTCGTGACTTTTGGATACCTTTATTCCGGACACCCTGTATTTTTTTCTACGGCGTCATAATGTTCAGTGAAAAGCTCACTTTAGTATTTAACGATAAAACTGGAAAAATTTTATCACATAGACGTGATAGAAAAGTTTATATAAACTCTGGGGCAGTTTTTATGAATAAATAATTTTTCTATAAAAAATAATAGTAGCATAAATCGATTGCGAAAAAAGGTTTCTTAGATTATATATGGCGGTGGTTTTTTGTCACGTAATTTTATATTACGTTCTACTTAGAAGAAAGTTCGTGAAAGTCTTCGTTTAAAATCTTTTAATAATATGTTATAGTTATGACGTTGATATCATTCTCGAAATGATAACATTAATACGGAATTAACTGAGAAAATGATAGAATATTATCAGTTGAACACTGAGAGAATGCTTGAGAATATTAGACCACGAGCTGGACATAATGTCCGTGTGAATTAACTTTATCCTACTCTCGCTGAAAAGTTACAAAATACCTGTACAAATAAATGTGTGCACGTGTGCATATAAAATAATAATTAAAAATGATATGCTTAATGGTATAATCGATTCATTTCTCCCAAAGTTGAAAATTAACTATAATATCATATACTCTTGAAAGAATTATGACGCATTTAGTCATAATACTTTTAGGAGTGATTTTTTAATAATCAGTTCACTGTAAAAAGAAAATGCTGTTTTGAGCATATTATAAAATTGGAATTATACGTAGAAGGGTAAGAAGATCTATTTAAGATAGAAGAGGGTTACGCAAAACAGGTAAACTCGCTACCCAGAAACATTACACCCTAAACCAAGTAGCCTTTTTGTCCCGAAGAAGCATTGTATTCCCTATCTAATAAATGAATAATTATTTATGTATTAGAGTAAATAATTATTTATTTTAAAATAAACAATAAATGTCATAAACATTGTTTTATATCCTTTGAAATAAATAGGGATACCCAAAACAGGTAAACCCACTACCCAGAAACATTACACCCTGAACCAGGTAGACTTTTTGTCCCGAAGAATCATTGTATTCCCTATTCTAATAAATGTAATCACGATGAATGCCTATGTCTTCTAATAAATGAATAATTATTTATTAATTTGACAAAATAATTATTTATTTGAAAATAAACAATAAATTCATATACATAGTTTTATAAATTTTAAAATAAATAGGTATACCCAAAACAAGTAAATCCGCTACCCAGAAACATTACACCTGAACCAGGTAGCCTTTTTGTCCCGAAGAAGCATTGTATCTCTTATTCTAATAAATCGAATCATGATGAACCCCTATGTCCTCCCGTGTATTGCTCTATTCTAATAAATGAATAATTATTTATTTATTTGACAAAGTAATTATTTATTTGAAAATAAACAATAAATGTCATATAAATTGTTTTATATATTTTAAAATATATCTTTTTATAATTAGTTTCTTAATTTAAATAATTCATTTATTTAAATGATTATTTATTTATTCTAATTAACAGTTGGTACTTACAGTTGCCTGTTGTTAGCTGTAACAATAAATGAAAATACATTGTTTGGACTAGAGATCCCTTAATAGCTAGCTGTTTGTGAATAAACATGATCGGATTTTCATCATGATTAGAAGTAAATGCATCAATATAAATAAAAACCTTGATCCCTGTTTTTATGTATGCGTATACGATGAAGCTAGATGTAGGTTTAGGAAGACGAGAGAAATGCATTAAAGTTCATGTAAGAGATAACCGAGAGGAATGCCCAGAAATGGTGCAAGACATTCAACCACATACCTCCCAACACAACCCCATCTTTTTTTTAAGCCACCCATCCCCAAGAAATCCCACGAAAAAATGCGATTCACCCGGGTTGAACGATCTTGCGACCTTCTTTTTTTGTGTGACCCCCCTCGGGGCTCCCTGCGACCACTTGTGAAAAGGATTGCAGTAACCCTTTTTTACACAGCAGGGCCCCCAAATCGGGGCCCCTGAGAGGCACGTGTCGGATAAATCCTTGCGTGCCACCGAAGTGGGCCTGGAAACGGGTTGAGCTGGAATGGAACCGTCCTGCAGCGGACGCACACTATCATTTACACGTAAGTGGAGGTCTCTTCCGACCGCCCCCTCCCTTTCATTTTGCCGGAAGACAAAAGCGAGGTTTGTGCCCCCTCGGGGCGAAATGGCGGGAACGGTTTGTTGTGCAAGATGAGTTGAGTAATGGGTTATCTGGTGTTGCAAGGGGAGCTGACCTGAAGAAATGGGTATTATCTGAAGGAAAAAAGGCTGGTCTGGAGGATATTTCCCCCTTGTTTTAATGTAGAGCGGCTTGACGCTGTACATTCACCCGGCGACTTTCCTTTTGGGTACAACGGTTATCAGCATAGGCGTAGAGTCGGGGAGGGGGAGGGGCACGTGCCCCCCAACTTAACATTTAAATAAATTTAAACGTTAATAGAAGTTAATTTTAAATCGCGAAAATTGTAGAAAACTTTTAAGAAAGTTGGTTTTTTCCCGCTTTTTCAAACTGAAACTGAAGATTTCATAGGCGTAGCGTGCTTCTAACATTTTTATTATTTATTTATTTATTTATTTTTTTTTTTGGGGGGGGGCACGATTTGAATTCAATTAGAGCCCTCCTCAGCGCATTGACTGCCAGACGGTCCTTAAATTAAGAAATATAATGATTTTTTAAAAATTGAATAACAACAGAATTGATGTTTGAGTAGTATTCAAAAGTTATACAATGAGAAAAATAAATAGAATATAAATAAAATGAGAAAAAAATATATAGCATCGAAATTTTGTTATGGATCATATCATTGTTAAAAACTATGTTAAGGCTAAAGACATAATCGGAATGTTCAGTTTCACAGTTTGAAAAAGCGGGAAAAAAACCCACTTCCTTAAATTTTCTACATTTTCCCGATTTTAAATGAACGTTTATTAACGTTTTAATTTATTTCAAGTTAAGATGGGGGGTACATTCAAATTAAGTACAACGGTCAATGTATGCAATTAATGCCAAATAAATATATATATATATATATTTATAATAAATACGAAGATCAATATATACAATTGATGTAGACAAAAAATATATATTTATAAAAAAATCGCAAGGGATATTATTATAGACAAAATAATGTCCAATCGTCTGCCGCATTAGCAAGAAAAAAATATTTTTGTCTATTTAGTTATTATGCACATGACGATAAATTTATTTAAAGTACTAGAAAAAGAAATCAGTGATCAGCATTTAATAAATTAAATTCTAAAAATGAATCTTTAAAAAATTCCTCAAAAATCAGAAAATGGAGGCAAAGATTCGAAAAAGATTTCATTTTAAAGGAATTTTTATGATCTCTTTTGTGATATAAATTTTATAACCCTCCAATTATTATTTTAAATGCAAACGTAAAAAAAGTTACTAAAACAGCTTAAAAATTTAATTTAAAAAAATCTAAGAAGAATTTTTCAAAAATCTCTCATAGTTCACCCCTACACTATAAGAAGAATCGCCATGCAAAATTTCAGCCCTTTAGGTCCAGTGGTTTGGTCTGTGCGTTGTATGTCAGTCAGTCAGTTACGGAACTGTTTTATATATATAGATTATTGCGAATATATTTAACTTCGGCTATATCAAATGCATCTGGTGAAAGGTCATACTCAGTATTTAAACGTGTAAAAAAGTATTTTCGACACTTACTGAGTCAATCAAAATTAAGCTCTTTATCTGTTCTATACATCGAACAAAATGCTTTGTATAATATTAATTATGATGAAATAATTGATAATTTTGCCGAATTAAAGACTAGAAAGCAGAATTTTAAATAAAGTTTATTCATATTTATTTACTTACTTTTGTTAGACATTTATGTTAAATACTTTTTATTAATAAAAATTTAAGATTTGTTTTAATTTTTCACATTATTAAGTTTTGTTTTATTGTTTTATATTTTTGTGTGCTCTATTTCTTGTGGGAGAGGGAGTTGCCCAGTAAGAAGAAAATGTCTAGGGCCGCAAAGTGGGCCCTGACGGCTATGAAATAGTTATATACAGATTATTACATATAAAATCGCATCATGGTAAATGGATCCTATTTACAATATAATGTTAGACATCGATTCGCAAATCTCATTACGAATACAAGGTATTTTCAGGTAATTACTTGCAATTGAAAGTTGCTTTATTTCCGTCTTTTGCGACAGGCAGTAAGATATATACTGTACGGATGGAAAGAGGTCAATAAGAGAAACCATACTAGTCATTAGAAATGCTCTAATGATTGGTAGCTCTAATGACTGGTTTGTAAACTCCACATATACACTTACCAAAAAGTCGAATATACTCGGTAATGTGAGCAAATTACTAGTATTAAATTACAACAATACAATACTAGTATTCATTCACATAGCTTATTATGAAAACAAGATTTTTCAGAGCAATTTTTGGCCTTTGAAAGCTATTTAGTTCTTGTTATCAACGATGTGTAATTAGAAATCATGTAAGGAACCAAAGTGTGCCATGAACGAAAGATATGATTGCACGCGGCCGGACGATGGCCGAATAGCTAGGGCGCTGGCATTCGGTACCGGAGTCTGTGGGTTCGAGTCCCACTTTTGGCATGGATGTTTGTAGCCGTTCGGAATCGGCTTTAAGCTGTAGGTCCCGGTCTAATTAGCCCTCGTGTAGCAAAAAATGACCGTAGCGCTCCAAACCAAACCAAACCAAACCATGATTGCACGCGATAATGATTAGAAGAGCTCTAAATGTTCATCTACACGTGGTACATACAATCCAGCATGTTTGTAGTCCAAACCCTGTCAATCTCCATTTCCTACAGAAGATGTAATATTTCAGACGCATTGGATGCTTCCACAGTCGACATGCTGAACAGAGTGGGTCTATGTATTGAACTATAACCTGGCCGGATACTTGCCGTGACACAAAGGAGCTTTAACTGAGAGCTTTCTATGACTGATAACATACAGGACGCGAAGTCTTCACATAAGAGTTACTGGCAAAACTAAGCACGATCTCTCTTTCTTTCTTTTACAACATTTTCAATACTTTTGGCGGCTCTGAAGCCTTATTTTAAAAATTAAAAATTAAAGCCTTTTTAAAAAATTAAGGCTGCTGGGAGCTAACCCTATTGGATTCGCTCACCTCAATGTTAACCGTTGGAAACAATTTGTCTACTATTTACAGCTACAAAAATACTGATAATCAACTAAACGTGGTATTTTCAGATAGCCTTAACTTTTCAGCACCTTGCAACAGGATTCATTTTATAAAATTTCGTCCACCAAAAAAATTTATGGGCGTTTAAAATTCACTAGGTTTTTTACCCGAATGACTTAAATTTAAAAATATTATTTGCCTTTTTAAAAAAATGCCCGAAGGTGTAAAATTTCTTTCTCTATTATGGAGTACAACTTAAAAAAAATTCTTTAAATCCAAGTTGGCAATAATTGAACACATTTTATCCATAGGTAAACACTGAGGTGAGCGAATCCAATAAGGTTAGTACAGAGCAGCCTTAAGCCTTAGAATACAAAAAGTAAGGCAAGAGAGCACAACCCATTACCTTAACCGTTTAAAGAACATGTTAAGCGGCGTCGAGGAAATACGTAAGTAGCGTCTTTTTTTTTCTTTTTAACCTTTAAATTATGTTTCGAGAGGAAAAAAATCTCTTTTATTAAGCGTCGCTATATGTTAATTCTGACATTTTAACCTAACTAAGTCTTCTCTCAGGTGAAAATGTGGTTAAAAAATACACTTGGGGCTACAAGTTAACTTGCGAATGACTAATCAGACGACTAATCAGACGACTAATCAGAATGACTAATCAGAACGACTAATCAGAATGACTCGGAATTCCGAGTCATTCTGATCGGTGACCAAAAAACTGCAAAACCAAAATAAGAATAATATAGAAATTTTAAACGACAGTTCGGATAAAATATTGAAATTCACTTTAAAAACAGAATTGCACCACTTTCCGAAAAATACATGAAATGTAAACGAACTTCGGCCCTTTTTCAACCGAAATTGAATAAATGCATAGATAAAATCCAACACTGACCTTGGGACAAGATACAGTGGCTTGTTTTCCACCCCTCTGCGCGGTAAATTAAAATAGCAAAAATGTTGGCATTTCAAAACACGAGGCACCGGATCTTGCCTACGTTCCGATTAGCGATTGCCGATGGGGTAGGAAATACTCTTTTGCGGTGCTTCCAGTACCGACGTTTACGCAATTCTATTAGACCAATATCTTGTGAATTTATAGATGCCACCACTGAATGCCTAATTCCTTCACGCTTTCAAGCATTTGCAGGGAGTTTTGAATTTACATAAACAAATACTTCTTTAACATGTAGTAAAAAATAGGTTACTTATAGGGGAAATTTCCATACATAATCTCTAAAATCAAGTACCGAAATTTTCAGTCCAGTCATTTTACATAAAAAATCGAATTAAACAGGAGGTGCGTCGTATGGTCCGAAGGTAGCATTAAAATAATATGAATATTTTATTATATATATTACATATATATATAATTAATATATATAAATATATATATATATGTATATTTTTTTCCATGTTTTTATTAACTTGCTTTCTTGTTTGTTTGTGTGTTTGTCAAGCACAAATCTTGCAATCGATTTTTAACCAACTTCCCGACTAGCTAGACATTTGAAACTTTTAGAATAGCTCTGTGGCATCACGACAAGGCTGTTAACTCTCTGAGGCATTTTTAAATTTTTACTACTATTGATCCATACCAAAGAAAGACAGAGTTCTAATTAAAACGAAAGCCAAATTTTTAAAACAAAACATAACAAGATTTATTTACAAAAAGAATTAAACATTAAACACTTTCGACACAATTCACTCAATTTTACGTGCAGATTCACAAATACACGCTCCAGGCCCATTCTCAGCCCAAAAACACAGGAGCCTAGGAAAAACACGTCTACACTGTGCGGAATCTATGAAGCGTCTCCTCTCAATGTCTGGATTTTTCAGAAAGGGTGGAGGAGCCGCCAGATTATCGGCTGACAGTTCTTCTGGAGAAGCCGAACTTTATTACATTCCGAAAAGTTAAGTTAACAGCTTTAGTGGCTTGTTTGTGAGGGAAACGGTCTTTAATTCCCCCACGGGTTCCGAAACTGGTGGAACCGAACAACACATTCCTTGAAAACACGCAGCTGTGTTTTCCAAGAGCTTGTGGGGTTTCGGGAAAAATAACCTCTATTTCCAGTACGCTACAGCTCAGAACATGGTGACAATGCATTTTTTAATACTTTTAGCTATCTTTAAGCTGATTTTTACCATATTTTTATTATTTTCAGTTAATTTTGTTTTGTAGACTGGTGCAGCCATCTATCGACCGGAATGGGAACGAAAAGTTAAACGCATATTAACTTCAAATTAACATCATTTGCTTTCAAGTTGATGGGATAATTCATAAAAAAAATTTTAAAAAAGTATTTATTAATGCATAGAATTGTCAAGTTTATATGATTCAACAGAAAATTTAAAAACATGGTATATAAAAAGTTCTTTTTATCTTGTAATTATTATTTATCTTTATTGAGTAAGAAATTTAAAATATTGCCACATTCCGAAGGTAACTGCACGTAGCAGTACGGCCAAATGGGTAAAGCAGTGGACTTCTGACCGACAAGTAGTCTGTTCAAATCCAGTCAGTAACTTCTGGTTTTACTTTCATTCTAATTTATGTTACCTTTCTCAAAAGTTCGAGAGAGTTCCTGTTTATGTTAATTTACCTTATGTTAATTTGTTATGCTAATTTACCTTGTGACGCCCGGTGGCGTAGTGTTTAAAAGCTTCAAGCTGCCAACCACAGGTCCAGGTTCTTGTTCATAACTTTTATTTGTTAGTCCTGTTCTTTATTCGCGCTGTCTCTTTTTACCCCCATGTTTTACCTTTACTTGTACTATCGAAGCTTTTTGTTTAACACACTTTCTATTTTCCTTCCCTACTTTCGTTTTTTACTGGTCACTGAAGTTTTGTGCATTGCTACATCATCCTACAGTGGAGGGCCCGGCCCATGTACTGTAGTTACCACTACTCTTCCTTAAGCAAAGGTCCAGGGTTCGATCATGCGACTGGGCAAGGTCGACTCAGCCTTTCATCACTTGAGTGGGTAGATAAAATGAGGACCAAGCATGCTTGGGAACTAACTCTGGAGGTCCCGCAACAAGTTGACTACCTGTTGCGGGTCTGTAATACTCACATCGATTGCCCGCTATTCTAATGATAGAAGCTAACAGATTTTTTGGAAGTAACCTAAAAAACTTTCTGTATCACCAACATCACGTTTTCAATGAACTGAGGGGTATTTTTAGCGTGCTTAAACTGATACCTCTTTGTATAGAGATAATGAGTAATGAAGGATCTTCTTTGCCCGCGCGGAACATCCGTATGCAATTGGCGCCGAGTTTATTCATTTCGAAAACAAGTGTTTAAGTCGCCATGAAACTGAAGAAATTAGTTATTTTTCCCTAGAATTTTCTTGCATTACCAAGACTGTATTAATCAACTGAAAATGCCAATCCAATTATGTCTCATCTTGGTGGGATACTGACATCGATTTCTCGTTTGTCTAACGATGGAAAGCAATAGATTTTTCGAAGGAAGTCTAAACGTTAAACTTTCTAGGTATGCTTTCTAGGTAATTAAGAAACGATTATATATCACCTAAATCACGTTTTCAACCAATTTCGGGGTATTTTCAGTGTGCACAAACTAATACTTCTCTATATGTATACAGGTTATAATGATGGCTCTTTAACGGGAGGAATTTCTGGGCATAATTGGCTCATGCGTTAAGTTTATTCTATCTGAAAGCAGGCGTTTAAGTCGTAATGAGAATGAAGAATATTGTTCTTTTTTTTCGTTTTTCTAGAATTTTTTTGCATTTCCATGAGCGTATCAATAAAAAAAAACTGCCGATGCCTCATTCATGAACAGCATTTTTGTGATACTGACATCAACAGACTTCTTACCTAGTGGTGGAAAGCAAAAGATCTTTCGAAAGTAATCTAAAAGATGAACTCTCTAGCTAAACTTCAGAATTATGAAGCTTATCTTTATCACCTAAATACAAGAGTTCTGTGGATTGAAATATTGCATGTGATCTGTCCTCTGGGATCGACTGCTCGCTTCCATAGTGATGGAAAGCAATAGATTTTTCGAAAGCTATAAAACAGATGAACTTTCTGAGTTCAATGCGAAAATTTTCTTTCAATCCTAAACATAGAGATATTTACTACCGGAATTTGTGGATTGAAATCTTGCATTTGATCTCTCCCCTGAGATCGATTGCTCGCTTGTCTAGTGATAGAAATCTTGCCTAATAGATATGCTGAAAGCAGTGAAACAGATGAACTTTCTGGGTATAATGAGGAATTAAGAAACCTTTCTTAACACAGTCTGGCCTTTGATATCAAAATATATTCATCGGAAAACTACTTTTCATCCGTTCTCTGAGATAGTGATATCTATGGATTTCTCTAAAGTCGACTCATTTCCATCATTAGGCATAATGATTGAAATGAGTCCTGATAGAATGAGCATTCTAAAAGACAAACTTTCATGGTAAACTTCCTAGGTAGTTAGGAAACCTTTCTTTATAACCCTGATAGATTGACCTTTAACACCAGAATCCTTGTGTTAGAGTACCAGATTTGAAATGGAGTTAGTAGCCACCTGGAAAAGGTTTAAAACTATTTGTGCCGGCCACCATAAGGCCGTCTGCACACGGGGCAACTCAAAAGAAACTGATAACTGACTCCAGTCACAAACAAGACCGGGATGAGTCGTAACCTATGTAATTGAATGGAGCCACGCACACGGCGCAACTGGTTACAAACTCGTCGGACGAGTTTGTAACCAGTTTCGCCGTGTGCGTGGCTCCATTCAATTACATAGGTTACGACTCATCCCGGTCTTGTTTGTGACTGGAGTCAGTTATCAGTTTCTTTTGAGTTGCCCCGTGTGCAGACGGCCTTAGTCTTTGTATAGCAAAAATCTGACCACAGCGCAACAAAAAATAAACTAAGAAATTCAGTTTTGATGCTGTAGTGAAAGCTACAAACAACACCCAAAGCAACCGTCCTCATTAAAAATCCGATATTTTACATCTGCAATATTATCTACATGCACCATTTGGTTGACTTCCCAACTGCTTCAGTAGAGTTTCAATGCAATATAGTTCCTCGTCAAACAAGACAGAGAAAATGACAGTCATAAATGATCTTATTTACAATAAAATAAGTCATCCTCAAAAGGTCGTCTTGTTCATGGCCAAAAGGAAAAGTGAATTCAAATAGTAACTTTGCAATACAATTTCGATTCAATTCTTATTAGTTTTCTCAGGACTTTGGAATTTTAGTTCCTATGCTGATTAAACAAATCTATTGAGCCAATTAAGATAATTATAGATATCGTTCAAAAGAGTAGTCCTCATTTGAATACTATTAGTTTGCAGTAATATTTTAAACATAATTAAAATTTGTATAAATATATTTATTAAAAGATAATTATATTTATTTAAAAATATAATTGTTTTTTTAATAAATATAATTATTTTTTAATAAATATATTTATACAAATGTTAATTATGCTTAAAATAACATTGAAAAATAACATTGAAAAATAACATTGATGAGGACTGCCCTTTTAAATAATTATGTTTGTATAAAAATATTTATTAAAAAATAATTATATTTATAAAAAAATTTATTTTTATTAAAAAATAATTATACTCAATATTTTTTCCATGAACATATTTAAATTTATTAAAACATTTAAAATAGAAAATTTACAATATACGTTCGTTTCAATTCTATTAGTGATTTCAGTATATAGGAATTTTAGTTCCTAAGATGATTAAACAAATCAATTTTAGTTAGCCGAGATAATTTTAGAAATCATTCAAAAGAACAATCCTCATATAAATACTATAAATTTACTTATTTAGCGTAGCTAAAGCATAAGCTATATATGCTGGTTATAGGAATATTAAGACCACTTCTGCCCAGATTCATTTTGATACAGTTGTCCATCATTCAAGACAACTACTAATTTAATTAGTTTAAATCCTTTACTATAAAATAAGTAACCAGCTGGTTTGCAGTTGTTAAAACTTAAAAATTTTTTTCAGTATCACATTAGCTGCTAATCACACAAGACAAGAAGCCATTTAAAAAATTAAACTGGTTTGTTAATTACAATAAGTGATCGTTACACAAATTAATGGTGCCATTCAGGGATTAAATGTAGAATTCTAAAAGGAAACATAAGGAAACATAATAATTAATATAGAAGAAGACAGCATATTTCTTAAGTGGATATAGCAAGGGATTTAAACTGTTGGATTACCCTTGTTTCGATTTCGTATGTACGCTTGACGAAATTTTATTAGCACTAGTGTGCTATATAGTTCTCCATTTGACTTCTCTCTTTGTCAAGTTCGCCAAAAACTTCAAATAAAAGAAGTAATTTAGCAGTGCCTTGGCGACATTTGACAGAGGAGGAAAAGATAATGAATTTAATCAATAAGATCTTCGTCCGTGTTTAAAATGTCTAGCCGAGTTTAAAATGTCTATCTGATAAAAGTGGATTTTTAATATAAACACTAAAAATATTAGGCACTAAGTGCGTGAAATAAAGGTTAACGATAATACCACTTTATCAACCTATCAACAGTATCATTAAATATCTCACCGAAACTGCCATGACAAATTTAACACTACATATGGCTTAAAATAGCACTTCTTCATTATTTTTTTTTTTTTGCAATGTTTCTAAAGAAAACAAAATTGAAGCAACATTTATAAACTCAGAAAAGTTAAATTTCATTGGGAGGCAATGTCACCGGCAGTGCATTTTTATGCCTGTATTGATCCAAAGGAGGAAAAAAAATGCAGCTGCGAATGTGGTAAACAATCGTATATTTGTTTTACGCTCTTGTTTATATGTTTTACGCGCATTGCGCAATTACTACAAGACCGGCACTTGACAAAAATCTAATGTTTATGTTCAGGCTGCAGTCAAAAATCTAATGTTTACGTTCAGGCAGCAGACTTGTCATTTGTAAACTCGGAAAAGTTAAAACTTCCTAAGGAGGCAATGTCATCTGCAGCGCATTTTTATGATTGTATTGATCCTAAAAAAGAAAAACAATGCAGCTGTGAATGAGATAAACAATTGTATGTTTGTTTTACGCGCATTACGCAATTACTATGAGACCGCCACGGGACACAAACCTAATATTTACGTTCAGGCTGCAGACTTGGTATTTGTTTAGCATGTGTTATACGACTCGTACAACATAAAAATTAACGATGCACAAACTAATTTACTGTTCAAGTATGATTTTCGTGAAATATAAGATATTTTTAATAACTAAACTCTATTTCCAAGATAAATTATAAAGTATAATAACAAAATTTTTTAAAAAATCTACAATAATTTCATTAAAAAATATATTTTCAGCTGTGGATTTAAACAGGGTTCGTACATTATTTTCAGAAAGACGAAATAAGGAGTTCTAGAGAACTTTTTAAGGATCTGCGGTATCATTTTTAAGGACCTTAAAAATTATTTAAAACATATTTTACTTTAAAAAAAATTTAACATATAAAAGTATCTTTTTCGAATCGCATATAACCCTATGCTAGCTTCTCTTGAAATATCCACTTTTTAAATTGATAATATTAATAATCACTTTTCAAAATTATTTGTACAGGTTGCAATCTATTGGGTTATCCTTCCATTTAACTTGATAAATTCAAATCAGTAAGCAATGTCATGGTGAGCAAACTATATGTATATATATATATATATATATATATATATATATATATATATATATATATATATATATATATATATATATATGTATATGGAGTGGGAAGGGGCAGATGGATAATATATAAGCATTCTTAACCTGAACAACAGAAGTACAAACAAAAGACTCATAAAAAGAAGTATTATCTTCATTTTCCAAAAAGGCAGTCTTCCCAAAGACAGCGGGACCGAGGTAGCCTTGTGATAACGCATTGGGGTTCAGACTGGGTGTGCTCTGTTTGAATCCTGACGAATACCATTAAATGCCTTTGAGTCTTGGCCGGATATGGGCACGGTAAATCTATAGACCAGTAAGTCCTATGAAGTCAGAGGGGGTGGTAGAAGGTACGAGCCCCCCCTGACAGCAAACCAAATAAAAAAGGTAAGGACCTTAAATGCAAAAATTAGCACTTTTTGGAAACTTTTCAAGTGCCGTTAAAAAACTAAAATTCTTAAGGACTCTTTAAAGACCGTAGGAATCGAGTTTATATCTTCTGTTCTCCAAAACATTTCATAAAGTTACGAAATGAGACAAATTTGCGATGATACTTCCCGTCTCATAAAAACGGAACATTTTCGTTTTCATCTACAGAAGGATCTTCCAAGCGGCACTTATTTTTTAATACGTGTTTAAGATAAATAAACTTTTACCTCATCGCATTTGGATGACATAAATAAGTTTACAATGTCAGGATTAACACACAGCGGTGCTTGGAAAAAAAAAAGATAATTTCTTCCGCTTGAAACACAAGTCAAAGGTAAAAGAGATTACTGAGAAAAGAAAAAAATGTCCGCAGATTTTACCGGGATACGCGATCTTTCCTGATACAAACGCTAAGTATTTCCTTAACGCCACTTGGCACGTGTTTTAAGAGTTACACAGTACTCGACGGCGCTTTGTTTATGGGCGAAAAAACTGATGAGGAACTAGCTTCATACCGCGCTAAAAATAGTTACAGTTATGGCACAATAGACAGGGTGGGATAAGTCTATTACCCTAATCCCCTGAAATATTTATTTATTTGTTCATTTACCGCAATTACGATAAGTGGTTGTAGAAAGGGGAATAAAGCGAAGTAAATTATGATTCTGAATGGAATAACTTAATTCACAAATTTTATTTTGGAGTGAAATGCTGATTTACCTTTGAATTACATTAACGGATTTTTAAAATTAAGAAAAAAAACACCGAGAAACTAGTGAGACTAGTGAAGGAATAGAAGAAAATCCTTGATATTCACTACTAATGACTATAAACGAAACTCGCTTAGAATTTCGAAAGAAAATTCAGCCTTTTTTCCCCCCGGGAACAAAATGAGAAAACGCCTACACAGAAAGCCAGCAATCAAATGTGTTTCATTAGAGATATTCATCAACAGATTTCGAAATTTTTTTGACTTTGCTGCTTTTCGAAAGAAAAAAAAAGAGCTGAGCTGTGACATGGCAAAATCACCCGATAGTGAAAATAACGAGATACTTGACGCATCATGAAGAAAGACAACATAGCGATCTGGGACATAAAATTTTATCTTTTTTTATTTTCTAACAATAGATTTGTTTTTGCATATAACTGGGCGACGGCCGTATGGCTAGGGCGCTGGCATTCGTTCCAGAGTCCACGGGCTCGAGTTCCACTGTCAGAATGGATGTTTGTTGCCGCTCGGAATCGGCTTTAAACTGTAGGTCCCGGGTAATTAACCATTGTGTGGCAAAAGTAGTGTATAGCGCTGTCAACCAAATTGTCTCTCTATATAGATAATTACATGCATAGGAATACCGTGTGTATATATATATATATATATATATATATAAGTAAGAAATTGAAAATATCTTCCTATACCTAACAAAATATTCTTTTCTAAAATTCCTCCCAAAAATTTGAGGTTCGTCTTATGGTGCGAAAAATACGGTAATTCAACTGTTTCAAATGATCTAAAAATTCACAAAATTTTTGAGCATGATGAGTTTTTAATAAACCTTGTGATTTAACTCTTCTATTTCCATTTTTTTTTTCAAGATTTTATTTATAGGAATTGAACCACTTTAGAAAAGCAACAAAATCAATTTTTCCCCGAACAGTTTTTGCTGTCCACCTCCTTTGAGAAATGAAAGCGAAAAGTGTCTAGATGAGGGGTCGTCAACCTTTTAATACCTACCGCCCACTTTTGTATCTTTGTTGATGGCAAAGTTTCTTTACCGCCCACCGGTGCATAACCGCAGTGACTCAATTTAGCGCAAGTACGAAGTAAATTTTAGAGGAGATGGTTTGCAAAAAACCTGTCCTTAAATTTTATCTTTTTATTTACACTTTATGTATATGTATATAAAATAGCTACGGATGGCTACGGAGCTCATTCGTTGCTCCCTCGTCCACAAGTATACTACGAGAAGTGTCCGGGGAATTATTACCTGTAATCCATGTTTAGAGATGAAATTTAAAAGTAAATTGCAAAAGCATATTTTAAAAGGTCAAACTCGCGAATGTGTTAGTAGTGTATTCGATATATGGAGGAAGAACAAAATTTGAAACGACAGACAAAAAAATCCCACCGCCCATCATGGGCGGTGGAATGCAGGAATGGAAGAAAAACACCATGAAAGCTTGAATCGCCCACTAGTAGGCGGTAGGGACCAGGTTGACTACCACTGGTCTAGATGATGGCAAACGTCAACTTGGGAAGCAACTTCAGCCATGCTCTAACGCTGTATGTGAAAATCATTGGACATGATCCATGGCATGTAGCTATTCTGATGTAAAGCCGAATTGCAGGATATCGATGAAATTCTGTTTGCAAATTATAAATGCTATCCCAAAATCATAACCTTTCTTGGATTGTTGAAGTTATTAGTAACGAAGGTATTAGTAACGACTAGAACAAATTTTCTTCAAGTAAAATAAGTTCAGAACTCAGGGGCGAAACTAGGCTAGGGCAACCGGGGCAATGCCTCGGGCCCCCCGAGGTAAGCACCCCCCCCCAAAGACAGGGGGTAAAAGAATGAAGTCGTAATATTTCAGGGGGTCCAATTTACGTCCTTGACCCGCGGCCCCTATATGCCTAGCTACGGCCCTGTCAGAACTTCTGCCCTAAATAAAAAAATCCCGTTGATGAAAAGATAGCGTTGTGTATCTTTTTTGCATACGGTGACCCCTCCAACAGGGGCGTGTTCCATGCATGTTTTTCAGCTTTAGTATGTTTTAAAATAAGAGCATAAAAATGTGCTTTTATGAGAATATTGTCTGCTGGACATCCTTAAATATGAAACTTCATCACATCCTCGTTCTAGACAATTGAACGCACGTATATGTAAAACGAAAATTTACAGTAGAAAAATATAACAGCATATTTGATAAAAAAAAATAGTCTAAATTAAACAACATTCTGTATCACTGGCTACAGTACAAAATGGGAGGGAGAAATGAGAAATGGCGTTAATTTTTTCCCCCTTCAAATGGTAAGGTAGCTTTACTGGATAAATCAACACAAACAAATCGGAACGCCTTGACCTAGGTAGAAGGTTGCTATAAAGGTATTACTTTAGAATTTAGTCTTTAAATTTCTTTTTAGCGCGGCAGGCATTTATATTGCGGACATTTGCCCATACACACTTGCGATTTCTGGTGACTTCTTATTGTGGGAACAGCCAGTAGGAAGACCATGGTTTCTTCCTATAAAGGGACAACACACTTCTACGGCTTATCGGCTATTTGATCACGGCTACAGACGATGGAATCTAGGTATGCAAACCACCATACGACACAGAAGTCAAAAATTTTAATCTTTTACATTAAAAGTGTATAATTGCCCTTCTACATCTTTAACAAAAACAGTATGGATCTCACATACTTTCAACTATTCAACTTAATAAAGTTAACACCCTAAATCACACAATGATTCCGGAACTGTAGTCCGCGAACCTTTGGAAGTCCGTAAAAAGATGATGAAGGGATTCCCTCGTAATCTGGTCTTTTACCGAAAAGAAACTCCGAAAACTTGCATTAACTACATTTTAGACGCGAAATATTGGTTATAAAGTTATGAAAAAAGAGATAGAAATAACGAGCGGGAGATGAACAAAACAAAACGTGAGATGGTACCATAAAAAAAAGTTTTCAAACAAAACATTGTCCTTGAAAACGTATTATCAGTGAGTGGGAGTATTTATACAAAATTATCAGAGAATGCCTTACAGCGTCGACTTCCTTTTTGTAGAACTTGCCTTTGTGTGAGATCCCCAAGCTGTTTGTGATACGAGTAAAAACAATAGAGTTCGAAAGCGAGTGAATGCGATGTATGACAGTCAACAAATGAAATACTGAATTTGACATTGCAAGCTAATATATATATATATATATATATATATATATGTTGCGGGCGATTATCAGTTTTAACGTGAAATGTTTGCAGTCTGTAGTAAGGCTAAAACATTCTTTATGATAAAAATAAATGATATTCCAAGTACAATAACTTCTTATAACTACAATAATAAATTAATTACTCACTAAAAAAACATATGGGTAAAAATTAGGGGTCCACCAAACATTTAGTTTTTAATGCATAGAATAGAACTCGAGATTTCAAAATTTCGTTGCTATAAACCCAATATTTATAATATTACCACACAGTAATCCACAGCCTACTGGGTAAAAATGAGACCAAAGATTTTACGGATATACAATCGACCTGCGGGTATTTAATTATTTTCGAGTTTTCCATCAATAACAAAAAGGAACTTTATGAGACTTTACTGCTTACTGCTGCATCGAAATTGTTAAAGTTTTATTTATATTATTCTTCTCATCTATTGAGTTCCAGGTATATTATTTTGATTGATAGAAATATGTATAAAATAATTGCAACAATATACCTGAACAAATAAATATATAATTACATATGCGTATAAAATATATATATATATATATTAATTGTCGAATTTTTTTTTGCATTTCTCAACCATTCGTAACTAGCAATTTAAGCATAAATGTGACATTATATCTTAATAATATTACATGATCTATATTACATTTTTCTAAAAATATTAAAGTTTACTTATAGCCCACTATAAATATCGTACCCCTAAATAATGAAAATAATAAGTTCACCAAATACTTATTCTATAAAAAAACCTGGATTTCTCAATAATGTTTCTCAGAAATCCCATTTACCAATGAAATATTAGATTAAGAAGGATTATACTGAACACCAGGAGAGTGTTAAGGATGCATTTCATGTTCGAATATTTAATTATTATTAGTTTCCCATCAATAATTAAAGTGGTGAATTTTTAAATTTTGCAGCTTTGCTAAATTAAAATCATTAAACTGTATAAAAAATAAGATTACGATACTGAACAGAAGTGAATTGCAGTTCTTAACCAGGAACTGCGGTCGTTAAGGTGGCTGCCTACGTTCGGAACCAATTTTTTTTTCAAATTATTTTTTTAAGGATATTTTTTGCCTTTTATGGTAAAATAACACTTAAAAATTAAAAAATAAACAAAAACATACCTGTAAATAAAATAATTTTTTATAAATTGGTCAATTTGAGGTAATTTTTAATGAAATTTAGCTAAAACGCCTATCACTCTGCACAAAATTCTAATGCTACTATTTTAATTTCCTTCTCACACATGATACATATGACAGTTGTCTTCAAAATGACTTATAATCTAAGAGAAATTTTAAAATGCAAAAATAATTCAGACAATTTTGTGTTCCAATATGAAAATTTTCCCCCAATCGTCATTCCTCTCCTTATAAATACAGCCCCAAATAAAAAAAATTATTTATTATAGATCAATTATTGTACGTCATTTCATTAACAATAGAATCTAAAACATTTCCTGAAAATTTTGTCAAATTATATGCATTATTATGGGAAATATCATGATAACGGTGGAGATTTCTGCTAAAAAACATAATTCTGAGAAAAACGCATTTCAAGTTGTTTGTCACTTCAATTTTGTAGCAGACGATGTTTTTTTTTAAATACCTATAACTCTGCTTCTAATAGATGTAGAATGAATATCAAAACGGTTTTGAAAAGATAAAAGATTGAATTACACGATTCTTGCAAAAAATAAAATTGATATCAAAATAGTCAAAAAATGACATTTTCAACGTAGGCAGTCACTAATCCTTACTGATTTCATTACTTATGTTAACGTATATGTATTGTATTGCATTCTATTGTAGTCAGCAATATTTCCTCTCTATGCCTATGCGTGTTAGTTCACACGGCCTAGTACAGCGCACGTCTTTGCTTTTCTTGAGTTGCGGTGTTACATATGACCATGAGTATCAAAAGAAACAGGTGGGGAGGAGTCAAGAGATCTTCGCGGATTTTCCCCTCGCTGGGGGCCTGTCAACCTTAAATGTAACGGCCCACAGAAGATATTTTCCTTATTTTCTTTAATGAAGTGCAATGCACAGCTAGGGAAAAAAATTGAATGCATTACATGATTATAGATGCACAAAACGAATCTGGCGTAGTTTAAAATGGGAAGTGCATTTCACATACCTACATCTTACTGAGAACGTTCTCGTTAGATTACAGAACGTTGTATTTCATGATCCCAAATAGATTCCTTCATATGTCTTGGAGATACAAAACCACTACAATATTTTTCTAATATAAGTTAGTGTAATTCCCTAATTACTGATATCTCTATCTGCTGATAAGATTTAACATGAAAACGAAATCGGCAAAAAAAAAATAATGCTTGTTAATTCTAAATATTAACAGAACTTTTAGTATCGAATTCCCCAGTGGCGCACCCTGGATTTTTTTTTTTTTTTTTTTTTGGGGGGGGGAGGGCGAGATGAACGGATAAAAATATTTATAATGCAAAATAAATATTCATAATGCAATTTCTATTTCTTGCCCCCCCCCCCTGGGTACGCTACTGGAATTCCCAAACTAAGCATAGTCATCTGCCTGCATTGTAGTCAAACAGATCATTAACCAGGTGGCATCCCCTCTCTTCCATTCCTAAGACTTACAGAATTCCATAATATTAATGTAAGATCACACTAAATTTACTAATATTGCCAAATAATGCACCTTTTACACTCTTCAATACATTCGTTTAATGTGATAATCAAATGCATTAACTCTTTCAAAGTAAAATTAAAAATCAAGAATAAGCTTTAAACATTTTGTCAGACTTCTGTTTCAACCAAAAAACATAGTAATGATAATAACGCAACTATTATGCAACCTTTATGCAGCGTGTTTCTTAATTATATCAATTTTTACCTAAGAATTGAAGAACAAAAACTCAATGCTAGAACGACATAAATGAAAAAAAAACTTTTCATCATAAATATTATAATTCGAAAAGAGTGTTTGGAATTACAAGTGATTTGAAATTAATTAACGATAATAAATAAATGCAAATTTAATAAAACGAACTATATTTCGTTAAGGAAAATTTCGAGGCACATACTTTTGCTTCCTGATGCAAAAATTTCGCATTGCTTCATAACGTTCTCTTATTCCAAAAAATGTGAAAACCGCGTTGTCTTTGTATTTCACTCTACCAATTATTAATTTTATTTATCAATTATTCTATCAATTAATTATAATTATTAATTTATACCCCCCAAATTTTGTTACGATTTTAATTTTTTTGATAAATTGGAGAATTTTAATAAACGGAAATCTTATTACATCTTGTGTAAATAATTTAGTATACTATGAATTACACACACATTATTTTTTTTATATTATCTATATTTATCATGTTTATACCAGTACTTTTTATATAGGACGCCCCTTTTTTTCTCAAACCCTTTTAAATTGCTGGCGCTATAAAGTATTTTATGAAATTTTTTTAGTACGCCAATAAAACGACATTTTCTGACCGGAAACAAATATTTCGAGCATATTCAAGACGGGTTTACTATAATCGTGATTCTAATGACATGTAACACATGGCACGTAACACTAAAAGTGACATTCATCTAATAGTGCCACAGTATAATAAATTGTCACAAATTTAATCGCTCTAGAAAAAATAGCTTTTTACAATAAAAGTTAAAAAAGGACAAATATTTATAACACGAGAAAGCGAGAAATTAAAAAAAAAACTTTATAAAGAAAAGTAAAGGGAGCAAGCAGTAACTAAAATTTGAATAATTATTACGCAAGAAATTTAATTGGAAAATGAATCTAATAATAGAGAAAAATCGATAGCGATACCTACGATATTTTTATTTATGAAATATTCGTTTCTCTTTATATTAAGGTAGATATATCTTGTATCACATAACTGTAATCTAATTTACTTTTGTTTCAGTAAATCAGAGAAAAAGAGAGAAAAATGGATTACCTGATCAATATTTAAATTATTTCACTAACACTTTTGAAAACAAAAACCAAAAATATTGTACAGTTTATATTTTTAGAATTATTAAATCATAATACATTAATATTATTAATCAGTTAATGGATATATAACTGTCACGATATTTACCGCAAATAGCAGAGCTGAAAATGACACCGTAAACAAATTATCGTTTCATCAAATGATACTCTATTGAGGTGTCCCCGATCATAATATTATTACACAAAATTCTGCATTACGATCGAACATTTCCCATACAGCTACCCGCACGCCTATTTCTTTGAAACCTTCATTCACCTACCTTTCAAATCCTCACAGGTGCTTTCGGCTTAACAGGTGTGTCTAAATATTTCCCTCTTCCTTTTTCGTCATGTTCTGGGGCCGCACGCGTACAACACACGCTCGAAAACGAGAATTTCTAAAACACTCACTACCTCCTTTCGAATCTGAGTATCGTCTGAAAGTTGAACCTTTCGCCCTTTCGCGCTCGCGATTGGCATCGCGTTTGGCGACGTCTTTTGAATTGGCGGGGTTTCGGTTGCGAATTCCCATTTCGGGAAAATAAAAAGATTTTTCCGTTATTCAGTTTCGTCTGGATTTCAAGGGAGCAGATGGGGAGCGTTTCTCAGCTATTTAATTTTAAAAAAGTAGAAACAAACAAACAAACAAAAAACTGCATGCAGACTACGAAAGAGAAGTTACGTTTGTGCCCTTTTTTTATGACTGTTATACGTAATGAGAGAAACAAAAAAGAGAGAACACTGCCGCGGTTTCATTCAAATTAATTTTTTTTTTTATCGTTTCCCTTTGCGAAAAATATCTTTCAAAAAAGCTATACTTGAATTGCATAGCACGTCAGCATAAATGTTTTACAAATGTTTATAAATTCAACAGAATATTCTCCTGATTGTGACTTAATTATTTCTTTGTTTACCTTTGGTATAAACTTCAAACAAGGGTCAATTTTAAGAAACTTCTATTGGTGAGTACTCGAACTGCTACAGGTTCACAGAGTTGCTAAAATAAGAGTAGTACTTCCGGGAAGAAGAGTACTTAAGGCGACAATGGACCTTCAGATTGTAAAAAATATGTCCCCAAAACGATTTTTTTTCTTTCAAAAAATGATTCTGCAACTCATCAGCTTTAAATTAAGAAAAAAAGTATCTTGATCCGATCATAATTAACCGAGTTATAAGTCTTTTTTCAAACGTAAACAATGGAAATGTTACGTTAAATTAAGACTTTAAATGCTATTTTCTCAAAACAAGTTTTCATGTCGTTTCGGTAAGTTCAAAATGTTCCATGCATCATAATTTTTCTTGAAATTTCATAAAATTTCATAAAATGATTTTTTATATATGTTAGAATAAAACTTACTAATAAATTCATTATACTATATTAAATAATTAAAACAACTTAAAATTTTTACAATAATAAAAAAAAGTTGATAAAATTTTGCATAAAATGACCTATTTTTATCGATTTCTTTTCTAGTTTTTGTAAATATGACTGTAAATCAAATATTGCTAGTAATTTTTATTATAACTATATACAGCTAGCTTAAGAAAGAAAATTAGATAGCTGATACCAAAAATTGATGCGCATGGAGCATTTTTAAATAGAGTAATTAACAAACTGATTTTAATTAATATCTTAATTAATTACATTCTTATTTTTGTTTTAAATTTAGAATTTTCATCTCTAAACAACACTGTATAAATATAAAAAAATTCATAGCAATTGGTTGATAAATAATTGGTTGATAAAAAAAAGCTTTTCATGGTCCATTGTCTGGCTTACTAGGATCTGGCTTACTGGAAATGGGAACAGACTATGACTATTCCCTACGTGAAGTTAAAATATCTAACTTATTAACAAAATGCATGAATATATTTGTTTTTTAAGGAATTATCGTATATCACAGGGTTGCAAATCACAACCTCTTATTTATTAATTTATTAACTTATTTATTTTTGCTCAGAATTGTTTAATAAGTTAAAGCTAAATCATTTGCTTGATTTTTTTTTATGAATTGTCTTCCAGAGTTCCGTAATTAAACAGTTAAGTTGTTGAAAGCTTTAAAGATAAGTTCAAAAAATATTAAATGAAGGCGAGGTATTGTGAGGAATCTATGTTGCAGGCAATTTGCAAGCCTTAAAGAGGTGCAAGTTCAAAGTCTGAGCAAAAGCACAAAGTTATTTTCCTGGGTTAAAACAAACATTAGAATTTTTAGAAACAAATATAGACCGAATGTTTCTGCAACGGTTACACACTGCCAGGTGAAATACTTTGCGCTGTCTGTCAACGAAATTTAGTAATGCGTTCCTTTGTACTAATATGACTGAACTAGCTTAAAAAATTTTGATTTGGCGAAAAATTCCGAAAATATTTCTCCTCGAGCAAAAACCATTCTAAAATCCGATATTTTTTGCCCTATAAAAATTAATAATTAAAATTATTATAAATACAATTTAATAAATAAAATCTTTTCAAAATTAAAAAATAAATTTTTATAAATTTCTGGGACAGAAGATTCATGAAAATTTTATTAAAAATTATATAAAACAAGCATAAATTAAATTTTTGTAAATCTTGAGGACAAATTATTCTATGTTCAAAAGGGAACTGGCTTCAAAATTTTTGATATAGCGAAAAAATCCGAAAATATTTCCCCTAATTCTAAAATTCAAATTTTTTTACCTATAAAAATTAGTAATTAAAATTATTATAAATAAAAATTAATAAATAAAATCTTTACAAAAATTTAAAAATAGAATTTTTATAAATTTCAGAGACAGAAGATTAATGAAATTTTTTTTTATTTCATTAAAAATTCATGAATTAAATTTTTATAAATCTTGAGGACAAATTATTCTATGTTTAAATGGGGAAAAAATTTGCAAATAAAAATATTGGTACAGCAGATATAATACAAAAAATTAAACATGCTTTACATTTTGAATAATAAGTTATTTTGAAACAAATTTTAAAGAATTCGGGTATATTCATTTATTCGTGATCTTTATGTACAGATATATATGAGGGGGAAATGTCAGTAAAGATTGCGTGTATATTACAAAGCAAACAAAATTTTGTGTCCCAGACTTTAAATTTTTTAAAACAAAACTTGTAATTGTTTGAGTATTATGTATATACACGATGATCTTATTATAAAGCAGGGCCGCCCAGAGGGGGGGGGGGGCACTTTGCCCCAGGCCCCCAACTGCCGGAGGGTCCGCAAAAAAATTTAAAAAATTTAATTTATTAGATTTCCTCAGAAAATATAACAAGAGAGCAGTGCAATGAAATATAATAATTATGTTAATCATTTATGTAATAAAATTTTAAGTATGAGTAACTTAATTTCAATGTGTGTTTTCGTCTCTTTCCATTTTTTATTTTTCTTGGGGCCCCCAACAGAAGTTTTCCCCGGGCCCCGTAAAGTCTATGGGCGGCCCTGTTATAAAGGCATATTTGAAGGAGAAAATTATTACAAAATGCGTGTAGATAAAAATTAGTAAAATTTTGTGTTTCAGAATTTAAATTTTTGTAAGCAAAATTCCAAATTGTTCAAGAATTTTTCATAGGCACGATTATCTTATTATACCGAGGCTGTTCGCACATTTTTTAGACGATTTTGGTAAGCGGTAATAAAATATTGTTTGCTGCAAAAGAAATAATTGGAATTGTACTATGTTTTTAAAAGTCAAAATTATCGTCTGCGGCTTGAAAGTTTTGTTTTTATTCAAAATGGCGTTTTTAACAAAGCAGTGGTTCGAAGGCTACATTTATGCTCTTTCCGAAGAGAAATATGCATACTCCGTTATCCAAAAACGATGTGAGAGTCATGGTTTTGTGATATCTAAAGCGTCGATAGGTAATATCGTCAACAAGAAAGGGAAAAAACGTCAAATTGGAGCCTCAAGTGGGACAAAAATTCCAAACAAGTATCCAAGGAAAAAACGGACATCTTCGACTATTGCAAAAGTACGTTGTATAATGTTAAAAGAAAATCCCCCTAGTCAAAGGACAGTTGCAAAATCATTAAAATGCTCGGTGTTCACTGTAAACAAAATGATAAACGTTGATTTAAATCTTAAGAAAGCGAAAAAACGCAATGTGCATCGTCTTCTTCCAAATCATATCGCTGAACGCAGGACACGCTGCATAATTCTATATGAGAAACACTTATCCAAAGACAAATGGAAAACAATTGTCACAATAGATGAATTATGGGTGTATTTAAATGATTGCAACAAAAAAAAGAGCCATTTATTATCATAAAAGGGGAGAAAAAAATTTAAGTACAAGGTTCAAAGAATCGAAAGAAAGTTTTTCTAAGGGATTCATGATTGTTGCTGGTTTTTCTTATGGCAAGTTAAAAATAAAGAGAGTGGAAAAAAATGTGAAGATTAACTCCAAATACTATCAGGAACATATTTTATCGCCAATTTTTCTGAATGAAATACCATCGCTTTACCCACAGTGTCATCAATCTGTGAGACGCCATCAGAACAAAGCTAGCAGTCACACATCAAAATCCACTGCAAATTTCCTAAAAGAAATGGAACAAAAGACTGGTATCAAGGCCATACCCTTTACTGATATCCCTACTAAATCTCCCGCTGTATCACCTATGGATTTTTGTGCTTTCGGACTTTTAAAATCTGCATTATCAAAACGTCGTCCCAAAACCCTTACAGGACTCTGGAAAACTGTTCAGGAGGAATGGGATAGAATACCTCTTCTGACACTTCAAAAGGCATTATTATCCTGGAAATTGCGGTGTAGAAAGATAATTCAGAATAAGGGATGTCAAATAGAACATTTAAAACACAAGAATTTTATGTAATTTAGTTTTGTGAATACAATATACATCGTCTAAAATATGTGTGAACAGCCTCTGTATACAGGCACATTTGAAGGAGAAAATTATTACAAAATTCGTGTAAATAAAATTAGTAAAATTTTGTGTCTCAGAATTTAAATTTTTGAAGCAAAATTGCAAATTGTCCAAGTATTTTTTATAGGTATGATGATTTTTTTATAAACACACATTTAAAGGGGGAAATTAGTATTACTAAATGCGCGTAAATAAAAGAAGTAAAATTTTGTGTCAGTCTAAAAATGTTTTTTAAAAAAAAATTGAAATTGTTCAAGTATTTTTACTTATTAAATAGGTACATTTGAAGGAGAAAATGATTACAAAATGCGTGAAAATAAAATAAGTAAAATGTTGTATTTCGGAATTTAAATTTTTTAAAAACAAAATTTCAAATTTGTCCATTTTTTTTTCATTTACAAGGCAATTTTATTATAAAGACAATTTCGAGACTTAAAATTATTACGTAATGTGTCCAAATAAGGTTAATTAAATTTTCCGTCCCAGTATGTAAATGTTTTAAAACAAAATTTTAAAATAAATATAAAAAATAAATATTATAATTATACTATATAAAATAAATAAAATTATATTAATTATAATGAATCATAATATAACTGAAAAGAATATAAAATAATTTTATTTAACCTTTACACTGCACACGTTAATTGGAAAAGCATAAACGGTCGGTCGATTTAGGGAAAATTGTGTATAAACATCATACCCTAAAAAATGCACAAGAAAAATCAACCACACATGAAAAGCATAAACAGTCTTCCCCCTCTGAAAATATATACAAGCTCTCCCTTGTGTAAATCAAAAATTCACAGGAGGGAAAAGAACAACCATCATGTTCTTCGTCCTGTAGGGTAACTATCGTGTGAGAGAATCATCCGTGGCAGTGTGTTTATCCACCTTTTCGGAGTATGAGTCTAGGGTTGACGACTTTTCTCATGTATTTTAGGACCCTTAAAATGCAGGCAAGTAATGTTTCGTTAAAAAGATTATGATGGCCCAATTTTACAGCGACAATTATCTGAACATTAATCTATATATATAAAACAGTTCCGTAACTGACTGACTCACTGACTGACATACAACGCACAGACCAAACCGCTGGACCTAAAGGGCTGAAATTTTGCATGGAGATTCTTCTTATAGTGTAAGGGTGCACTACAAAAGATTTTTGAAAATTAAATTTTTAAGCTGTTTTAGTAACTGTTTTTAAGTTTGCATTTCAGATAATAATTTGAGGGTTATGAAATTTATATCACGAGAAAGATCACAGTAATTCCTTTAAAGTGAGATCTTTTCGAATCTTTACCTCCATTTTATGATTTTTGGTGAATTCTTAAAGATTAATTGTTAGAATTTAATTTATTAAATGCTGATCACGTGATTTCTTTTTCTGGTACTTTAAATAAATTTATCGTCGCGTGCATAACAACTAAATAGACAAGAAAAATATTTTTTTTTTCTTGTTAATGCGGCAGACGATTGGACATTATCCAAAAAATATTAAAATACAATAAAAGATGTTATGTTCCTATATTAACTATACTTTATTCTTTAGTATGTCCTATTACATTTAATTTGAATATTTTCTTCTATATTATTGTGTCTATAAAAATATCCCTTACGATATTTTTATAAATATATATATATTTATTTTTTTGGCATTAATTGCATACATTGACCGTTGTATTCAATTTGAATGTACACTGTAGCGAAGTGCGGGTTTTCAGCTCGTCTTTTATAAGGTGTTTGCTGCCATTACTACATTTTATCTGACTACGTTTAAAATATCGATTTTGACGAAAATTCCGAAATTTTTTTATTCCTTTTTTGGACATAAACATAGACATGGTACATTAACGAGGCACCAGAGAGCAGGACTCCATATTCTCGGTATGGATAATTTTTTGTGGCTATATCTCCGTTCTCAGGATTAAAGGAAAAGTGTTGACTTGAAAGTTAAAAAAATAATAATAATAATAGAAATAATAATAATAATATTAATAATAATAAATAATAAATAAAAATAAATACTAATAATAGTAATAAATCGATAAGTAAATAAAAATACATTTGACAACTATTTAATGTGGCAGATTTAAAAAAAAAGAAAAAAGATACGGTGGCTGATGACTAAGCAAAAATGAGTAAGATAGCCTTGAGGTCTAGCCATCAAAAAATGACAGGTTAGAACCAGAAGCGCCGGCAATTGTAATTTAGAATTTAGAAGAAGTTGGAGGGAGAGTTAAGAAAGGGGAGGGAAACCAGGGTGAATAATTAAACTGGTCTTAGGACGCCTATAGCATTTCCTTGGGTCGTAATCGGGGAGGTTAGCTATTTCTTCATTGTCTATTGAATATAATCTATTGTAGAAGTTAGATACGAGATCTTTAATGCGTTGCCGAATGGGTTTGATTGTCAGATCCCTGTGAATAAATACGTTTTTAAGGTACCAGGGCGCCTTCCTAATACCGCGGAGTGATTTATTTTGAACTAGCCGCTGAGCGACTCAGTTTTATATTTTCTTTTGCAAAACAACTCAACTGAAAGTAACAAATGTAAGGAATGTTACCATTACCTGTCATCATAAATATACGTTGTTAAGGGGTATTCTCTATATGGCTGATTTTAAAACATCGTGATTAAAAAATATGAGTTTCCATTACTTCAGAACAGAGTTAAAGATAAGACTGAGAAACCCAACACCAATGATTTGAAAAATTTCATCCCTCTCTGTATGTACAATTTTTCAAAATTAAGATATCTACACATTATCATTACACCAAATAAGAAATTGTTGGGGAAAATTATTTTCACTTAAAAAAATAGAGTAAAAATTCTGCAAGTATTAAAATATAGTGTGGATTAAATCACTCTCTGTATGTACTATTGCTCACAATTCATTTATCTACACTTAATCATGTCAAATAATAAATTGTTGGGAATATTTCTTCACTTATAAAAATGGAGTAAAATTTCATCACGTGCTGAAAAAAGTGTAGAAAATTAACTATTACTGGCTCTCGGTTGCTATGCCGGTGACGGTTAAGCCTAACTTCGCGATCATTTATGTTTTCTTTCACGTCTCTCTCTTGATGAATTATTTCTTCTTCGCTTTCTTTCTTGAGACTGTTCCCAAATTTCACTTGATCGTTCAGCTCGCTTTCGAGCGTTCCTGATTTCAGTGCGTAAATCCATGTTGACACGCGGTTGCAAATTGCGGACGATGGTAATGTTTACATCTGGTAGTTGCAGCCGTTGCAATTCGGAGTGTAGAAATATCGCCGATTTTTGGGCCGCATACCTACGCGTTTTATATACAGTCGAACCCCGTTATAACGAATTTCAAGGGACCAAAGGTTTTGTTCGCTATATCCGGTGGTTCGCTATATCCGAACCATTAAGAAAAATGTTAAGAGTTCACAAAATGTATAACTCATTAGTTGCCATGTGTATTCAATAATGATGTATTGAAAGAATGATAAAATCTATTAAAAATAATCATTAACGAATTAAATTGACTAAAATCGATTACATTAAACTGACACAATACTAATTAAATTAACTAAAAATGAAAACAAATGAAAATAAACTGATTTTATCCTTAATAGTTGCTCACTATTTTGATACAGAAATAATCGGTAATCTTCTGCTGACGTGATGCCGATTTCAAAAACATTTTACCCAAACACATTACTCTTTCTTCCACTGTTTGTGTTGACAAAAACTTATTATTTACACTCATCGCTGCTGTAGCATCTGAGATGGTGGAGATTTCGTCATTTATATGCTCCTCTTCATCAGCATCAGAAGCAGAATCTTCGATTTCAGAATGATTCATTTTAATTTCTTCCACCATATCTTCATCAGTCAGATTTTCACACGTAATGACTTCATCATCACGTTTCGAACAATTGCACGCCACAATCTGAGAATGATGAAATTTTCTGCTTTTCTATCCACATCGCGATAGGTAAATCTTCATCATCTTCTTCAACATTCTTTGCTTCTTCAACATTCGTTGTATGTTCAACATTCTTAAAAAGTTTAAAAATTTAAAAAAAAATTTCAGTTGTCGACTGAAAAAAATGTTCGTTATAGCCGATTCTTAAGATTTCGGAGGTTCGCTATAAAAGGATAAATTTGCTTTAAACACAGTAGGAAAACGGCGGGACCAAAATTTTCGTTCGTTATATCCGGGAGTTCGTTATATACCAGGTTCGCTATAACGGGGTTCGACTGTATATATATATAGATTGTCTGCAATCGCTCGATATTGGTGTCAGCCGCTGAGCCCCAAACAGGCCCGGCGTACAACATGATGGGACGCGGTACGGTTTTATTCAAGAGTAGTTTATTCAAGAGTGTTGGGTGGATAAAACCGCATAATTTGCCCCATACCTAATTTTCTGAAAAAAAAAAACCTTTCACAAGAAATTAGACTTGATGAGGCTAACTAAAATGCCTTTATTTTTCTTATTTTATATAAAAACATAGTAAAAAAGGGGATCGATTTGATCCAATAGCTTGGAAGAAAAATATTTACAAAAACTTAACCATTAAACAAAAAAGAATACATATAAGCGTGTCATGAACAGGCGAAAATTAACCTACTTAAATTTTGAAAAAAAAAACTACTTATACTGAATGGTAAAGCTTTGGATAGTTATAGGAAGAAAGGAGGGATACAAGCCTAATAGTTCGACAATTCGTCGCAAACACATCTAAATAT
Organism: Dolomedes plantarius; assembly: GCA_907164885.2. Classification (NCBI taxonomy): domain Eukaryota; kingdom Metazoa; phylum Arthropoda; class Arachnida; order Araneae; family Dolomedidae; genus Dolomedes; species Dolomedes plantarius. The sequence goes on along the minus strand of OU015499.1, from coordinate 41,622,854 downwards.
CAAACTTGCTGCGAAAACAGCTACTAACACTATGACTGAAAGTCCCAACTCACTCGCAGAATAGTTACTGCTTAAAACCCCCACTCGCTGAAAAAATACGTATATCATAAATACTTGTTGTATTTACTTGTACAAACCCCATTGGCTGTGACGCGAGAGCTTCGTAATTCGAGTCCTGCCTTCAAAGTTGAAAAATCTGCATATTATTTTATTTTTATTTTAAACCATCCGTTCATGGCACGTTTTTAAGTATCGCGTTTTCCGACGAAGAGAGAACAAATACTACATATCTAAACCCATTTGATTCTGATACAGGAGGTGGGCGTTTGTTCCATTTTTTTTTTTTTTTAAAGGTTGAAAATTTATGTTTCTAAATCTGCTTTAATTTTTTCGGTACGATCATCAGAAATGAAATTAGAGTGATTTAAAGATCAGCAGCAGCTATGAATTTCAATACAATTTGAAAACTTTAATCGTGTTTTCTGAAGAACTTATTTTTCATCAAAAATATAAAAGACTCTTGCGATAACTCAAAATCGAACCATGATATGTCTCTGAAATTTTTCACGTATGTTTTGCATAATGCTGAGAATGTAATGGACTACAGATTTGGTTCTAGGTATATTATTTGTACATTTATAGCTGCATTTATAAAAAATCTCATGGAAAATTACTAAAATTTTACATGTAATTGCATATAATGGCCTGTATTTTTTACCATGTTTTTATTAACTTGCTTTCTTGTGTGTTTGTGTGTTTGTCAAGTACAAATCTTGCAATCGATTTTTAACTAACTTCCCGACTAGCTAAACATTCGAAACTTTTAGAATAGCTCAGAACACTATGACAATGCATTTTTTAAATACTTTTAGCCATCTTTAAGCAGAATTAAATTAATTTTCAGTTATTTTCAGTTAATTTTGTTTTGTAGACTGGTGCAGCCATCTATTGGCCGGAACGGGAACGAAAAGTTAAATGCAAGTTAATTTCCAATTAACTTCATTTTCTTTCAAGTTGATGGGATAATTCATCAAAAAAATTTTAAAAAAGCATTTATTAATACATAGAATTGTCAAGTTTATATGATTCAACAGAAAATTTAAAAACATAAAAAGTTCTTTTTATCTTGCAATTATTTTAGATTTTAAGATATCGATTAGCTTGTATGTCATTACACTTAGAAGGTACTTACGTACTTATGACAAAGAAAGTTAAGGCTATATTCATATATATATATATATATATATATATATATATATATATATTTGTAGAGCTCGAGCCGTTTTTGTAAAAATTTGTTAAATTTTGACCCAATTTCTTCAATTTTGAAAAATTTGCAAAGTTAATGTTTATTTTTTCATCATTTTCGAGTTTTGGTGATATATTCCTTTGAAAAATAAGATAGAACTTTTCGCAAGTACAGTTTTTCAAAAAAAAGGGGCCCCGAACGTAGACGGATACATTAAAACTATGATTCTGGTGGAAGTTTCATTTTGTTTATTAAACTGTTTGTTGTAGCACACCCAACTGTGTTTCCAAAGGCACAACGAAATCGCAGTTTTATATCCTGTTCACAACGTCTTCGGAGAAATTCACTCTCTGTGAGACTTGTTTTATTTTAAAATTATTTCTTCAAATAAAGCATTTGTAAAGGTTCTAATGGATTATTTTATGTTGTAGAAGAAAAAGCCGCTGGCAACATAAAGGTAAATCTTAAGGCCGTCTGCACACGGAGCAACTCAAAAGAAACTGATAACCGACTCAAATCACAAACCAGTCCGTGATGAGTCGCAACCTATGTAATTGAATGGAGCCACGCACACGGCGCAACTGGTTACAAACCCGTCGGACGGTTAAATAGATACAACACATATCTATTAATACATATACTTAATAAGTAAAAGTCAAAAAGCTTAAATAATCTTTGCTTTTCTTGCCTTTTTTAATGCAAATTCTATTATAATATCTGATACATCTATATCTTCCGAAATGTCCTTTTCGATACTAATAATAGATAAGTCTGAAAGCCTTTCTTGTCTCATTGTTGATCTCAAATATTTTTTTATTATTTTAAGTTTTGAAAGCTTCTTTCCCCGTTAGCCACAGTCACAGGTTATGTCTAAAAATATTTGTATGGCAATCACTAAATTTGGAAGCAGATAGATGTTATTTGTAAATAGGTATTGAATCACATTTAACGTGTTCATTTCAGGGGAAATATAGGGTGCAACGTTGTCAATTTCATCGCATAAATCTTCAGCTATAATATCTTTTTCATTTTTAAATGGATCATGTCACATACTTTCCACAGATTTACATTTTGTAGACCTATTTGATTTATCTGTTTCAAGGAAATTATTTAGGTTGTTGAGAAAACTGAAAATTGTGTGATGTTTTATTTGTTCGAACCTTTCTTGTATTTTTGATAATGCAGTGTCCAATATTACAAAGTAAATATTAATCTTGAATTGGTCTTCTGGATTTTTTGGAGCTTCATCTTTAGATTCGTAGTCAAATAAAGAACTTAAAAAAGGCGCAATGTAAGTTAAGCTGTTTCTCGATAAAGATCGACTTTTGCAAAGAAACGTTCCAAATCGATTTTATTTTAATTTTGTTTATATTTTAAATACAATTACCACTACGTTTACTTTAATAAAAAAATCGTATTTTCCTGATTTCTGAAAAATTTGCCATATTTCACGCACCTGTTAAAGAAATAAAGTTGTGCAGTTCAAAAATCCAAGTTTACACCTGTTCCTGTAGTATATGTTTAATATTTGCAAAATAAAAAAAAACATTTAAAATAGAATTAAGTAATGAATCCTAGCTTTTTTTTTTTTTTTTTTTTTTTTTTTTTTTTGCAAAACAAATATCAAACCATAAATGTATTATTTCGATTTCGAACCGCTAACCGCGCAAAAGAAAAAATATCAAGTTTATTTACCTATGAAATATTTTTATTGGTCAGCAATCACAAAATCGAGCACAAAAATTAGAGACAAAAAGCTTTGTTTTTCAGTTGTTGAGATGGACATGTTCAAATATAATATAGTGCAAATTATCCCGGTCCTTGTATTTATAGGCTCAGGGGATAAATGAGTATTTTCCTGCAAAAACCGCCCGTACCGACACGATGCCGGCGATGCGACACGATTTGATGGGATGATGGGTTAAAACGTGTTAAAACAAAAACGAACAATGCATTTCCCAAGTGGTTGCGACGTGGAGTAGCGTTTTTAAAACCAATGTGGTTTCCAGTTATACTTGTAAAATGCATTTTTAACTCTAAGTAGTTACCTTGCATAATGATATTTTTATATTAATTATTTTACTAATAAATTAGTTTTAATTTTTTTTAACCGGGCGGCTGACTTGCCGCCCGTGTGCCCCGCACCCCTGGCACCCCCGGGTTGGAACGGCCCTGCTGGTTGCATTGTACTGGTGTTTTAATGATGAAGTTAATATATTGTATTGCTTTTTGTTACTTGATAATGTTCTAGGGTTCTACACTTCAAATAGCCAATTCTTGGTAAAATGGTACTTTCACAATGATTCATTATTATTTTTTTCTCTTTGTCAATTTTGGAAATTTTACGCCCACATCAGTGTTAGGGGGCCCCCATCCCAAGTTGTGCCTATAGTCAAGAATTTTCTAAATCGGGCCCTAGCTCTAGTCCCTAAGAATTATTTTCTAACCATGCAGTGGGGATTATATTATATTTAGATCTGGATAAGGCATTGATAAATTTGGTATCCGTGCTTTCGGGGGTCTTCCAGCTTATCGCGAAAGCCCATTCCTAAAATCGGGGACAAACAAAACAACTCTAATAGATAAAAGGCATTCCTGATGTGAGGTCAGATCACATTGTGTCTTCCAACTGTTTCAGACCAGGGCAAGGGAGATAACGGCCTTGTTTTGCAGGGAGGACAACTCAGAGGGTGCGTGGAATCTGATAAACAAGAAATTTTAGTTGAGGACGGAAACACAGCGTGCAGGTATAAACTTTGGCGAGACATGTTCAACGGAAGAATGGAGACAATATTAGGGAGCTAACTTTTCCCTTCGTGGACCGTTTACATAAACTAATAATGTGTAAGTTTCCACAAAAATCTAAAGATAAATATGATAAACATAGTAAATAATTATGTATATAGTATATAGTGTTTGTATCATAATATATATTTAACAACAATATTTAATATTTTTACGCTTCATAGTTAATTATGCTGTAACAGCAATGAAAACGAATCATAACAAAACACTGACCGAGTTCTGATCACGAATTATTTGCTTGTTTATACTATATGTTAAACAAGTTACGAACTATTTAATTGTGTATAATATAGTTAAATTCTAAAAATATGAATAACTGTCGAAGGAAGAAGCCGAAGCATACAATTTAAAATATAAAAATTTGTATTTAAATTAATATAATTTGTACATATCCTATGCATATTAAATATATACTTTGCATTTATATATATATATATATATATATATATATATATATATATATATGTATATATATATATATATATATATATATATATATATATATATATATATGTATATATATGTATATATATATATATATATGTATATATATATATATATGTATATATATGTATATATATGTATATATATATATATATATATATATATATATATATATATATATGTATATATATATATATATATATATATATATATATATATATATATATATATATATATATATATATAAGCAATTAAATATTGAAAAGGAAAAAAAAAGAAGGAGTCAGACTAAAAAAGCAAGACTGCACAGAAAGCTAGTGCCGATAATATAACAATAGTACATCAGAACATGAAGGCCTTGTAGTTAATAACCGGGGGGAGTTGTGACCCCCCCCCTCTCCGGTTAAGACATGTTTTTAAGCCATGGCAACACTCTCGGAGGTCACTACAATTCCAGAAACCTCATTGAAGCTGAAATATATATATATATATATATATATATATATATATATATATATATATATATATATATATATATATATATATATATATATATATATATATATATATATACAGGTAGCCCTCCTACAGCACGCCATCTTACAACACGGTTTCGTTCTAACACGATAGGATAAATTGCGGAAACCCTCATATAACACTGCAACCTGTAACACGGTTTCGCTCTAACACGATTAAAAAAATTGCGAAAAACTTTGTACAACACTGTACTTCTACAGCACTATATAACATGATTTTTGTTTAACACATTTAAAAACTAAATTACCTTAAAATAATGACGGGAAGCAATAAGGAACTATAGTGGCTTTACATGAAAATGTATAAACAAGTTAGACGTTGCAAAATATCTAAATGAAGAAAAAGGTTCTGAAAGTGAAGTTGATATCGTTCACCCGAAAAAACGTTCTCGTTTGATTCTACTGAGCAGTGATGAGGAAGAAGTTTATTAAATTAAGATTGCATTAAATGAAAATATTTTTTGTTTCTGTTCGTTTTGTGTTATACATACATTTATATTTTTATTAAAAATTAAGTTGCTTATATGGAATTTAAAAAAAACTGTTTGTTTTTAATAATTTTTCGGAATGTAAACCCCTCTTCTGTACTGGCTCTGGGTCTCATATAACATGGTTTCACACAACACGGCATTTTCTAGGAACCTATCTACCGTGTTACAGGAGGGTTACCTGTATATATATATATATATATATATATATAACCTCTGGTATATTTCCCAAGTGCTCCAAATTAATTTAAAAACATGAAAGAATCGGGTGGCTGGGAATCCATCGCTGTCATGATGAAGGGAAAATTAACATAAATTCTAATAGCGGATAAATATTTTATTGTCCTTTATAGGAATTTAAGCTACCAGAACGATCTCTGTATGAATTTAGGAACTAAACCAAACTAACATATTAAAAACACTAAATTCGAAGCAACACTACTCTGCGATCAGCCGAAATACCTTTGTGTCCAGGCCGAATGTGGCACTTTAATTCCGTAGTCCTGTAAATCCATCTATGAAGTCAATTAGTGGAAGAAGTTACGAGCCTTCTAGATGTCTGCGGGGTCAAAACTGAGATAACAATTGGTTAAAATCGGTCTTCGTTCCTTATGGTGTTTTTGTCAATGGGAGCCACATACCTCTGACGGCACTTGAGATCTGGTCTGATGTGTTCTGACCTGGGATGGGTGGGAGCAGAATAAGTCACAACAAAAACAACAGCAATAATGAATACGCAATAGCTAACGCTAATCGGTAAACGCCCCTTTTATGCTTTTTTTTTTTATTAAAAAAATACACATAAAATTCCCGTGTACCACAAAGTATCACATGGGACTTACAGAGGTAAGTATAAAACACTAAGAAAACATAAGAAACAGACAAAATAAAACAAATAAAAGAAACTAAGAAGAATTACAAATATTTACAATAAATTTACAAAATAAGCCGAAAGCACACTTCCCAGAAACGAGCAGAGAGAAATTGGGAGGCCAGTTAATATTTAAGTCCTTAAGAGCCAATTTAAAAATATTTCTCTCCCTGCGGTACTTCGAACACAAAAACAGAACATGTTCAGCATTTTCCTCGCCACCAACGCTGCAATCACAGGGGGTCGCCGAACACAATTTGAATCTACTCAAATAGCTCTTAAAATTTCCATGTCCTGTGAGGAACTGAGTCAATTTGTAGTTAGCAAAGAAGTGATGGCAAGAGATTCTCATTCTAATGGACGGGAAAAATTTCTTGGTTAAACTACCATTATTTGAGCTGACGTATTCTTGGTTCCATGACTCCACCATACTCTCAAACATGACCTTCTTAAAAAAAGATTTGGGAATATTGACACTAATGTCAATTTCACGCCTTGTAGCGGACTTGGCAAGGAAGTCGGCTCGCTCGTTACCAAAGATACCAGTATGCCCACGAACAAAAGCAAAGAAAACAGAGACGTTTTTACTTTCAAGGGTTTTGAGTTGCCTTTGAATTTCGACGATAATTTTATGCTTTGGATTGAAAATAGATTAGAAGTCCCCAGATATTTGATCTTCACTGTCCACCTTTGGCAGTTTAGTGAATTAGACAAAATATAGGAAAGAAAGTAAGTAAAATTTAAGAGTTAATTATTAATATCCCATCTACAACCGTTTACAAGTATTAATCCTAGTCTCTAAAAATAACTTTTGCTCTAAAAATACTTTCCCTCGAACTTACACGTATGTCGGCTCAGAATTCAATATACAGGGTAGTCATAAAAAAGCTTTGCCGATATATGGACCTTTAGCGGCTGTTCCGTTCAACTGACCGAGATGAGACTTCAGATATAGTTATTCAGAGGTATGAGCTCGGGATTCTATGAACGGCAACAATGTGGCGCTCGCGGTTACAGTTATAGGCACAGAAACTCGAAATTTTCGAAAGGCGACAACCTCTTTTTCCCGTCGCAAAATGCTCAGCGCATGAGAAAACCCTATATAACGTTGGAACGGTATGTGTATCACAAAAAACGGACGCGTTATGCACGCACAAAAAACAGCTCTGCGAACGGTTTACTAAAACACTATCGGGGCGCACGGAGGAAATTTGCATATGACAGAGACAAGACACCAATCACTGATGACGACACAGATCGGACAGAAGAAAACTTTTATTTGGATTACACATTTTCGACATGGGTGGCATCATCGTGTTTTTGTTGGCCGTTCGCAGAGCTGTTTTTTGTGCTTGCATAACTCGTCCGCTTTTTTTTGTGATAAACGTACCATTCCAACGCTTTTTAGGGTTTTCGCAAACGCTGAGTATTTTTCGACGGGAAAAAGTGGGCGTTGGAACAAATATTTTTATATCACTTGCGGCTGATGATTATTTTCTGTGCCAAGGCAGAATGGGAACTGGTGCGATGCTTTGTGTGTATACACACACTCATAAATATTCTCTATGGTTTTCGCATTTTATTTTAGACTGGTCAGCTTGCTAATAACGATTGAGTTGGCATATCGTCTGTTTTGACAAATTAAAAAAGTGATAGCCCATATAAATGTGTGAACTTCACATTTTGAATGAAGACTCTTCCTTCTTACACATTTATGGGCGGACTTTAGAATTCCTGTAAGCTAACATCCGACCCTTTTTTTGGTATGTAAAAAAAAGTCCTTAATTTTTCCTGGTTGCAAATGGATTTTTTACTTCTCGTTCCTTACAAATTTTGTTATCGTTCTTTATTTTAACATAACCCCTCACTGAACATATTTAGTTTTTTAAATTAGTTGTAAGAAAGAATGTAAAATGTACTTTTGATGAAAAACTTGAAATGATTTCAAAGGTTTAAAAGAGAAATGGAAGGTATACATTAAACACTACTTATAAATAAATTACCTTCGTTGCTAAAATTGCAGACCATAATCTAAAGTAATAATTTTCTTGCTTTGTAGGACGTATAATGTCTTAATGATCTAACTATTACGTGAAAGTACATAGACATAGACATAGTCTATGTCTATGTCTAGACATAGTACATTAACGAGGCACCAGGGAGCAGGACTCCATATCCTCGGTATGGATAATTTTCTGTGGTTATATTTCCGTTCTTAGGATTAACAGAACAGTGTTGACTTGAAAGTTAAATTATAATAATAATAATATTAATAAATAAATAAATACTACTACTACTACTACTATTAATAATAATAATAATAATAATAAATAAATAAATAAATAAAAATAAAAATAATACTAATAATAGTAATAAATAAATAAGTAAATAAATATAAATTAGACAACGATTTAATAAGGCAGATTAAAAAAAAAAAAAAAGATACGGTGGCAGACGATTAAACAAAAATCAGTAAGATAGTCTTGAGGTCGATCCATCACAAAACGACAGGTCAGAACCATTGATTATTCACCCTGGTTTCCTTCCCTATTCTTAACTTTCCTACCAAGCTCTTCTAAATTCTAAATTATTACGTGAAAGTACCTTTTACGAGCAATGTTATAGTTGTGAAATAAATAATTTGTCAAAAACTGGTGTGGCGAGTATTCGTTAACTAATTGCGTTAATTGTTTTAGACAAGCTTAAACATTGAAGTAAACAGATAACGTTAGGAGGAATATGTATTTTTTCTTTAAAATTTGAAACAATTCTTTTTTATTTTTTGCTCATCAATGACGCATAAATAGTAATAATTCATAAATTGTTGAATTACTCTTTAGTAACACATTAATAGTTCGCCAAATAATAATTAAAGAAACAATTTTTTCTTTTGTTTACAGTAGTTTATAGTTTAGAATAAATTAATAAATTGATTAATATAAATAATACACATAATTATCTAAAATTATTTTTAACTATACTAGCTAAAAATTAATAACAATTACTAGTGTTATTACCTTCCATTTTTGTTCAAAAGTGGCTTTTTCAAAAGCCTTTACAAAGAAATTTATGAATGATACTTTGTATTAAAAAAATGATATTCAAAATTAAGTAAGACGATTTTTATTCATTAGTTTCCTCTAATTTTCTTGCATCTAATATTTAATGAGATATGTGAACTGCGAGGTCGAATTCCACACAGGTATATTCTTATACATTCTTGCAGGGTGTCCAGCTGCGATCTTTTTTTTTGTTGCTCTTAATATTCATTGCAGAAGAGCTCGATTCTCACAAATATCACGTTAACACGGGAAAGCTTTGATAAGCTTTTTTCTTTAAATTTCGGTAAAATTACTTCTAGAAAAAAAAGGGTTTTTCTGACCATACGTCACAATCTGTCATTGCTCTTAAATTACAACTCCTCGCTTGTTGGCTAAGAGATGCAATTTTCATATTCGTAAACCCCTTTATTTAAACTTTTTTTTCTATATTTTGGAATCGGTTGACATAAGAATAATTTACTCGCTTTATTTATTACCAATATCTAATGCGGTAGGATTACGTTACTGCCGACTTATGAACAAAGACACATGAAATTCAAAAGAAACAATAGACAATTTGAACACAGGAGTCATACGGCACCTTGTTGATCCAAAACATACAATTACGCTGAGAGCGTCTTTGATGACCTACAGTATAATTGCTCTAAACACGATAATTATGCATGATTAAATGGTATCGTGAAAGATTTCATGATGATATTTCTTCTCTTGCGAAATTTTCAAAATGTTTAAATTTTTTTCTTTTTCCGATTTTAGTTCCACCTGAAACATCGCTCTCTATGACGAGACAGCACAGGAACGTTCAAGATCTATCCCAGTTTTGAACCTACGCACTCACTAGGGAATAGCTAAACACGTTATGATCTTAACCGTAATTTTCCGCGCGGTTTAGTTGTTATCTACGCAAAGATTACTTTCATTACAAGTAATCTATAAAACAGTTCCGTAACTGACTGACTGACATAAAACGCACAGAACAAACCACTGGACCTAAAGGGCTGAAATTTTGCATGGCGATTCTTCTTGTAGTGTAGGGGTGCACTGGGAAAGATTTTTGAAAAATTCTTCTTCGAGTTTTTAAAATTCAATTTTTAAGCTGGTTTAGTATCTTTTTTTAAGTTCGGATTTAAAATAATAATTTGAGGGTTATAAAATTTATATCACGAGAAGGGTCATACATATTCCTTTAAGACGGAATATTTTTCGAATCTTTACCTCCATTTTCGGATATTTTGTGAATCTTTAACGATTAATTTTTAGAATTTAATTTATTAAATGCTTATCACGTTATTTCTTTTTCTGGTACTTTAAATTAATTTATCGTCACGTGCATAACAACAATATAGACAAAAAAAATATTTTTTTTCTTGCTAATGCGGAAGACGATTGGACATTATCTCAAAAAATATTAAAATACAGTAAAAGATATGTTCCTCATACTGTACTATATTCTTTAGTGTGTTCTATTAGATTTAATTTGAATATCTTCTTCTACATTATTTTGTCTATAAAAATATCCCTTGAGATTTTTTATAAATATATATTTTCTTTTTTTTTTTACAACAACTGCATATATTGATCGTTGTATTTATTAATATATATATATATATATATACTTGTTTATTTATTTGCAATTAAGTGCGGGTTTCCGTCTAGTATAAATATAAACTCGATAAAAAATATTAATGGTAGATTATAGTCGATCCGATAGGATTCATTTACGGAAAGCCTAACTTTTCGTTGTAACTCCCGTACTGAATTCGGTGAGTTTTGTGAAAACATTTGAAATTAAAAAATATTTATATTTTTTTTCTTTAAATTAAAAAATATTTATACTATATTTTCTTTTTTTTTTAAGCATTTTGGTGCTTTTTTGTTCAACTGTTTACTGCTACTGGGTTTGGCGCGCTGCCAAAATTCGCGACGCAGAACAATTTTTTTCTCTCCGAAGGGACGTTCTTGAGGAACGTAATCCTACGTTAAAAATGTCGTATTGAAAGAATTATCAGGAGATCTTAAAAAACAAAACTGAAGTAAAGCGGCAGGGCACTTCTAGCTTACACCTAAAATCGGCGTGCATGGAATACGTTTTTCTGGAGGCTCCCTCCCCCCCAAAGAAAAAGAAAAAAGGAAAAAATCTAAATTAAAATCTCCGCTTAAAAATATCGAAAAATTTCATTCTAATTTTAACGTAATTCTTTAAGCATTTCGAATGCCCTAGATGTACACACAAGGAAGTTAGTGTGAAATAAACATCTGATGTATTTCAAATTGCTATTCGGTAAAAACATTACTCATCTGGTGAATACTTGAGCAATCTTTACCTGGCAACTTTAAACACTTCAATAACAGTTTAACCACGGAGTAGAGATGGATCCATGGAGAGTGGTTCCTGGTCGCAATTTTGCATTGGCAGAAATGAAGGTAGCTTACCATGTGCAATTTAGATGCCAGCATACGATGATATTCAAAATATACGGTAGTTCATTAGCATATTGTTCTCCTCATTCAAAAACCAGAACGTTTTTGAAAACAGTAAACAAAACCTATTATTTTTATGTAACTTCTTTTTGTTACCGATAAAAAAAATTCTGGCTGATAGTAATGCCGTACAATCTAGAAGCAATTGGATTATGATTTTTTGGAGTTTGGGGCCACCCTCTTTTAACTGAATTCCACGAGTTTAACGCAAGTGTTCATTTTAAATTAGATAACTTATTCCTGTCATCTCTTTGAATTGATGTTCGATTTATGTTTTTACTTCTCAAGTGTAAACTGATGAAGCATATTACATAATGCAAATCACAATACAAATATTGCAGAGTTTTGCAAAAGCATTCTGAAGAACACTTGAAATCTTCGGATAATTTCTGAGATACTCTGATTGGGAGGACAACAACACTAATAATATTTTCGTCAACCGGTGATAATTATGCTCGCTTGAGACTCAGTTCCGGAGGTGCTGTAATTAAATTGAATCGGACAAATTTCTGAAACAGCATTGTCCTTATAACTTGAATACCAGTTTAATTTGTTTGACATCTGTAACAACTGTTTTGAAAACTTATAAATAATTTTATTGTATTTGAGTTCCGGTGTCTTAAACAATAATTTTAATAGTTCTGTTTAAAATATCTTATAAATCCTTTAATATAATCTTATCTATAAATCTTCCAATACATATCTTTTGTAATGAGATTCTCAGATGTAAATCAATCATTCCTACAGGCTGGAGCAGTTTAGTGCTCTCTTTTCTGAGATCGCTCCGTACAAATCAGTATTTCCGAAAGTTTGTTTTCAGGGATCCCAGGATTCCGACAGAATATTCTGATGTTTCGTAGGACACGGTGTCATTTAGTAAAATTAAATATAAACGCTGCGGATCAAAAGTTAGACTGTTTATATATTTATAGTGATTTCCTTAAAAAATGTGAACTGTAACCAACTGGTTTAAACAGGGTATCATTACTTAAAATCTCTCATACGTGTAGCCCCACAAACTGTGTACCATCACTAACTGATTCCCCAAAAATGCGGCCTTGCAAACAGCCGCCGGTATCGTAAGAAGCAATCCCTAAAACTCTCTTTGACTCCTTGGACAGAAACAACTACTAGAGTTCGTGCCGACGTGCCAACACTCTCGTAACTCTGCTTGCTGAGAAAAGATGTTTGGCAGTCGATCCAATGATTCCGAGTTGGTAGCAGCATATTTTCGTGTGTGCCTGTACGATTGTTAAAATTGTGTAATTCTGTAAATAATTGTTATGTTTTCATCAAATTAGTTAAAATGTCACCTAGGGTTTCATTTTTTCACTGTCGGGATCAAGTTTACTTTCTCCCTGACTTCAACAGGTCTCGGTTGTTATGTGACTATTCCGGCGAATGGCCACAGAACTAGATTTTGAGATTGAAATCCTCAACGATATTAAAAATCTTCTCAGCTCTTTATCAGGAGACTTAAAGAGACTTAACTGAGTATTGTTCAAGTACTTAGATAAGTATTTTGCTCAACATTCATTCAAATTTAGAGAAATGCCAACGTAATATCTGAGGGTTATAGAAAATAAACTGATATTACTTCAGTTACACAGTTAATCCTGAGTTTGCAGAAGTTACGGTCGCAAATTGATTGTGCGATGTATCTGATGAATATCCGGATTTATGAAATCGGGCTATCTAGTTCTACTATAGTTATTAACAACATGCTTGTGTGGCTCTTACTTTCCAAATTATGATACTTCAAAAAGTAATAATTTCAACAAACAAAACGCTATACCAGATATGAAAATTTTATTTTCCAATATTAAATTTATATTTTTTAAATAATGGAATAAAATCAACATCAACATTCTTCACTTTAAAACAGAAGCATGCAGCTCTTGAAAATCATCAATAAAAATTTTAAATTGTATCTAGTTTCGAAATAGTAATTATAGTTCTTCAGGGCAGGAATCACGGCCCGATTTAGAAAATTCTTGACTATAGGCACAACTCGGGATGGGGACCACCTAATACTGATGTGGGCGTAAAATTTCCAAAATTGACACACACAAAAAAAAATCATGAATCATTGTGAAAGTACCATTTTACCAAGAAATGGCTATTTGAAGCGTCGAAGCCTAGAACATTATCAAATGACAAAAAGCAATACAACATATTAACTTCATCAATAAAACACCAATACAATGCAATCAGAAAAACTTATTAATCCCTTATATACACTATAACACACATATGATGAACTATACATATAACTATACATATGATGAATCAATCAATCAATCAAATTTGAAAGGATATATAAAAAAATTGCTATTAAAAAGGGTAAAATAAAAAAAATTGAATTTTTTCTTTTAAAAATTGGGAATTTTTTCTTTTAAAAATTGGGAATTTTTTCTTTTAAAAATTGGGAATTTTTTTCTTTTTTACCTTCTAAAATTAAATTCTTTTGGGGCCCCCCAACATTTTGGGGCCCCTTGGCCCGGGCCTAATGGAAAATCAGGGCCTGGCGGGAAGCATTATATGTGAACCTCTTATTCGGATAATTCATAAATTTATTAAACACTTCGGAAATTTTACGTTTGAAATATTCGTCAGATTCTACACCGACGTTGCATTAATTTTTTCACAATTATAAATTTGTGATTATTTGAAACAAAGTTTTGTTTTTCATTAATTATACGCTCTTTTAAAAGAATGGCCGTATTTTGACTGATCAAAATTATCAAGGGAAGCACTGGGCTTTAAAGTATAGGTGAGTTTCCTTGATTTTTAGAAAATCGCTAAACAACCCAGAGAGAAAATAACGTACATTTCACCAGCCCCGCACCTACGGGAATTTTAATCCAAACATATCTCATTCGTTAGTACCGGTTAGTACTACAAAAATTTTCATTAGTACCGAATTTAAAATGAATTTATTGCAATTTTTTATTGCTGGGCTGGTGAAATGCGAGCTCCGCACTTACGCAATTCTAGAATTTCACTAGTGCCATTCGTTAGTACTTCGTTAGTACCTGTTAGTACCGCAAACATTTTCGTTAGTAAAGAATTTAAAATGAATTTATTGAAATTTTTTAATGTGGGGCTGGTGAAATGTGAGCCCCACACCCACGCAATTCTGGAATTTCACTAGTGTCATTCGCTAGTACTTCGTTAGTACCGGAAAAATTTTCGTTAGTTCGAAAATTTTTGCGGTACTAACGAAGTACTAACGAATGGCACTAGTGAAATTCCAGAATTGCGTAGATGCGGGGCTCGCATTTCACCAGCCCCGCAATAAAAAATTGCAATAAATTTATTTTAAATTTGGTACTAATGAAAATTTTTGTAGTACTAACCGGTACTAACGAATGAGATATGTTTGGATTAAAATTTGCGTAGGTGCGGGGCTGGTGAAATGTACGTTATTTTGTCTCTGGGTTGTTTAGCGATTTTCTAAAAATCAAGGAAACTCACCTATACTTTAAAGCCCAGTGCTTCCCTTGATAATTTTGATCATTCAAAATACGGCAATTCTTTTAAAAGAGCGTATAATTAATGAAAAACAAAACTTTGTTTCAAATAATCACAAGTTTATAATTTCACCAGCATTTCACCAGCCCCGCAATAAAAAATTGCAATAAATTCATTTTAAATTCTGTGCTAACGAAAATTTTTGCGGTACTAACCGGTACTAACGAATGAGATATGTTCGGATTAAAATTTGCTTAGGTGCGGGGCTGGTTAAATGTACGTGACAAAATAAGTTTGGAAACCACGCCCCCTTGAAGCAAATGTTTAAATCTTCACTTTGACAATAATTCTATTTCCAAAAGCAAATCTCTGCGGAGCTGGCTGTAATAATCTAACTTATCAGTGTGCCCCTTATCTGTTACAGCACCTGCTATCACACATATTTGAATGGCGGGGGATTTCTTGAGGGGGTGACGACCCCAAGATTCGTAAATCGCGCTCTCCGGGGGGAAAAATGAAATTCACCAACTGTTTGAAGAAATCTGTCTTCGCCGTTGCAAAGCGCACAGAGCAGACTTTTTCCCATCGAACAAGCGTCCCTCTCATACGAAAGTTTTTTGATTTACTAACACGAGAAAGTCATTCGTAGCGCAGCTGGCTCGTAGATCGACCCCCGGCTTGCAGGGTGTGACAGTTAGCTCTCTGGTCACATCAACATCCCAGCTATCGCCTACACAGATCCCGTATCAACCCGTATAAAACATACTCGGCGCCCCCGTTTCGTTTTTTTTTTTCTTTTTTTATTTTCCCTTCACATTTTATCTGGTTCATTGTGTTTTTTTTATTTTTTATTTTCTGTTCCTCTCGGCGTACATACCCACCCACCCGTCTGCGGAACCACCCGCGCGGTATCACGTGGTTTTAATCAATTGACGTCACAGTTAGATATAAGATCACTAAATGAGGGAGCCGAGGCTACCGCCATGTTTGATCCGCAATCAAAGAGGCGAGGCGGTGAAACGGATAGGGATTTATTTATTTACCTGATGTTTATTTACTCCTGGCAAATTTCTCTGAGGGTCTTGAACCCCAATACCATACAAAGGTCTTTTTCTTGATTCGTAGCTTTCTTGGATGCATTTACTTCCACGTGTGTTGAACAAAATAAAACTTTCATACTTTAAAAATAAATAAAAAAAATAAGTATAAATTCATGTTTTTTTTTATAATTTTTGAGCACACTTGAATAAAAAAGTAAAAACTGTAATAAACTTCGAGATTTCAAATACGCACCAACGTGTTGTTACTAATTGACATCATTATTTTTTCTCAGTCTGACAAACGATGCTAAGGCTTTGATATATTACTTGAAGAGAATAAATAAATAATAAATAATAATTATATATAATAAATATTTATATAATTATTATTTATATATTTATTATTATTATTTTTATTATTATTATTTATAATTTATTTTTATTATTATTTTTATTATTATTATTTATAATTTATTTTTATTATTATTTTTATTATTATTATTTATAATTTAGTTTTATTATTATTTTTATTATTATTATTTATAATTCATTTTTATTATTATTTTTATTATTATTATTTATAATTCATTTTTATTATTATTTTTATTATTATTATTTATAATTCATTTTTATTATTATTTTTATTTAACTATTTATAAAAATATTTATATAATTATTATTTAATATACATATTTTTTTAAAATAATAATTTATATATAATAAATAATAAATAATTATTATATATAAATTATTTATTTATATATAATAATTACAAGCATTTGAATATTATTGGAAGTAAATGATAATAAAAATTTTTACAATTAACTCATGTACTAGTTCTTTAATACCTAGTAGTGTTTTTATTAGTTTTTAGATTTGACTAATCTGATTAACCTAAATTTTATCGAAAAAAGCAGAAACTTAAATCTGTCAAAGTAATAACAGTAACAACTAATGCTAAACAAAAATGGAAAAATAATTAAAACTCTCTAATACAACTAGAATGTTTATTTTTCCTGATTTGTAATTATCATGACTTACAATTACTTCCAGGAGTAACAAAGAAAGTTTATCTTTAAAAAATAAACCAAATGTAAATATTTTTAAAAATTTATGCTGTTTATGTTTATTTTTAACTGGAAAAATATTATGAAATTCCTGATACAATCCAGAATTTTTTTACGATCCTCGATTTCTTGGCATGAGTTCATGTTCACGTGGGATGAATAAAAAAATTTCTTTTCTTAAAAATTAATTAAAAATAACTAGAAAAAATTCAGTTCGCGATTTTAAGTACGAACCTAGGTGTTATTGATTAAATTCATCACATTTTCTTCTTCTGTGAAACGTCGCTAAGATATCGCTATATGGATTGTTTTATTGGAAATTTTGGCGAACTTATAAAAGGCAGAACCTGAAATTCCCTAAAGTACCTTAGTATTAATAATCATAAATTCAAATTTATGGTTTTTATATTCATTTAAAAAACAAATTAAATAAAAAATAAAATTAAATGGAATTAATAATCAAGCGTTTTATAAAAGTCCTGACACACTACAGGAAACGTTTATTTATTTATTTTTAGATACGTAAATATGTAAAACAAATATTTTTCTGTAGTTTATGTCTGCTTATTTTCTTCATATCCTTTTTGATTTTTATTTACAGTGAATTTTAACTTTTTTTGAGATTTTTACCTGTTTGCGTTAAAAAAAAATTCTTGTTCAAAAGATAGTATTAATAAAATTTTGTACGATATTTTTTACGTTAATGCCATAATTTTAGGATCTAGAATCCATAATTTTGTCTTTGAAGATTGGCAACACTGGAGTGTGCTCACGTTTGTCACTTGTTACGTCTCGCATTTTTTTTTTTTTTTAACTGGACGGAGTGGTCACAGCAGAGAAAGGGTTGCAATAATAATATGTCGGTAATAAAAAATAAATTTAGAAACCGGCTTTCGGTTATTTCACCGCTTCGACTTAGCTTGACTAATTTAGAACCCACAATTGAAAAGTTAATTGAAGACGAGCAGCAGCAATCTTCTCATTAACATTATATGCCAAATAAACAAAAGTTATAGATATTTAACTCTGTAGTAATAAGGGGGCTGATTTCTTTTGTTTTGTTTCTTTTTGCAATAAATTTGTGATTATTTTTTAGGATCTTCTGTGATTTTTCCCACAGGATAATTTATTTATATATAATAATTACAAGCATTTGAATATTATTGGAAGTAAATGATAATAAAAAATTTTACAATTAACTCATGTACTACAGAGGCTGTTTACACATTTTTAGACGATGTATATTGTATTCACAAAACTAAATTACATAAAATTCTTGGGTTTTAAATGTTCTATTTGACATCCCTTATTCTGAGCTATCTTTCGCCACCGCAATTTCCAGGATAATAATACCTTTTGAAGTGTCAGAAGAGGTATTCTATCCCATTCCTCCTGAACAGATTTCCAGAGTCCTGTAAGGGTTTTGGGACGACGTTTGCATAATGCAGATTTTAAAAGTCCGACAGCACGAAAATCCATAGGTGATACATCGGGAGATTTAGTAGGGATATCAGTGAAGGGTATGGCCTTGATACCAGTTTTTTGTTCCATTTCTTTTAGGAAATTTACAGTGGATTTTGATGTGTGACTGCTAGCTTTGTCCTGATGGAGTCTCACAGATTGATGGCACTGTTGCTAAAGCGATGGTATTTCATTCAGAAAAATTGGCGATAAAATATGTTCCTGATAGTATTTGGAGTTAATCTTGACATTTTTTTCCACTCTCTGCATTTTTAACTTGCCATTATAAGAAAAACCAGCAACAATCATGAATCCCTTAGAAAAACTTACTTTCGATTCTTTGAACCATGCACTTAAATTTTTTTCTCCCCTTTTATGATAATAAATGGCTCTTTTTTTGTTGCAATCATTTAAATACACCCATGATTCATCTATTGGGACAATTGTTTTCCATTTTTCTTTGGATAAGTGTTTCTCATATAGAATTCTGCAGCGTGTCCTGCGTTCAGCGATATGATTTGGAAGAAGACGATGCACATTGCGTTTTTTCGCTTTCTTAAGATTTAAATCAACGTTTATCATTTTGTTTACAGTGGACACCGAGCATTTTAATGATTTTGCAACTGTCCTTTGACTAGGGGGATTTTATTTTAACATTAAACAACGTACCTTTGCAATAGTCGAAGAGGTCCGTTTTTTCCTTGGATACTTGTTTGGAATTTTTGTCCCACTTGAGGCTCCAATTTGACGTTTTTTTCCTTTCTTGTTGACGATATTACCTATCGACGCTTTAGATATCACAAAACCATGACTCTCACATCGTTTTTGGATAACGGAGTATGCATATTTCTCTTCGGAAAGAGCATAAATGTAGCCTTCGAACCACTGCTTTGTTAAAAACGCCATTTTGAATAAAAACAAAACTTTCAAGCCGCAGACTATAATTTTGACTTTTAAAAACATACTACAATTGCAATTATTTCTTTTGCAGTAAACGATTTTTTATTACCGCTTACCAAAATCGTCTAAAAAATGTGCGAACAGCCTCTGTAGTTCTTTAATACCTAGTAGTTTTTTTATTTAAAAAAAGTGCCACCTGTTCGCGAAATTTTTCCAGAAATTTTACTGGTCCGAAGGCCAAAAAAGGTTGAGAAACACAGATCTAGACATAAACATAGACATGGTTCATTAACTTGGCACCAGAGAGCAAGGCTCCATATCCTCGGTATGGATAATTTTTTGTGGCTATATTCCCGTTCTCAGGATCAAAAGAAAAGTGTTGACTTGAAAGTTAAAAAATAATAATAATAAAAATAATAATAATAAATAATGATAATAATAATAAATAAATGATAAAAATAATACTAAACGTAGTAATAAATAAATAAGTAAATAAATATAAATTTGACAGCTATTTTATGTGGCAGATTTAAAAAAAAAAAAGATACGGTAGCAGACGATTAAGCAAAAATCAGTAAGATACTTTTGAGGTTGATCCATCAAAAAATGACAGGTCAGATCCAGAAGCGCCGGTAAATGTAATTTAGAATTTAGAAGAGGTTGGAGGGAAAGTTAAGAATGGGGAAAGAGACCAAGGTGAATAATCAAAGTGGCCTTAGGACACCTATAGTATTCCCTTGGGTCGTAGTCGGGGAGGTTAGCTATTTCTTCGTTGTCTATTGAATATAATCTATTGTAGAAGTTAGATGCGAGATCTTTAATGTGTTGCCGAATAGGTTCGATTCTAAGATCCCTGTGCATAAATACGTTTTTAAGGTACCAGGGCGCCTTCCTAATACTGCGGAGTGATTTATTTTGAACTAGCAGCTGAGCGACTCAGTTTTATATTTTCTTTTGCAAAACAACTCAACTGAAGTAACAAATGTAAGGAATGTTACCATTACCTGTCATCATAAATATACGTTGTTAAGGGGTATTCTCTATATGGCTGATTCTAAAACATCGTGATTAAAAAATGTGAATTTCCATTATTTCAGCCTTCCATGCCTTCCTAATACCGCGGAGTGTTTTATTTTGAATTATCTGCAATCGCTGGATATCGGTATCAACCGCTGAGCCCCAAACTGGCACGGCATAACGCTGGTCTAGTATATACTGATCAATGTTTGTTTAATTTTTCAATATAAAAAAAATTAATTCAGGTAGTCTCTTCTAACGAAACTATCGCGGGTATATATATATATATATATTACGATATTATCAGAAATCAAATATCGATATTAAAATATCTAATATCGAAGGGAAAATATCGTTATTTCGATATTTTCGATATCAGTATCCCTCCCTAGTTCGAGTTCCCATTCTTGGCGTGGACGTTTGTAGCCGTTCGGAATCGGCTTTAAGCAGTAGGTCCCGGTCTAATTACCCGCCGAGTAGCAAAAAATTGACCGTTGCGCTCTAAACCAAATCTAAACCAAACCAAATCAAGTCCAAAATGAAATTTACCAAGAAAGTATGCAGAAATCGGTTTACTGCTTCTTACCTTATTGACGCATTGAGAGTAGCATAATAACAAGTATAAAACTGATTTTTCTAAAATATTCAAAAGTTTATCTAATATAAGAAATCCTTCTCCTTTTTAAAATAAACGTTCGAATCTATTTAGGTTTTTATTTTTATTTTTTACGCTATTATATTATGAGGTATAGTGTATTATATATATAGTGTGCTACATTGCTGACTGCGTCCGTAGCAAACATTTGCATGTGGCCCGGGGAGAAAAAGTTTGATTATGGCTGTTCTAGATAAATAATGTTTACATCATGATTCATTTTTTTTTTACTTCTACCAGAAATTTCTTAAAACAAATTAAATTTTCACGGTTATTGAATTAGTGCAATTATTTACGATTTCTTAAAGTGACTGCACAATTAAAAGTTTCTTAATTCCTGATGTCTGATAAAAGAATACAATCTGAAAAATGTTTATTTGAAATGCATGCAATCTAGAATCGTGATTTACATGTTTCACCTTCCTCAGGTAAATCGGAGATCTTCCTTAATGGCAGTAGAAGAAAATAAAAGAATTGATTTCACGCCAAAAAGTTTAACCTGTACCTTTAGCCTCACAACCATAGGCGTAGCGTTCTTCTAACTTTTTTAAAAAAAATTTATTTGGGGGGGTGGGTGGGGAATTGAATTCAGTTAAGGCCCTCTTCAGCTCATTGACTGCCGGACGGTCCTTAACCTTTACCTTACGGGGTGGGATAGCATGTATCCCAAGAATACGGGCCCAAGAATAAATAAATATCTATCTATCTATCTATTTATCTATCTATCTATCTATCTATATCTCTCTTTCTATATATATATATAAACCCCATAATGGCCATTCTTACACAGGAAGTATGAAATTTCCCGTTCTAAAGAGGGAATTGGAAAAATGGGCCCCGTAGGCTAAAGGTTAAAATATGAAATATTATGATTTTTTTAAATTGAATAACAATGGAATTGATGTTTGAGTAGTATTCAAAAGTTATACAGTGAGAAAAATAAATATAATATAGATAAAAGAAGAAAAAAATATAGCATCGAAATTTTGTTATGGATCATATATTTGTTAAAAACTATGTTAAGGCTAAAGACATAATCGGAATCTTCAGATTCACAGTTTGAAAAAGCGGATAAGAACCAACTTTCTTAAAAGTTTTCTACAATTTTCCGATTTTAACTGAACTTCTATTAATGTTTTTATTTATTTCAAGTTAAGTTGGAGGGGCACGTGCCCCCCGACGATACGCCTATGCTCACAACTCTCGTTCTCAATTCTGTTTTTCAGCATCACATATGAAATTTTTTTTTTCGGAAATCCATAAATAACGTATGAATATTATAAGTTCAGGACCCCAAACCCCACTTCTAGCTGTTAAAAATTATTACTTTTTTTGTTTAAAGAAATATTTTTTTATCACAAGCTCTCTCAACAGAACTGTGAATATTTGGATACAGCGAATCTTGAAGAGCATTCTATTTCCACAATAAACAGTGGTTACGACCCAGTGGATTGCAAACAGCTGGGGTCTCATTGTAGTAAACGAGTAATCAGGTGTCAGCTGGTGCAAGATTTTTTCAACTTGATAATCCAACTTGTTTACTTATTGGATTACTGATCTGTTTAATTTCAAAATATATTCATGAAATGAACCCTAAACAGAATGATTCTACAGAACTGTTTAGTGTTTGCTCCTCAAGAAATGTTCACAAACTAAATAGTCGCAACTTTAGATTTTTAGTGAAAACTATTTGTTCTGTACAATTTACCCGGTATCAACAAATAAATAATAATAAATAATAATCAACATTTCAAACCCTAAACCAGACACTCCCAGATACTGCAGCAATAGTATATCAGCGTTCATCACATTCAGGCATTATAGAAATTCTCAGACATTGTGGAAAAAGTACATCAGCGTTCATCACATGTGATGAACACACATATATTTTTGCTACAATAAATGGGAAATACAAGCAAATAATAATAATTAATATATAATAATCAACATATACGAATAAATGATAATAAATAATAATTAACATATTAAACTTTAAACCAGACACTCCCAGTAATTATAGCAAGCTACAATATCTGGGATTAAATTTACTATTTTTTTGTTGTCTGATTATTATTTAAATACTCAAATCTACGAATAAATGATTAAAAAATAATATTCACCATTTCAAACCCTAAACCAGATACTCTCAGATATTGCAGTAATAATATATCAGCGTTCATCACATTCAGGCATTATAGAAATTCTCAGATATTGTGGAAAAAGTATATCAGCGTTCATCACATCTGATGAACACACATATATTTTTGCTATAATAAATGGGAAATACAAGCAAATAATGATAATTAATATATAATAATCAACATATATGAACAAATGATAATAAATAATAATTAACATATCAAACTTTAAACCGTACACTACCAGTAATTGTAGCATCCTACAATATCTGAGATTAAATTCACAATTTTTTGTTGTCTGATTATTATTTGATAAATAATAACCAACATCTACGAATAAAAGATAAAAAATAATAATCAACATATCAAACTTTAAATCCAACACTCCCTGAAATTCTCAGATATTGTGGAAAAAGTATATCAGCGTTCATCACATCTGATGAACACACATATATTTTTGCTACAATAAATGGGAAACAGAAGCAAATAATGGTAATTAATATATAATAATCCACATATACGAATAATGGTAATAAATAATAATCAACATATCAAAGTTTAAACCAGACACTCCCAGTAGTTGTAGCATGCTACAATATCTGGGATTAAATTTACTATTTTTGGTTATCTGATTATTATTTAAATAATCAGAACCTATGAATAAATGATACTAAATAATAATCAACATATGCAACTTTAAATCAGACACTCCCAGTAATTGTACCAAGCTACAATATCTGGGATTAAATTTACTATTTTTGTTGTATGATTATTATTTAATTATTAAATAATCAACATCGATGAATAAATGATAATAAATAATAATCAACATAATAAAATTTAAACCAGACACTCCCAGTAATTGTAGAATGCTACAATATCTGGGATAAAATTTACTATTATTTATTTGTTGTCAGATTGTTATTTATTATTATTTATTTATAGATGTTGATTATTATTTATTTATTTTGTAGATCATTATTTATCGTCAAATAAATAAATACAGTTTTAAAACAAACAAATAAAAAATTAAATAATCATTCAATAAATAATTTAGTACATTAATGATAATAAAATTCAAAATAAATTATGCATTCATATCCATATTTACAATTGTTGTTTCATGACCTCATTTATGATTGATTTTTTTGTTGACTTCCGCTGTGAAATTGTTGTTTTTAAGATTAGAAATAAATGTAATAGCTTAATAATAAAAATACATTTCTCTGAAAATAAACAAATATGTTTGATATGATCAGGAATTAGTAAATGCAAACTAACAAATAAAACAAACAAATAAAAATTAAATAACCATGCAATGAATAATTTAGTAAATAAATAATAATAAAATTCAAAATAAATTATGCATTCATATCTGCATTTACAATTGTTGTTTCAAGACCACGTTTATGATTGTGGTTTGTTGACTTCCGTTGTGAAATTAATGTTTTAAGATTAGAAACAAATGTAATAGCTTAATAATAAAAATACGTTTCTCTGAAAATAAATAAATATGTTTGATATGATCATGGATTAGTAACTGCAAACAAAATCTAAATGCCGAAACACTAATTTTGCCAAGATATATTTTTCTTAAAAGGAACCTCAGGTTTTCAGAGTTCATAGCTTTCAAAGTTTACTCACGAGTAATAAGCTCTGTCTAGGTTTGTGGAATTCGAACAAAAATGATATTATACTAATATTAAACAATAGCTGTTAAACAGAATTATAACATTCTTTTTTTCTATTCTGATCATCTATTAGCATTCATGCGTCAGATATATACAATCATATTTGTGCACCATTCCCATCATTTCAGATCAAACATGGAGGATGCTTTCCCACCTTGATTTTTCGGCTAGCGCACCACATATTAAAAGTTGGCCCTCTCATTTGGCGACAGTTTTTTGGCGCTAAAATCGCGGTGCATGGAAGTGGCGGCGAGATACTTATCCCGTTATACAAGGCAGGAAAGTGTGTTGAGTTTATCTCTGTTCCTGATAACCAGAGGCGCTGGTCTAAGCTACGATATTTAAATTTGTTTTCGGAGGCTTGCTTTATGGGCTTATTTATTTATTCTGAGTGGAAAATCATTCATCTGGAGCGCTCTTTGACACACTTATACAATCTCGATAATTTTTAAATATCTTTTCCTACCGCCAGCTTCAAAATATAGATTCGGAAACTATTTTTTTTCCCTCGCACTTTACATTTAGATTCTCGGATATAAATAAAGAATTTAAATCTTCATAACAATAAGATTTTTATCAATTCGCTTTCAGTGTTTTATTTTAGTATTGTGTTTAAACATTTCAAAAACTTTTATTTTTTTTTCTGAATTAGCTTTTATTTGTTTATTTACTTTTTCAAGAGAAATTAGGATTAAATGACGTCATAAATCCGAAGGTAAAACAGAGTAGACTTTATTGTTTTTATATTAATCAATATATAGTATTAATATATAAAATTCTTTGTATTAAACTTCCATTAATGTAAAAAAAATTTTCAGGTAGTCTCCTTTAACGAAACTACCACGGGTTATTAAGGGGACAGTAGACTTTCAAAATTGTGAAATTTGTCCAAAAATTCGATTTTTGTTATTTTATTGAATTGTGAAACTACGGACGAGTAGGAATGTATTGCAAAAATAATTTTTTATTTCTGTAATTACTTTCCTAGTGCATTTGTATTTAATTTAGGTATTATGTGGTTACTAATAGCAATAACTTTAAATGTGTATTTCTCAAAATAAAAATTTTCATGTCATACGAATATTCAAACTGCTCCAGGCGCATTTCTAATTATCGTATTGCTTTGAAATTTAAGTTTCATATACTTAACATTATATCAAATAAATCTTATTGAAAAAAATTATGCTTCGTAGCTCATCTTACTATTAACAGCTGAAGGTAAACAAATGTATGTATGTTTGTTAGTGAGCAGTCCGGGCGACACGGGGACGGGCTAATCTCGCGAACCGAGCATAGCAGGATATCGCGACTGGTACCGATGGACTCGTATGGACGAGATGCGTGCACTGATGCTATCCTCAACTTTCAAAACTTTAAACTTTTTTAATTATTAAATTAAAACCGCCGAACTCAAAAGATGCGGACAACAGAAACAGCTGACATTCCGGGTGAACCAGCTCCTTTCCGTTTCGCAAATTTCCACTATTTTCATGCATGCAAAATTCAACTTTTCCGTCCTCCAATCGACAAATTTTTTATTTCCATGTGTTCTACAACTCTTCATCTTTAAGGATATAAACATTTTCATAAAGTTAAAAATGTTTTTCATTGCCAACGAAGCTTTTTCCCCGAAGCAGTTTTCCGAATTTCACGAAATCGACAATTTTGATGCACAAATATTTCGAACTTCTGCACCTATTAATGTCAATTTGCGATTTATCGGCCTTTGCTAGATGTTCAGCTTCCAAAATATACCAAATACATTCAATAAAAAAATGTTATCATTCTAAAAAAGCGTACTTACAAAACTCTCTTTTGAAATGTCCCGCGCTGATCGCCATAGTATCTTAATGTAACTGAATGCCGAGTTCGTAATTTTTCGACTTCTTATTTTACTCACTAATAATTCCAGCAAGTTCGTGGAATTTGTTTCTAATTAATGAGCAACTGACGAGGAATCTTGCGCCACCAATTTTGAATTCGTCAGAACTGTCTTTCTATTCTTTTTAAGCACTCCCCCCCCCCATGAGATTTAAAATTTACATTCGGCCATGTTGCCAAAAGGAAAAATTATTAGTTGAGAACGAGTCATTTAATAATTGAAATCCAGAAATAATTTTAAAGTACCAGAAATAATTTTAGTTTCAGGAAATGAGAAGTTAAAATCTTTAGAATTTTTTCTAATTGAATGAACTCATTTTTTGTTTAAAAATCAAATTTTGAAAACGGAAATTTTAAAGAATTATTTCAAAAGTCAAAAACCAAGATTTGAAAAAGAGAATTTTAGATAATTATTTCGTATTTTAAAAATTCTAATATATTTTTTAAAAGTGATTAAACAGTTTTTAATCTTTAAAAAGTAAAACCATTTTAAATCGAAAAAGCAACACATCGGGTTGCCACTCAGCTAGTAATTTCTAAATTTTGTACTTGAAAAGATGATTTATAGGTATTTTACATAATAAAAAGGGTGTTTTCACTATTTTTTTTTCTCTTTATATTTTTAATGAATGCTTAAAATAACTAATAAGTTTCATTGTTAGTTCTATAAGGTATCCTGTAAATAAAATTTACCATATTATATGCAAAAGAAATGCGCATGGAACATTTTTAATTAGGTCAATTTTTGATATAATTAATAATTCATAATTCATAAATTATTAATATTTCATCATTAAATTTCAACCACTTTTACATATATATGGTACTAATCACATATTCAAATTTCAAGCAAATCCATTCAAAATAAAAGAAGTTAGGTTTGAAGGTCCACTGTCCCCTTAACGTAGTTATTATCGTTTGCTTACTTTTTTTTGGGACGCATTTTGGTACTTTCCTGTTTAACTGTTTACTGATACCGGGCTTGGCGCGCTGCCAAAATTATAACTCGAGACGCAGGACAATTTTTTTTCTCTTCGCAGGACCGTTATTGAGGAACGTAATCCGACGTTAAAATTATATTTTTTTATATTGTATTTTCCCATGAACTCGAATTATCATTGGTTCTCTCGCCCTTTTAAATTTGTTCTTTCCAATATCTGTCATGTTTTTAAATCCATGAAAGTTTACTATGTAGTAAGCTGCTATGTAGTAAGAAAAAAATCGTATTTCCCTTTTCCTCTTCTTGCAGACTCTTGTGGTGGGAGGAGTCCAGTTGACAGTTCGAGAATTCCACCCCCCCTTAGGAGTGGGAAAATATTTAATTTAATGGAAGCTTAACAGATATTATTGCTGGATCATTCATTCGCTCTTCGGTTACTGTTCGTAGATAATTCTCTAAAATTTTCAGTTTAGAAAAACTGCTCTCAGTTACAAGTAATAGTAGAATTCTTAGAGCTACATCAACGTTTGGAAACATGCATTCAAAATTGATTTCTCACGATCTCAAATTCGGCAGTTAATTAGAAATCTAAATATTCTCATATATTTGCGTATTCTTACGAATTTCGTCATACATCAGATTAAACTGTCAATATTTTTTCGTTATTCGTTAAAAATTTTTGTATTTTTACTGTGACTGATTTTGGCGCCAATTTCAATTCCGCGTCTGAGGCGGTCATCTCGCTGCCTGTAGGATTAATTAATTAAATATATGCTTTAGATTTTTTATAATTACGTATTTTTAATATTTTTATTTAAATTTTTTATATATTAAGAATTATATTATATGAAAGCCTTATTTGAATAGTTGTCCAATTCCACTTAAAAAAAATAATTACAAGATAAAAAGAACTTTTTATATACCATGTTTTTAAATTTTCTGTTGAATCATATAAACTTGACAATCCTATGTAATAATAAATACTTTTTAAAATTTTTTTTGATGAATTATCCCATCAGCTTGAAAGAAAATAAAGTTAATTGTAAGTTAACTTGCCTTTAACTTTTCGTTCCCGTTCCGGCCGATAGATGGCTGCACCAGTCTACAAAACAAAAGTAACTGAAAATAACTGAAAGTTAATTCAATTCTGCTTAAAGATGGCTAAAAGTATTTAAAAAATGCATTGTCATCGTGTTCTGAGCTATTCTAAAAGTTTCAAGTGTCTAGCTAGTCGGGTAGTTAAAAATCGATTGCAAGATTTGTACTAGACAAACACACAAACACACACACAAACAATCAAGAAAGCGAGTTAATAAAAACATGGAATGAAGTTAGCCTCACTTTCGTGTTCATACAAGTCATTTCTATCTTATTTTTAAACTGCTACACCTCCAGCTTATTTCTGCTGCCAACAGAGGGCATTAAAAATCAGACTTCAGCAGTCATTTCTCAGCACTCGTTAGACTTTAAGGCTCCGTATCTAAAAAGGAACAAGAATGGAGTTCGACCACTATTCAAATAAAGTCTTCATATGACATTGTTATATAAGGTGTCAAACAGTCTTGCAAGGATATACTTACATTGCTTCAATTCCCTTCTATCTATCTGCGCGAGAGTGGGTTTTTCAATATGAGTTGTTATAAAAGCCATACAACGACTAAGACTTAACACGGAATATGATACGAGAGTAGCACTCTCAATTATTTCAGCAAATATTGTACAAATATTATTCGAGGTCTAAGCTCATCGTTCTTACTTTTTGCTATTTTAATTTTATATAAGTAAAGGACGTTTATAATTTTCGATGTTTTAATAGGTAGCTTATAATTTCGAAAGCATGTCCTTTTTTAAATTTAAATTTTTGTAAATTTTTACCTGAATGAAATACAAATACATATTAATATTTCAATATAAAATTTTTAATCACATGAGATTTGGCAAAAACAAGTGTAGACAATTTTTTTTTTATCATTAAGCAAAGTTTATTGTATACCCATATTCAGCAGTTCATTGATTTAAAAAATATTTTGTCAAAATTTTCGTTTTTTATATCTTTTATGAACATTTTTCTACGTTTTAAAAATATTTGCCACGAGCAAAAGATGTTCACACGGAGGTCGAGTGACTCTTTTTTATCTAAGGATAGTGGTTCGCAATCGAAAAAAGTTTGCGCACCACTAACCTATGACATCGGCCAGAGCTCGACCCATATACAGCGAGTCCATAGAATAATGGTGGTGTTTTAAATGGTAATAGCTTCGGAACAAAGATATAGACATGGTACATTAAGGAGAGCAGAGCTCCATATCCTCGGTATGGGTAATTTTTGTGGTATATTTAAGTTCTCAGGATTAAAAGAAAAGTGGTGACATTGAAATAAAAAATAAATAAATAAAAATAAAATAATAAAAATAAACAAATAAGTAATAAATAAAATAATAATAAATAAACAAATTATTATTAAGAATAATGATAATAATAATAATAATAATAATAATAATAATAATAATAATAACAAAATAACAAATAGAATAATCATAAATAAACAAATCAATAAAATAAATAATCTATATATATAAAACACGTAGGTATGCGGCGCAAAAATCGACGATATTTCTATACACCGAATGGCAACGCCTGCAACTACCAGATGTAAACATTAGCGGCCGTTCGCAATTTGCAATCGCGTGTCTACATGGATTTGCGCACTGAAATGAGGAATGCTCGAAAGCAAGCTGAACGATCAAGAGAAAATTGGGAACAGTCTCAAGAAAGAAAGCGAAGAAGAAATAATTTATTAAGAGAGAGGCGTGAAAGAGAGAGTATAAATGATCGCGAGGTTAGGTTTAACCGTCGCCGGTATAGCAACCGACAGCCAGTAATAGTTAATTTTCTACAGTGTTTTCAGCACTTGTTGAATTTCTACTCCATTTTATAAGTGAAGACATTTTTCTAACAATTTATTATTTGATATGATTAAGTGTAGATATCTGAATCGTGAACAATAGTATATACAGAGAGTGATGTAATCCACGCTATATTTTAGTACTTGCTGAATTTTTACTCCATTTTTTTAAGTGAAAAATCTTTTCCCCAACAATTTCTTATTTGATGTAATGATAAAGTGTAGATATATTAATTTTGAAAAATAGTACATACAGAGAGAGATGTAATTTATAAAATCATTGGTGTTGGGTTTCTCAGTCTTACTTATGGAAATTCACATTTTTTAATCACGATGTTTTAGAATCAGTCTTTTAGAGAATACCCCTTAACAACGCATATTTATGATGACAATTAATGGTGATATTCCTTACATGTGTTACTTTCAGTTGCGTTGTTTTGCAAAAGAAAATATAAAACTAAAAGCGACCATGTTGGTCGCGCAGCGGCTAGTTATAATAATAATAATAATAATAATAATAATAATAATAATAATAATAATAATAATAATAATAGTAATATATAAATAAATAAACATACATTTGACAACTATTTAATGTGGCAGAATTTAAAAGAAAGGAGACACGGTGGCTGACGATTATGCAAAAATCAGTAAGATAGTCTTGAGGTCGATCCATCAAAAAATGACAGGTCAGAACCAGAAGCGCCGGGCAATTGTAATTTAGAATTTAGAAGAGGTTGGAGGGAAATTCGGAACAAAGCACTGTAGAAAGATGAAATAAACGTGAAATTGAAGAGAAAATCTTCAAGTTTCTTATCTGTTCAGAAGACTTCGATGTGTGCTACCTTAGTTGTCCTGCAGACGTCAAGGTGATATTCAGTCTCTTCCCAAACACGGCAGACAACATCCGGCGTGATAGACGAAACAGCTTCAGAGATCCTTTCTTTTAAATGGTCAAGATTTTGGACATGAAAGGAATACACTTGTGTTTTTACATAACCCAAAAAATAGAAATCCATGGGGGTAAGGTTAAGGAAGGATGGGGTCAGGCAATCCACCCTTCTAACCCAACCCATCTCTGATGAAATGTTTCGTTAACAAATTCCCGCTCGATTGTGGCAAAATGTGGAGGAGTTCCGTCTAACTGGAAAATGGAATTCTCCGGAATTTTCCGGCTCTAGTCCCAGAGTCTGTTGGAATCTGCACGTAAGCTTTCGCCCACATAAACTTGGAGTATTTCTCTTTCATTCAACGTGTGACTCGTGTCTGCAACAGGATTTGTTGCATAGCTATAGCCATTTGAAACCCCGCTATTATTTTACGGGCACACCGTATTATGGCTATCAATAACTTTCCTGTAAGATCCTGTGAGACAAAGTCCTGCATTTTAGCTATTATTACTTCCTTTAGTTCTAACTTAATGCCATCATTCCTAATTTTTCTGCATAATTTTTCGTTGTCAATCTCTATGTATAAAACAGTTCCGTAACTGAATGACTGACAGAGGACTGACAAACCAAACCGCTGGACCTGAACCGCTGAGCTGAAATTTTGAATGGCGATTCTTCTTATAATCTAAGGGTGGACTAAGAAAGATTTTTGAAAAATTCTTCTTAGATTTTTTTAAATTAAATTTTTAAGCTGTTTTTGCAACATTTTTTAAGTTTGCATTTAAAATAATCTGAGGTTTATAAAGTTTACATCACGAGAAAGACCATAAAAATCCCTTTAAAAGAAATCTTTTTCGAATCTTTACCTAAATTTTCTGATTTTTGGTGAATTTTTAAAATTAACTTTTAGAATTTAATTTATTAAATGCTGATCACGAGATTTCTTTTCTTTTTGTGATACTTTAAATTAATTTTGCGTCACGTGCATAACAACGAAATAAATTGACAAAAAAAATATTAAAATATGGTAAAAGATAAAATTTAACCACTAGACTAATTGAGATAGAAGTTTTTTGAGAATTTAATGCAAATTAGTATGTTTTATGGATACT
The DNA here is from genome assembly GCA_907164885.2 of Dolomedes plantarius. Classification (NCBI taxonomy): domain Eukaryota; kingdom Metazoa; phylum Arthropoda; class Arachnida; order Araneae; family Dolomedidae; genus Dolomedes; species Dolomedes plantarius. The sequence goes on along the minus strand of OU015499.1, from coordinate 41,589,747 downwards.
AAACATACAAATTAATTGCATACATTGACCGTTGTATTTAATTTGAATATTTTCTTCTACATTATTTTGTCTATAAAAATATCCGTTACGAATTTTTTAATATTTTTTTTTTATTAATTGCATACGTTGACCTTTGTGTTTAATATGAATGTACTCCTTAGTACGGGTATACTGCTAGAGTAAATAACACTATCGGTTTTTTTTTTAAAATTCGTTCTGCAAAATTCCTTGCTTTATTATTATGTGATCCAGAAACTCAAATTTGACTTCCGTTTTTCCTTCATTACGATTACTGATGAATCGATTGTGGCATGCCACAATTACTACTAGTATGGAGATTTTTTTCCCCAGGTAACTCGCTAGCAATCTCTGTTATTGTCATCGTCATGACACGTGTCACCATTTTCATTCATGAGAGCGATTATAACGCGTGTCAGGGAGAAACTTGTATTTATTTAATCAACTAGTTTAGAGGTCGTTGAACAAAGCAAGCTATATGAATGGAGAAAATGTGAATTTTTTTCTTTTCCTCTCTATAAATAGAAATGTTATTTATCCGTTACTGTCGAGACTAGAGAAAATAACCTGAGACGGCGACAAACGATGCGAAATTGAAATTAGAGAAGCAAAAGAATAACTTAAAAAGCGCTTCTACATAAATTCAGGTGACAATAAAAAATAAGAGATCTGTTTACCACATAAAGGATATTTTAATCCATTTTTTTTGTAATTCTAATTTTATGGAATAATTTATGAAAGAATTTCCTTTAAAAATCGCCATAAAATTTGTCTATACTTTCCCAGAATGAAATACAGAAGGTCGTTCGCACTTTATGGAAACGATTTTGTAATTTATTTTTGTCGTTTGAATTTTGAAATAAAAATTTGGCAACTTCAGAATAATCGTCCTTTACTGTTTTGTTTTGATTGGAATGTAAAATAAAAGATTTATTTTGAAAATGGTTCTTAAAATTGATAGACGGCTCGAAGGTTACGTAACTGCACTTTCCGAGGAGAAATAGTCATATCAACAAATTATAAAGCGGTGTAAAAATCGCGGTTATGGCATTTCAAAAACAGGTATTTATAATAGGTTAAATATGAAAGGAAAAAAGTTTAACTGAAAGTAAAAATGAAAACAGGACTGCGAAACCTCATCCTAAGACTGTTCGAACGCAGGTAAATATCAAGAAAGTGAAGTCTCTGATCCTAAAAGAAAATCCGCCGAATCAAAAATCCATTGCATCGAAACTAGGAATGTCTTCTAGCACTGTAAGTAAAATCATTCGTAAGGATTTGAAATTTAAAAAAAATATTTCGGGTAGTCTCTTCTAACAAAACTACCGCGGGTTATTAACATAGGATTACTCATCGTTTGCTTACCTCCTTTTTAAAAAAATTTTTTATGCATTTTGGTACTTTTCTGTTTAAATGTTTACTGCTACTGGGTTTGGCACGCTGCCAAAATATAACTCGCGACGCAGGAAAATTTTTTTCTTTCCAGAGAACTGTTATTGAGGAACGTAATACTACGTTAAAAGATGTTTAAACCTAAAGTTCATCTGCTTTTGCCAAAGCATGTTGCTGAAAGAAAAACAAATTGTAGAAAATTGCTGAAAAATGGAAATTTGTGGTAGTACTCGATGAGGCATGGGTGTATTTAAGTGACTGTAATAAAAAAAGATTAATTTTCTATTGCTCAACTGACGGGAATAACCGCCGCAAAAAACAGTGAGTCGCACTCGATTAGTCCATAGGTTAGATTTCTTTTAGTGCAAAAAGTCAAACCAGTCATAAAACTGAAATAGCAAATTTGCGCAAATTCTTAGTTCCGAATTTTGAACCCGATTGCAAAATCATTTCATTGCTTTGCAATACGAGGAAGCGGCAGTGATGCGAAGACCCACGTCCTGGCATAAGGAAAACTCTCTGTTTAACCCCTAAATTGCGACAGTTCCGTCTCGTACTAAAACTCTGAAAAAGAATACCAGTTTCTCCTAAAGATGGCATAACATATCTATACTGAATCGAGGTAAAGGGAAGGAGTATTTCGAACGAGAGCATCTCAAAAAAGTTTCCAACCATCCTTGATAAATTCGGGATTGGTGCATTTCTCGTTATAGTTTGCAAATTAAATACATGTAGCCCTCCTATAGCACGGCATCTTACAACACGGTTTCGCTCTAACACGATAAGATAAATTGCGGGAACCCTCGTATAACACTGCAACCTGTAACACGGTTTCGCTCTAACACAATAAAAAATTTGCGAAAACCTTTGTACAACACTGTACTTCTATAGCACTACATAACATGATTTTTGTTAAACACATTTAAAAACTAAATTACCTTAAAATAATGACGGGAAGGAACAATGAAGTATAGTTACTTTACATGAAAATGTATAAACAAATTATAATTTATTCATTTATCTATATATAAAAAACAGTTCCGTAACTGACTCATTCATTCATTCACTGACTGACTGACATACAACGCACAGACCAAACCGCTGGACCTAAAGGGCTGAAATTTTGCATAGCGATTCTTCTAATAGTGTAGGGGTGTACTAAGAAAGATTTAAAAAAAATTCTTCTTAGAATTTTTAAAATTAAATTTTTAAGCTGTTTTAGTAACTTTTTTTACGTTTGCATTTAAAATAATACATTGAGGGTTATAAAATTTATATCACGAGAAAGATCATAAAAATTCCTTCAAAATGAAATTTTTACTTCGAATTTTTACCTCCATTTCCTGATTTTTGGTGAATTTTTAAAGATTAATTTTTAGAATTTAATTTATTAAATGCTGATCACGTGATTTCTTTTTCTGGTGCTTTCAATAAATTTATCGTCACGTGCGTAACAACTAAATAGACAAAAAAAAAACATTTTTTCTTTCTAATACAGCAGACGATTGGATATTATCCAAAATAAATAAATATTCCTTATGATTTTTTTATAAATATATATATATATATAAATATTTTTTTACATCAATTGTATATATTGATCGTCTCATTTATTATAAATATATATATTTATTTTTTTTGGCATTAATTGCATACATTTACCGTTGTATTTAATTTGAATGTACTCCGTAGCGAAGCGCGGGTTTTCAGCTAGTAACTCTATAAAATTACAAGAAGGCCTAAGCTTAGCCTAAAATCTTGAATAATTTTTCCTAAATGCAGACCCTTCCGCTGAAAGAAGCCGAAAATTCAAAAGGGAACTGCAAAATTGTCTATCTCCATGGCGTAAATCTACAATGACCTTGTAAGAACCAGAAATTAACCTAAATTACAGATTTTTTTAAAGAGGATAGAAGGTGCACAAAATCTAAATGAAGAAAAAGGTTCTGAAAGTATAGCTGATATCTTTTAACCGAAAAAAGGGTTTCGTTTGATTGTACTGAGCAGTGATGAGGAAGAAATTCATTAAATTAAGGTCGCATTAAATGAAAATAATATGTTTTGTTTCTTTTCGTTTTGTGTTATACAGGCTGTTCGCACATTTTTTAGACGATTTTGGTAAGCGGTAATAAAAAATAGTTTGCTGCAAAAGAAATAATTGCAATTGTACTATGTTTTTAAAAGTCAAAATTATCATCTGCGGCTTGAAAGTTTTGTTTTTATTCAAAATGGCGTTTTTAACAAAGCAGTGGTTCGATGGCTACATTTATGCTTTTTCCGAAGAGAAATATGCATACTCCGTTATCCAAAAACGATGTGAGAGTCATGGTTTTGTGATATCTAAAGCGTCGATAGGTATTATCGTCAACAAGAAAGGAAAAAAAACGTCAAATTGGAGCCTCATGTGGGACAAAAATTCCAAACAAGTATCCAAGGAAACATTTTCGACTATTGCAAAGGTACGTTGTTTAATGTTAAAAGAAAATCCCCCTAGTCAAAGGACAGTTGCAAAATCATTAAAATGCTCGGTGTCCACTGTAAACAAAATGATAAACGTTGATTTAAATCTTAAGAAAGCGAAAAAACGCAATGTGCATCGTCTTCTTCCAAATCATATCGCTGAACGCAGGACACGCTGCATAATTCTATATGAGAAACACTTATCCAAAGAAAAATGGAAAACAATTGTCACAATAGATTAATCATGGATGTATTTAAATGATTGCAACAAAAAAAGAGCCATTTATTATCATAAAAGGGGAGAAAAAATTTAAGTACATGGTTCAAAGAATCGAAAGAAAGTTTTTCTAAGGGATTCATGATTGTTGCTGGTTTTTCTTATAATGGCAAGTTAAAAATAAAGAGAGTGGAAAAAAATGTGAAGATTAACTCCAAATACTATCAGGAACATATTTTATCGCCAATTTTTCTGAATGAAATACCATCGCTTTACCCACAGTGCCATCAATCTGTGAGACTCCATCAGGACAAAGCTAGCAGTCACACATCAAAATCCACTGTAAATTTCCTAAAAGAAATGGAACAAAAAACTGGTATCCAGGCCATACCGTTCACTGATATCCGTACTAAATCTCCCGATGTATCACCTATGGATTTTTGTGCTTTCGGACTTTTAAAATCTGCATTATCCAAACGTCGTCCCAAAACCCTTACTGGACTCTGGAAAACTGTTCAGGAGGAATGGGATAGAATACCTCTTCTGACACTTCAAAAGGCATTATTATCCTGGAAATTGCGGTGTCGAAAGAAAATTCAGAATAAGGGATGTCAAATAGAACATTTAAAACACAAGAATTTTATGTAATTTAGTTTTGTGAATATAATATACATCGTCTAAAAAATGTGTGAACAGCCTCTGTACATACATTTATATTTTTAATAAAAATTCAGTTGCTTATATGGAATTTTTAAAAAAAATGTTTGTTTTTAATAAGTTTTCAGAACGTAATCCCCCTTTTTTGAACTGTCTCTGGGTCTCGTATAACACGGTTTCACACAACACGGTATTTTCTAGGAACCTATCTACCGTGTTATAAGAGGGTTACCTGCAATGTCCAATTATCAGTTTAAGGGGTCTGGTACCTTTTAAAAGCTAACAGACTCGACAAACATATCACCATTTTCAATCATGAGTAGTTATGAAAATCATATATTCAGAAATATGAAAATTTTACTGTGAGTTAAACACTCTTTCTTCTTTATAAATATGGCTCTAATTTTTTTTCTAGCTTCAAGAAAATTAAATTTTTTTAAAAATTTTAGCCATTGTTTTTCTCAATGTTATGTCACTGAGCGCAGACTTGCATCTATATATTCAAGAATATACACATTTTTCTAGTTTGAAAATTAAGTTTTATAATATACAGGGAGTTTCAAAAAGAATCCTCCAATTTAAAAATATCATAACTATTCATCTTTCAATCCGTTTTGATCGAATAATATATAGGCAGAAAGAGGAAAATCTCGAATTTCACGCAGTTGCCGACAAGTAGCGCTAACGCTCTTCCTTCGCCCGCCACTCCAGTGTTTGTAAAGATGGCGACTGCACAGCAGAAATCATTTTGCGTTCTACGCTTTCCGAAGTGTGAGTCCGTAACAACTGTTCAGCGGGATTTTTGTCGACAAAACCCAGGTAGATTGAAGTTCCTACCTCTCAGAGCATTAGGCGATGGTATAAACAATTCCAAGACACGGATTGCCTGTGTACGCATAACAGCCGTGGAAGCTGTGTATGCAGACATGCTCGCAAAAGTTTGGGACGAATTTTCCTACCGTATAGACATATGTCGTGCATCCAAAGGTGGACATATTGAGCACCTTTTATTTGGTTTGTAAAAACTCTTTATGATTAGCCATGTAATATAAAATTAATTGTTAAGTTTCTATGTTCAATATTTTTCATAATATACTAACTTCAAATCAGGTGATTCTTTTTGAAACACCTTGTATTTTTAAAAATGACCAACTTTGATATCAAAATTCTTAGTTCTTCATAAAAAAAAATTCTTTAAAAAAATTTTAAATTTCAAAATTTTTTTTGATAAATTCGTCTGTAATTAAAATTTTATAATACGAATGACATAACAGGTGGTAATTTTAATTATACATGGTTATGTTGCATGTGTATAAAATTTTGTGGTATTCCAGCCGACTGTTCTGATGATAGCAATTTCTGTGCAATGACGTAACGATCAATCAATCAATGGTTGAAATTTTAAAAAAAATTCTCAAGATAGATAAAATTTAAAGCCATATTTATAAAGACGAAAGAGTGTTTAACTCACAATAAAATTTTCATATTTCTGAATGAAGGATTTTCATAACTTCGCATGATTGAAAATATAGATATGTTTGTCGAGTCTCTTAGCTATTCAAGAATATACACATTCTTCTAGTTATAAAATTAAGTTATATAATATGTCTTTAAAACGACCAACTTTGATATCAAAATCTTAGTTCTTCACAGAAAAAAAAATTCGTAAAAATTTTTTTAATTTCAAAATTTTTTGATAAATTCAACTGTAATTAAAATTTTATAATAGGGATGGCTTAAAAGTTGGCCATTTTAATTGCATGGTCATATTGCATGTGTATAAAATTTCATGGTATTCTAGCAACTGGTATGATGATATGTGTGCAATGACATAACAATGAATCAAACAACGGTTGAAGTTAAAAAAAAAAATAAAAAATTTCTCAAGAAAGATAAAATTTAGAGCCATATTTACAAAGACGAAAGAGTGTTTAACTCACAATAAAATTTTCATATTTCTGAATATATGATTTTCAGAACTACGCACGATTAAAAATATAGATATGTTTATCGAGTCTCTTAGCTATTCAAGAATATACACATTTTCTAGTTTGAAAATTAAATTACATAATATATCTTTAAAATGACCAACTTTAATATCAAAATTCTTAGTTCTTTACAGAAAGAAATTTCTTTAAAAAAATTTTTATTTCAAAAATTTTTGATAAATTCAACTGTAATTAAAATTTTATAATACGAATGACATAATAGTTGGTAATTTTAATTATACATGGTTATATTGCATGTGTATAAAATTACATGGTATTCTAGCCAACTTTTCTGATGATATCATGTGAAGGGTCCAGAGGTAAAACAAAACCCCTTTACTCCAAAAACGTCGTTTTGAGAAAAACGAATTTGAAAGTTGGAGAAATGTGGTTTTTCTATGGAACGCCGAAACTTTATCGCTATTTTTAAAGGCTTTAAAGCGATTCTGCCCCAGATATGAATGCACGTGGTGTTAGTACTCCTTGAAAGCCACAAGATGGCACTGCTAACTCATTTTCGCAAAAATGGCTGTAAAGTCGTTTTACCCCTGGACCCTTCATGCGTGTAATGACATAACGATGAAAAAAAAACAATAGTTGAGATTTAAAAAAAAATAAAAATATTCTCAAGATAGATAAAATTTAGAGCCATATTTATAAAGACGTAAGAGTGTTTAACACATAGTAAAGTTTTCATATTTCTAAATAAATGATTTTCATAACTTCGCATGATTGAAAATATAGATATGTTTGTCGAGTCTTTCAGCTTTTTAAAGGTACCAGAAGCCCTTCACTCCTGAACAGCAGTTATAATATAAGGAATATAAAGCAAATCAAGGGTAATAAAATAAGAACACAACCATCACCTGAAAACGAGCAACACAAGGGACATGAACTGTAACGTGATGAGCATATAATTCGTACAACATGATTTATAGAGGTTCTGCAGACGCAATGAACTCCTGGGGAGTAATCTAGAAGAAGATTTTCTTCTTTGAGCTCTAACTTTTACTTTCTTGGGTAATGGTCTTTGAGAAGTGGCAAGGATTAAAAAAAACCTGGAGGAAGTTAAATCACCGTTAATGCAACTATAAAGGTCATGAAACCTTGCTTCCTCCCACTCTAATCGGGATCAAAAATGCTTCTGGAAAAGTTAAAGATAAATCCGGCCATTTTCTCTTTGACTTATCCAAATTTCTATACGCGTTTCTGTCAAATAACGGAAATATACAGAGGGCTCTGCAAGAACGAACGGCATTGGTTCAGGTACCTTGTAGGTAATAAAAATCTGCTCGCTCGAGCACACGCTGAAATATTCAGGGTAGTCTGCTTTAGGGACACGCCTTAGTACATGGATGACGAATCTTTTTATGTCCAAGAACATAAAAAACAATACTTCAGATGTGATACATTACCTGAGCCGGTACTGTCCAGTATGGTGGGTTAGATTGCAAATAGTATGAGAGTAATTTTTGACATAAATAAATTTTATATTTTTATTGTGCTACTAGCTGAATACCCGTGCTTCGATAGAGTAGGGATAATTAAATATAGGATAATTACAATGAAAAAATAATGAAATTGCTTCTTAGAGGATTTACTTATAAACAATATTTTTTGTTTCTTCACTGGGCGGAACTAGTATTACCAAGCTCGTCCGCGAACTTACGCGTGAGCAAGCTACGTAAAACTAACCACGGGAGAAACAATTTTCTCATAAATCTACGCCAGCGTATTTTAAAGTTTGGCCTTGAGACTTATTTATCGTCATGGCGAAGCATACCTTGAGGGGAAATTTCAGTCTTTTAAAGTCAAAGGGGAGGTCACTGGGTATTACAGTAATGCGTGGCACGAACACTTTTTCTCCTTGAGCACACCCGGTTAAAATAATGGATTCGATTAAATTTTCATGCAGGGTTTTGACTTGTATTCTTGTGCCATTACACAATTTCGGTGGTTTTAAATTCCGAAGGAGCAGGACGGATGTGTCCTTCCGCAAAGAGAGCTTATGGTATGGAAGACCCGGTGGTTTAAGGGAATTTAAAAACTCTACCGGATAGTTAACGTCATCATCTGAATTACAGACAGTGTCTATTGACTGTCAAAATTTCAGCCCTTTAGGTCCAGCGGTTTGGTCTGTGCTAGGTCTGTCAGTCAGTCATGCAACTGTTTTATATATAGGTTTAATTTAATATCCATAAAACATACTAATTTGAATTAAATTATTAAAAAACTTCCATCTCAATTATTCTAGTGGTTAAATTCCTTTTTTTTATTGCATTTTAAAATTATTTGTCGATTTATTTCATTGTTATGCCCGTGACGCAAAATTAATTTAAAGTACCATAAAATGAAAAGAAATCTCGTGATCAGCATTTAATAAATTAAATTCTAAAAATTAATCGTTAAAAATTCATCCAAATTTAGAAAATGGAGGTAGAGATTCGAAAAAGATTTCATTTTAAAGGAATTTTTATGATCTTTCTCGCGATATAAATTTTATAACCCTCATATTATTATTTTAAATGCAAACTTAAAAAAAGCTACAAAAACAGCTTAAAAATTTAATTTCAAAAATCTAAGAAGAGTTTTTAAAAAATTTTTCTCAGTGCACCCCTACACTATAAGAAGAATCGCCATGCAAAATTTCAGCCCTTTAGATCCAGCTGTTTGGTCTGTGCTTTATCTGTCAGTCAGTCAGTCACGGAACTGTTTTATATATGTAAGGAGTTATTTATACAAAAATTTAATTTTATTATTGCATGCATTTCACAATGATTTTTTTTCACATGTGTATTTTTTAACACTATTGTACATATAAAAATACTCGAACTAGTTAAAACTTTGTTTAAAAAATTCAAAATTCAAATTTTAAATCACGTTTAGTATTTGATATATCTGCTGAACCAATAGCACTATTTGAATATTTTCATTTTCCTTTTTATACAGTGAAAATAAGTTATCTTCAAGGTTTATAAAAATTTTATTTATATATATTTTTATTTCTATAAAAGACAAAAAGAAATATAGAGTTAAGTTTGCTGCGGGAAAAATATCTTCAAATAAAAGACAGTTTGATGAATTAGAACAGAAGAATGTTGTGCAAAATTTTCTAAGGGTACCATGGAGAGAATTTTAGATTTACTTTTCATCCCTTCAAGCACTACTAGCCCATATATGCCTTCCGAAAAAACTTTCACCATGGGCTATGAACCCATTTATGTGTTCGATATCAACGATATCCGTATGCCTACAGATAAAAACAATACACACAGCAAGAATGCGATTTCACGCTGCGCGCTTCTGAAATGCGTTATCAGAGCTGTTCATTGAGTTTTTACGCGCATTTATTGAGAATTTGATAAGATATTGAGTTCCATTTTTGAGCTTATCAATGTAGGTACAATCGATAAATATTTATCAAAACTTTAAATTGATTCTGACAATCATGATCATCTCTATATATAAAACGCGTAGGTATGCGGCACAAAAATCGACGATATTTCTACACCCCAAATGGCAACGGCTGCAACTGCCAGATGTAAACATTAGCGGCCGTCCGCAATTTGCAACTGCGTATCAACATGGATTTACGCACTGAAATCAGGAATACTCAAAAGCAAGGTGCACGATGAAGTGAAAATTGGGAACAGTCTCAAGAAAGAAAGCGAAGAAGAAATAATTCATTAAGAGAGAGCATATATGATAGTGAGGTTAGGCTTAACCGTCGCCGGCATAGAAACCGATGGCCAGTTATAGTTAATTTTCTACATTTTTTTCAGCACTTGCTGAATTTTTACTCCATTTTATAAGTGAAGACATTTTTCCAACAATTTATTATTTCATATGATTAAATGTAGATATCTGAATTGTGAACGATAGTACATACAGAGAGTAATGTAATCCACGTTATATTTTAGTACTTGCTGAATGTTTACTCCGTTTTTAAGTGACAAATTTTTCCCCAAAAATTTCTTATTTGATGTAATGATAAAATGTAGATATCTTAATTTTGAAAAATAGTACATACAGAGAGGGATGTAATTTATAAAATTAGTGTTGGGTGTCTCAGTCTGACGTAATGGATATTCACATTTTTTAATCACGATGTTTTAGAATCAGATTTATAGAGAATACCCCTTAACAACGTATATTCATAATGACAATTAATGGTAACATTCCGTACATATGTTACTTTCAGTTGAGTTGTTTTGCAAAAGAAACTATAAAACTGAAAGCGACCATGCTGGTCACGCAGCGGCTAGTTGTCGTAAAAAGTGGGCATCCCACTTAGAAACGTCTAACTTGAAAACGTCCTGAGAACTCGAAACATGAGAACGTCTAGCCTCCTCAAACGGTAAAAGATGGCAAATATTGTAAAATTTTATTGCTAGATAAATAAACTTAGAGATGCACAGCAGAATGACCAGGGCGGCATAACACACGGCCCGCAAGCACCCACTCTGCGGCACGAGAATTCTTTTGTGAAGACGCATAATATTATGAAGCTAAAAACTATGAAATATTATTTTTAGATTAATAATATTACGGAAGGAATATATAAAAAGTGAATATTAGTATTTATTTAGTTAAATTTGATCTGTTTTTTCATAGCCATCCATACCTACAATACGTTGTTTCAAGTTTTGGAAAATATTTGAAGCTAGGTACGACGGCGGAATAAAATACAGGGTGGTCCAAAATTATTGAGCGTATTTCATGTTGGAAAAAAAAATGAGGTACGTACATGTTTATTGTTGTCTGGGAAAGACAATTTAAAACAGTTTTACGCAACAAAATTTTAAACATTGTAACTTCCACATGAGCCGATAGATGGCGCGACAACATTTCGCAAGAAAAATTTACTAATTGCGTCAGTCTGCAAATGGTTACCGAACAGGAAAAAGCAATGTGCGTTTTGCGGTTCCATGAAAGCAAATCCGTTGCAACAGTTCAGAGACGTTTTCGTTTAGAATACTCAAATCGTCGTCCTCCAAGTAAGGACTCTATTAAACGTTGGTACCAACAATTTAAGGACACGGAAATGTGGAACTGGAAAAACAAGGGAAGTGTGTTCTGTTTATGGCCTACCAGCGCCTTTCCTATGTCCTACATTTCCCGTGTCTTTAAATTGTTGGTACCAACGTTTAATAGTGTCCTTTCTTGGAGGACGAAGATTTGAGTATTCTAAACGAAAACGTCTCTGAACTGTTACAACGGATTTGCTTTCATGGAACCAGAAAACGTGCATTGCTTTTTCCTGTTCGGTAACCATTTGCAGACTAACGCAATTAGTAAATTTTTCTTGCGAAATGTCACGCCATCTACCGGTTCATGTGGAAGTTACTTAATGTTTAAAATTTTGTTGTGTAAAACTGTTATAAATTGTCTTTCCAAGAAAACAATAAACATGTACTTACCTCATTTTGTTCATTTTTTTTCAAATATGAAATGTGCTTAATAATTTTGGACCACCCTGTATATTATTTCACATGCTGGAATTAAATAGCACACGACAGCACAAATATGTTTAACAACTATTTAACGTTCGATTCATTTAAATTAAAGCAAAAATTTACATAGAATATTAATGGTGTATCCCAGCAAGTTCGTTTTTAAGAAATTTTAAGAATATTTTAAAAAAATTAGAAATCAAACAAAAGTTTTTTTTTCACGTTTGAATATCAGAAAAGGTGTTTTTATGTGCCATCATCGTCACGTGTGTCTCAGATTCGTTATTAATGTCCTTGAGCAAATTATATTTCAAAACAACCATTTAAACCAAAATATATATGATAAAGTAAGAAAAATCAGAAAATATCATAAAATCAATATACCTGAAAAACATTATAAAAGCATTTATCTACCTTTCATAAATTATACATGTGTACTTGAAAGGCATAAACAATCTATCCTTATGGGGAAAATTATGAACCAAAAAAAAGCATTCTCAGATAAAAATTGAAAGCTTTTTAAATGATTGATTCTAGATAACCATTTACATAAGTTTGATGTACAACAGGGGAAACTAGGAAAAACTTTATAACATTAGAGACCAAAGCTGATGAACTTGCCATGGACTTCAGTTTTGGTGCTCTCAGAAATTTCGTTGCACAGATATGACGTCACAGGGACATATAATTAGAATCGTTCCCGTTCAGGATTGACTTACTTACTGACCTGATCCATCCCCTTCCGGGTTAAGGCCGGTTCCCCTTTCCGGGAAAGGGATCCAAACCCGGAAGGCCTTTGCTGCTGCGTCGGACCCTGTCTGGTGCATTCGAGTCTAATTATACGTTACAGTGACTTCATTTTTAGACAGTGATATTAGACTCACCCCCTTCCAGGATTGACATAATTATTGACCTGATCTGTCCAAGACTGGCTTAGGGGAAAGACAAGACTGAGACTTGAAACCTTAGTCTCTGGCCCAGTGAAAATATCGCTGCCCCAAAATGACGTTATCGTGACGCGTTATAATATTCTCAAATAGTGATGAGAAGATAACAAAAGCGTAAAGTAAGATGGCACAATTTTCACACGTTTCAAATTTTCCCAGTCCCCTAGACCAGGGTTTTCTCAAACTATGTTTCGCGGAACACTAATGTTTCGCGGAACACTGATGTTTCGCGGAACACCGGTGTTCCCCGGAAAAATAATAGGTGTTTCGCAAAATCTTGGAATTGTTTTATGACCTGCAACGACTATAAGAAATTCAAACACATTTAACGGATTAATCTCACTATTCTAAAAAAAAGTAACTGCCGCTGCCGCTGCCGGCAACGCCGCTGTCAAAAGCTTGTCACGCTATCTCCTCCGAAACCGCTGGGGGTATGGGGTCAAGACCGATACCAATCGATGCAAAACAATGTAGGGAAGAAAGTAAGACATGTCTCATATTCGTCGGACTTTAAGTTTTTTTTTATTTTATGTTTTGTGGGAAAATATTGACTTTTTCATGTTCAGATTACGATAACTCGCCAAAAAAGGATCGTAGAATTTTTTTTTTTTACAATCTAAGACTACAGACATTTCTCCTTCAAACAAGACCTCATTTGTTTAAAAATAATTTAAAACAGACTGATATTTTTATTAAAATTGAAAACCCACTTTTTGGAAAAATTTATGCGTTTCGAGATATATAAATTCGATGCTCTCAGACTTATTATGTTACAAAGAAAATATTTATATCAACTGGAAGATGAAAGCTTTTTCATTCATATAAACTTCATTTCAAGTCTCTATCTTATAATTTCGATTTTTAATTGAATTTTAAAGAAATACTTCAAAAAAATCTTCTCATTCGCTTCCTTTGCAGAAGGTCATGAAAGAAGATCCAATTTTTCACCCATAGGCGGGCTTCATCCATTTCGCCGGAGGGGGGAAAGCTTCAACTGTAAACAAATGAATGACTCAATCGCTGTAAACAACTATTGAGTCATTCATTCACTTGATTCACCAGAGGAGCGAGCGTAGCGAGCCTAGGGGCGAAGCCCCTAGTGCTGTAAAAAAAATTAAGTATTCATGCATAATTACTAAATACTAAATAAATAATTGATGATTTTTTCTAATTTTTTACCATGTTTTTATTAACTTGTTTTCTTGTTTGTGTGTTTGTTTGCGTGTGTGCTTGTCCAGCACAAATCTTGCAATCGATTTTTAACTAACTTCCCGACTACAGGGTGGCTAATAAATACTGTGACAAATATCGAATCATTCAATTACACACAGATGAAATAGAAAATGGAAAATACAACAATATTATGAACATTATACATGAAAGTTTACCATGAAATAATTTTACTATAATCGACCGCCATCTTCATCGATTACTAAAGATAATGTCTTACGCCACTGTCCTATTGCGGCACGAATCATTTTATGAGGTAATTTGCCCCATTCACTCCGTATGGAAGCTTTGAGGGAGTCCAAACTTCTGTGCTGCTTAGCATTTACTTTAGACTCTAAAATCCCCCAAATGCAATAGTCTAAAGGATTTAGATCTGGTGAAGAAGGTGACCAATCTTCTTGCTTGATAAACTTCGGGCAATTGGCATGGAGCCATTCCTGTGTTGTTTTGGATCGGTGGGACGGTGCAGAATCTTGCTGAAATATCCAATTCTTCTTGGGATACAATCTGTTAGCATGTGGTAATAAACGTGTAGCCAATACTTCCTGTTTGTAATATTCAGCATTGATTTTTACCCCTTTATCGATGAATTTCGAGGCAGTTTTCCATTTTGTGACACTGCAGCCCAAACCATAACAGAATTCTTGTTCTGAAAGCGTTTAACAGTTCGAAGATTTTCAGGTATATCCTCGAAGGTTGCTGAATATACAACATCATTTTTAGCATTATAACATTGTTCTGTACAAAACAGCTTCTCATCAGAGAAAATTATTTTTTCAACACTTTTGCTACCGTGCCGGTTCAGCAATTTCTTACATCTTTGTAACCTTTTTACTATTTGTGCAGTAGTCAAACCTTGAACTTTCCTTTTGCGATAAGGGCGAAAACCCAGGTCTTCATTTATGATAAGTTGCATAGTTCTGCGACTGATGTTCTCTTCTGCAGCCATTTTATTTGCAGAACGTTGTGGATTTCTTCGTATCTTTTCACGAATTCTTTTGATACGTTCTTTTGTACGAACAATGCGTGGACGACCGGACCTTGGTCGATCTTTACAGCTATTGGTATCCAATAATCGATTTATAGTCCTATATATAAACGTCCTATTAAAACCAAGGCATTTTAATTGCTTAAATATTTTACCTGCAGAAAATCCGGGAATCAAAAAGCTGTTTAACCATTAACCTTTTGGCTTCCATCTTTAAAAATATTCTACATATTTTACTTTAAACAAAAATCGTCTGTGTTTACAAAAAGTTGCCAATCACACAAATAGATAGATAAATTGTTTTTCCAAACAATTAAAATTAACTCTTATTTTTTGGAGTGTTACAGTATTTATTAGCCACCCTGTAGCTAGACATTTGAAACTTTTAGAATAGCTCAGAACGCGATGACAATGCATTTTTTAAATACCTTTTAGCCATCTTTAAGTAGAATTAAATTAATTTTCAATTATTTTCAGTTAATTTTGTTTTGTAGACTGGTGCAGCCATCTATTGGCCGGAACGGGAACGAAAAGTTAAACGCAAGTTAACTTCCAATTAACTTCATTTTCTTTCAAGTTGATGGGATAATTCATCAAAAAATTTTTAAAAACTATTTATTAATACATAGAATTGTCAAGTTTATATGATTCAACAGAAGATTTAAAAACATGGTATATAAAAAGTTCTTTTTATCTCGTAATTATTTAAAATTTTATTGCTTATGTGCTATTACACACCCTACAAAATAAATAAGGTGTTCCGTTAAAATTTCAAGACGAAGTGTTCCATCGCAGGAAAAGTTTCGGAAACCCTTCCCTAGACTAACACCTTTCATGCAAAATGCTTACTGTAACAGAAGAAACTTGACAAAGCCTTGACTTTAAATGCCTTTTACACAACCTCTTTACCGCAACAGCAGAAGCCGTGTCATTAAATAGCGAAGCCGGAACCGAAGAATGCTGCCTGAAATCCAGCAAAAGCGAAAAATTTTTTGCAACGTCTATTACGATCGCAGTAGACACTTCATACAGCGATAAGGTAGAGGTAAAAATTCTGACACGTGATACGTGGACCAGGAACAGCCTGCTCTGAGGGGTGCCTCATTAAAAAGATCTGCGATAGTCAAATTTATCATATTTTAGGGGTAATGAAAAGGCATTTTCGCTTGTTTTCGCCGAGGGCGCACGGGTTGGAAAGATATTAAAACGGAAAGCCTAATGTACGACCGAATTCCTCTAGAAATCGGATTCTTCTATTTATCTTGTAAACTTCATATTAATTTACGGTCATTAAGTACAGGAATTTGATGGACAACATGGAACAGCATACCGTTGTCCTAATTAACAAACCACTTAATTCACATTTCCCACTTTTTACAGGATGAACAAAAAACTGAGTTATTCGACAGGGAAAAGATAAATTATTATAGTTTGTTCTAAAAAATAAAAGTGTTCATATATATATATATATATAGGCCACATTGTTATGTTATTAAAGATCTTCATAATTAAAGTGGAGTTGCAAAGTTAGCAACAGGTCAGTTAATTAGTTACACAGTACGTGTTGTTTTTCACTTTTTTGGGGGGATGAATTGAATTTTTTTGAGTTATGAGGCTTGACAGAGTTGTATAGGGATCAATAAACCAATCAAATAGCATGAAAATCCTAAACCCCCATTTTTTTGAGTTTTTTGAGGTTTGTTAATTAGGCTAACTATATTGATTATCAGCAAGGGATGACAATTTAAATGGGTCCGATTTCTCATCTGGTGGCAGTTCGTTATTTTGAATCGTTCACAAGCCAAATCGGTTAAGTCCACTTTTTCAAATTTTTGTAATTTTAGTGACAAAACACTTGATGGACTTCTAACTTTTTACATACATAATAAATTTCCCAAATGACAACGATTAACACATTTAAATGACGACATTGTTTTTGGCCATCGAATAATAAGTAAATTTTTTTTCAGAAGTTGGCCCAGTTGGCAAAGGCAGCGATCCAGTAATCTGAACGTCACTGGTTCAATGCCCGTAGCTCACAAATCCGCCAACGTGTACACGAATGGCGGCTGGTGCACGAAATATCTGTCGTGGCTGCAATGTCCTCCAAGTTCTCAAATTTACCTCTGGAGTTGCGGAGTCAAGTGTACCGCTCTCGTCACTTGACTTGATTCTAATTTACAGGGCTGGCTTGTAAGGGGTAGTGCTGGCCACCTATACGGTGCACCCTTAAATGAATGGACAGAAGTCTCGCGGTGTACATACAGGCGAATGTCTAGCGACAAGTGCCTCCGTGTTCGAAAAAAAATTTTTTTTTAGAAGCCATTCAAGATAAATCCATACTCTAATGTAAATCGTTGAAATAAGGCAATTCAAATCCAGAAACAAGTACTTGATGATAACGGTAAATCGTTTACTGTTGTTTCGTCACAGAAAATGCAAAATAAATGAGTCAGTTACAGTCTAACTCAGGCGTCGGCAACCTATGGCAAGCGTGCCAGGCTTGGCACGCGGTGGAGTTCTTAATGGCACTCTACACTACTCTACATTGGAAATAAATTCAGCATTTTCATTTACGTACACTAGCAGTAAAAGTATAGTCACACGGACTCCCCTCGTAAATTGAGTGGGTCCTTTCCAAGTGCGTTCTGTTCGGCGTATAGGTATACGAATGTAATGACAGAATACTAATTTGACTTTGTGACAATTTGTAACATAGCTTATACTAATTCTCATATTGTTATATAGTATGTAACAAAGTTCAGTTGTTTTTTGTTTAAGTTTTTTGTGAAGACTTGTATTATATTGGTTTAATTTTTGTTATAATTCATCCATATTTCATCAAATGGAGAATAAGAACGAAAACTTAATGTTAATTGTTTTAATTGTTTAAAGTAAATTGCAAGTGCTCTGCTTTCCACTTTTGGTTCTACATATCTCTGAGAACAAATTTTTTCTCACATGAAACATAATTTGAGTCCACAAAGAAATTATTTAACAACTGAACATTCAGAATCTTGAGTGAAATTAAAAGTGACAAATTATACTCCTGATATTGAAATATAAGGTAAAGCGGTGCAGGGACAAGGTTCACACTAAAAAATTTCAATTTGTGTTGGAATTTTCTGTTGTTTATTCTTTTAATAAATATGTTTAAAAGATAAATTTGTTAACACATTCTTCTCCTCTAAACTCCATTATATAATTTGATGGACATATATACACCTATACATATATACCTACTATTACTTTCTGGTAACAATAATTAAGGCAGCACCCAGAATCATATGGCAGAGTGGCTTGGCACACCACAGCTAAAAGGTTTCCGACCCCTGGTCTAAGGGCCTGTTCACATAGGAGTCCGTTGCGTAGCGTTAAGGAAAATATGACGTTGAGACGAAAATAAACCAATCATAGGCGTTAAAAATTTCATTGCTAATCGTTTGGAGGCATATGATTGGTTTATTTTCGTCTCAACGTCATCTTTTCCTTAACGCAACGCAACGGACTCCTATGTGAACAGGCCCTAACTGTTGCAGAAGTAAGTGCTTGGGAATTTTTCAACAACTATTTCAATTTTTTCTGTAGTGTAGTGTAATGCTTGAAAAGGAACGTTACCTAAATTGCAGATGTCGTACCCCGTGACCCTCCCTTCGCTAATCAGAGTGATTGGCGGGCGTGGGAGTCAAAATTCGAGGGGGTGAAGAAAAGAGAGTCTGTCAGAGAGAAAAGGGGTCTCTGGTAGGGATTGGAGGTCTGGCAAGATATATGCTGGCTCGTCTCACCTCTGGTGCATTAATCATTCTTTAATTAGAATAGAGAGTGTAGTAGGACCAGGGGTTCTGGTGAGATGCTGTAGGCTCTCCCATCTCGTGCTGAGAGTATTCTGTAATTTTATGTTAAATTGTCAATAAATGGTATGTTTGTGTCTTAAAGCAGTGCTCCGCAACCACCGTGCCGCGGCACACTTGAGGTGATCTTGACTGTGCCGCGGTGATTTTATCAATTATAATAATAAAGAAAAATTAACTACCACTATTAGTTAGAAATTTTTCTAAGTAAAATATTCCTCTAACTTACTCCTAAGTATTCCTCCCTAATTTCTCTGGGTCGAAATCATACACAAAACAAAAACAAGTTGTTACCATACATTGTATGTATGCTCGAGCATCATATTTCTGGATTTCAGTTTAGAAAGAATATCCACAAATTGCTGACAAGGCCATTGCAATTTTGTTCCCTTCTCCTACGACATACTTATGCGAACAAAGTTTTTCGATACTGGTTCTAATTAAAATTGACAAACGATCATGATTAAAGGGTCTTGACCATGAACTTCGAGTAGCTCTTTCTAATATAGAGCCAAATATAAAACGTACATATATTCATCAAAACAAGCTCAAATATCTCATTAATAAATTAGTTATGTTTAAATTAACTTTGATTTATTAGGCTTAAGTAAGGACCAAAAAAGAAATTTTAATATAAAAATTTAAAGATAATTTTTTTTTTTACTTGTAAACTATAACTTTATATTTTGTTCTTCTGTTGGTGTACAATTCAAAATGATTTATATAAAACTTAAAGGATTATAATTATCTTGTTACATAGAGCTGTTTTATTGTGTTTTTTTATCTAATTAAAACATATACGTATTTATTGTAATT
Organism: Dolomedes plantarius; assembly: GCA_907164885.2. Taxonomy (NCBI): domain Eukaryota; kingdom Metazoa; phylum Arthropoda; class Arachnida; order Araneae; family Dolomedidae; genus Dolomedes; species Dolomedes plantarius. Next base: position 41,569,730 of record OU015499.1, on the reverse strand, counting down.
TATGTGTTTGCAAGCTTTTTCTTGTGGTGTGTCGCGGAATTATCGAAAAAACGTTGTTGTGCCGTGGAAGATAAAAGGTTGCCGAGCTCTGTCGTAAAGACACGACTCGTTTTTACTACTTCATTGTCCCTATGCCATAGGAAGAACCTCCGTTGGAGAGTTGCGTCACCACAGGTATTAAAAAATATATAATTTGAAGATGAAATTGGATGTTATTACTTTTTTCCACTTGCCAAATCGATTAAGTACCTTAATCAACAAAAATTGTAATAATAATAACGGTTACTCCAAGGATATCCTGCCTTATGGATTTTATATATCGTCAGATTAAAGCTACCTCTGCAATAATACCTTCTACAATGTTTGGTTGAATATATATTTTTGGGAGAATTTTTAAAAAACAATGTATATTATTTTATCACTTTTCTCCACTTTTTGTTTCATGGATGTAACTAATTTGGCAAGGGAGCGGCTCATTTAACGAGAGAAATATTGGGTACGGACGTGGTGTTAGAGCTGTGGTCATTTTATGAACAAAATTTACAAATTAAGGCAAATAAATTTTGAAATTCTGTAAACAGATAAGGTAAGTTGTCTCCAACAACATTCTATCTGTAAGTACCTTTGTCTTGATTGACTTTATTGCAACTTATTAACATAACTTAATTAGTTCAGTTACTTAGGTTAGGTTAGTAGTAGTTAATATAAGCATAAGTGGATCTGTGTGGGGTAACTGGGTGTTGTATTAAAAATAGAGATCACGACAGCAGATGTGACATGGAAGGCCATGGATAAGTTGTGGCATTAAAATATTGAAGTTGTGTTGTGATTCTCAGAAAAAAATAGAAATGGTGACAGAGACAGGTTGATTTTATAAACGAAGTACTTCATGTTTATTTTAAATTAAGCTAGATGAGGCTTAGGGCCGGTGGCTTATTGCCGTTTTTACAAAAATTTACATCGTTGGAATTTTCAGCAAAGGAGGGTCAGGCGGCCAACATGGAATCGCCGATATTCGTCGGAGTACTTTCTGCCAAGGCGTCGGAATCTGCAATGGGAGAGGCATCCTTCTTCAACCAGGGCCTAGACGAGATCTGTTTCTGCAATTCAAACTCCGCTCCTGTGCTGGCACCGTCACGTGATCGTGAAGAGGAAAACATCTGGAAATTGGCGACCCAGCGCTCGCCAGCAAATTCCGCCAACGCTGTTGTACAATCGTGTGTCGTGTGTTCGTGTAGGGGAATCGTATTTCGTGTGTTCTACGAGGGGAAAGGGATAAATGGTGAATCTTATAGCCTATCGTTTGGCAACCCCCTTTTGGGGATTAAGGGAGAATTTATTGATAAGGAATTAGGCATTGAAGTTGGCAAAAAGAGTTGCATTTTCATGTGTTTTTCCCAACTGTCTGGGGAAAATAAACAAATGGAGGAATCATGAGGGATCAGTCCCTTATTGCGTTGCGTAGTAGTATGAAACAATATGAATTAACAAAAAGCGTTACGACACTGTGCTATACCTGGACCCAGTTCCCCTGAAGGTAGGGTCCAGTCGCCCCAAATCACTAAATCTGATGGAACAACTAAGTCGTAACCCTCCACAAACCTTGAACATACAGCAGGGGTTAAAACAATACACAGAATGTTATTTTGGCATTAACTGAGCTAAAAATTCTTACATTCAATTTTTAAGAGATAAAAATAGACTTATCAAAAATTATTGAATTCACCCTTGTATAAAGATGTTTTGTGATGACAAATACACTGCTGGCCACCCAAATTGCAACACCAAGAAAGACAAGAGATATCACAACAAAATTTATTTTGTAGATAACATGTTGACCAAGTATCAAATGATTAAATTTATAGACTTCTGTGATGTGTGGTTCCTTCCAAAATCAGTAGCCAGAGTAGCCGCTATTGTTGGAGATCACTGCTGCCACACGCCTCGGCATTGATTCAAAGAGACTTTGGATGAGTTCTTGAGGTACAGCAGACCGAGCAGCTTCCACACGTTGCCAAATTTGATCTGCTGTGGCAGCTGGGGATGGAATCTGGGTCAATCGTAGAGTAACCATGGACCACATGTTTGACGAAGAACCGTTGGACAATGCGTGCCACGTGTGGTCGCGCATTATCCTGTTGGAATATGGCTGTGGGCAAGCCCTGAAGGTAAGGAAGGACAACTGGCTCCAACACCTCGGAGATGTAGCACTGGCTGTTTAAAGTACCGGCAATGCGTACTAGAGGTGTGCGAGAGTGATATCCAATACCGCCCCATACCATAATACCCGGTGCAGGACCAGTGTGGCGGTGCATAACGCAGTTGTTCAGCATCCTCTCTTCACGGTGTCTCTAGACTCGAATGCGACCATCGTGGTGTTGCAGACAGAAGCGTGACTCGTCAGTAAAGACAATTTCATTCCATTCTGCTGTCCACATCCTTCTGTCATCGCACCATTGGCGGCGGAGACGTCTGTGGTTCTGCGTCAAGGGTAGACAAAGCAATGGACGTCTTGCGGACAGACCACTCTGCTGTAAACGGCGTCGAATGGTACGCGCAGACACTGGATGATGCGTTACAGACTGCATGTGCTGTGCTATGGTTCGTGATGTGACTGAGCGATCCGTCACTGCCATGCGCACAATTTGCCTGTCATCACGTGAAGTGGTGCGCTGAGGTGGATGCGATCGAACACGCCGGTCCGTCGTACCCTCCTGCATTCCACGATCACATATCCGCATTACAGTTTTTTTGTTTCGTCCAACACGATTACCGATTTACCTGAAAGATTATCCACAATCTCCGTAGGCCACTATCCTTCCTCTGTCGAACTCGGATACTTGATCAAAAGATAATCGCTGTTTTCGACGAGGCATAATTGATCGTTTTTTTGAAAAAACCACAAGAAAAACACAATTGCCGAACTTGAAATCGTCAAAATCTCCAAGCCTTAAATAGCGCTTTGAAGTGGCGCCACAGGCGCGCGTGATGTGCGTCTGCGCTGAAATTCTAATCATTTGCATATCTCACCTCCGCAAATGCATGTTGTAAATTTCATGTTATTTGTATGTTTCCTTCAGGGTGTTGCATTTACAATGGCCAGCAGTGTACAAAAAACATTAGCAGCCACAAAACATTCTTCAACCAAGCTAGAGACGAAATGACTGTTGTTTTGTTGACTTTTGCTTACCAGAGTTGCCACAACAGAGTGGAATTCTCCTCTGCATGAAAAGGAAAAATATGGGAGGGGATGGCCCAGTTACCCCATGGGCCCAGTTACACCAACTTACTTTTTATTAATTAAAAATTATTTAGAAAAATAAATAAACAAATAAATTTAACACAATCAAATAAAGAAATTAAACGAATAAGTAAAGTAGCAAGCGAAATAAAATAAATTAAACTAATAATTAAAACTAATCGTAAAAAAGTCTTTAATAAAGCATTTATAATCGTCATTTTTTTGTCACAAGTTTTTCCGCTTACTAATGTATTCTATTTGATATAATTGTTACCGCTAAAGCTCGAAAGCCGTTAACGTGCACATTACCTAGCTAATCTGCAAATTAACTGATTTGCTCAGTTAAAGTACGGAATCAAGAGTTTTCCGCATTTTACCTAGGTAATGGGCACATTAACGGCTTCCGTATAGTTAAAGTTCCAAAGTTTGTTTCTCTCATTTCCTTTCCATCTGCAAAAAGAATATGGATCAGAAAATACAGCGTGATGAAGCCAAGAAAGGTTTAGAAAAGCAAGCCAAGAAAATGTTAGCAGTTTCTAATGCAAAGCACCCAAATGTCGATGAAGGTGACACTGTGAGAATCAAAGTAACCAAAGATTTTTTAAAAATTTCAATGGCCAAGGTAACAAAAGACCACTATACCACAAAAAATAGGGTGATAAAATACAAACAAGAAGTAAACACAAAAAAGAAACGTGGCGAGGAAAGTCTATGAACACAATAAGTCCCTTGTACGCCAGTAACGGTCGTATAAAGAGGTGTCCCCTAGTGCCGGGCAACGACGAAGGTGGTCCGCATCCATCTCCTCCTGAAAGTCACAGAGTGTGCAGAAAAGAGCTGACACAACATGGATTCGATGTAGGTGTTTGAGGAGGCAGTCATGACCAGTGGCCAGGCGAAACTCGGCAACTGCTCTACGTCTTGGCTACTTAGGAAGATCTTGGAGATTATTCCACCAGATCTTTCCAGAATTTCTCTATGTATTGATTTAGAGTTAAGTCCTTTATCTTTTTCTTGATTATCCACTTGGCATTGGTAAGAGGGACATCTTTCCTTGATGACTGTAGAATAGAAGATCCCTGTTTTGCAAGGTGGTCTGCTAACTCATTACCAGCTACACCACAGTGTCCCGGGATCCACTGTAACCAAAGTAACCAAACTGGGATCCAAAGTAACCAAAGCAGACAGAGCAAAAACTGATGTCCGCTCGATTTTAGCTGTGGTTCTTAGTTAAAATAGAGGATGGCTTTTATAAACTTGGTACTAAAACGGGTATTTTAAAACAATTGTATGCAAGATCTGAATTCAGTGTTTGCAAAGAGAGATCTTTAACAAAAGAAGATGTCTCTGCTGTAGAAATATCTTTACGTTAAACAGCAATAAAACAATTCCTTGGTAATGGGCAGGGTTTCAGAAAATGTGACTGCAAATCCAAATGTAAAACAAATACTTGTCGCAAAAACCAATTGCTATGTAATTCAAAGTGTCACCAATCTTTAGATTGCATGAATAAGTAAGCATAATTTTATCATATGTTTTGCAAATTCATTTCCTTAATTGTAATAATATTTTAAACCGTTTGATTCTTTGTATTATACTTTTTTAATTGATTGGTAATTGATTCTATCAACTAATTTGTTGATTGTTTGATTGTATTAACTTGATTCTTTAGATATCGAAAAAAATAAATAATATTATGTTAATTTAAGCGTACAGAAACGTTGCTGTTGTTCCAGCAAAGATATTATTTTCACTTTAACGAGTGCCTTGTAGGTAATATGCAGATTATCAAAGTAATTTGCAGATTACCTAGGTAATTTGAAAAATGAAACAATTTTTCGCACTTTAACGGAGCAAATCAGTTAATCTACAGATTAGTTAGGTAATGTGCACATTAACTGATTTCTGCACTTTAGCGGTAACATAATCACGAAACCAATACTCGTTAAACTCAAATACAAAACGTAGTTTGAATTTTACTTTAAACCTTAGACTAAATTCGATCTTAATGATTGTTTTCTTACAACAGTTTTCCGTGTTTAACTTGCATCATTATATTTTTTTCGTTCAATCCCATTCTATCTTTTCATGCTTTACTTTTTTTTGTGCTGCTCATCGACAATATTTTTTAAATCCAAGAAATTTGTCACGGTTTTTAGAGAGGTATTCAAATTGTGTTCTCGTTAGATTTCATACTAAGGAACACAATTGAGTCATTGTGTTGAGGGTTTCAACGTAGCAAAACAATTTTTTTTACGAGGTCTTTATAGATTAATCAAATTTCTTCATCTTAATTAGAAGAAAAACACGTGAGAGAGCTTTTTGACTTTATATTCCACAATTGCACGAATTTCGAGTTACATGTGATACAGAAAATTTATTAACAAATTTGGATTCGTTAGTCTTACCTGAATAAAACCATAAGGTTAATAAACTTTAGTGCCGCAAATTGGCCGCCAGTTCACAGAAAGGTCGTTAAACCTTTCCCAAACCGCCAGAACCTGCGACAGAATTTTAGACTTACGGAAATTAAGAGACCATACTTCTCACAAACAAGATGATTTATGAGTGGTTTTCGAAGCCACGAGAATATATCTTTGTGAAAAGGGAACCACACACGGTCCTGAAAAGTCAAATGTGGCAATACGTTTTTTAACTTTCCGAGAGTAAATTTCAGTAACGATCTATCAATATTTATAATATTTTCCATGGAAAGTATAAATTTTAAACAAACACACACATGAGAGAATAAATCAATCAGTGAATTTCCTTCATTCGATATATATATATATATATATATATATATATATATATATATATATATATATAGAGAGAGAGAGAGAGAGAGAGAGAATGAATGAAATTCAAGCAGGCCTTAATATTACAAAAAAGCATAGACCAGAAAGGTAATACTAACACCCTACTGCGTTACGGAAAATAAACTCTTATTCACTTTTCCTAGCTGGGAATAATTTACATGAATGAAATTCAAGCAGCGTTAATGTCAGACAACTGAAGTTATTGAGCTTTATTTTTGTGTAAAGCGTTTAGAAATTTACATATGACTGAGAAAAAAAAGCATAATTTAGGTGCTTCGTACTGAACTCCTACTACTGTACAGAAAATAATTTCGAATTTTCTTTACCTAGCTGGGAATAATTAATTCCCTTGAATGAAATGTAAGCAGCGTTAATATTGGACAACTAAAGTTACTGAGCTTTTAATTTTTTTTGAAGCGTATAACTGACGTATAACTTAGAAAAACGCATAATTTCGAAGCGTCTTAATGACATTCTACGATATCACGGAAAATAATGTCCCATATGCAAATCAGAAATTAGCACAGTATGAATCTTCATACAACCTATTTGTTGAAAGCATACTCTCTAACGACGTATAACTTAGTAAAACACATGATTTTGAAAAGTCTTAATTACATCCTAAGCTGTCAAGGAAAATAATTTCTCATTTTCTTTTCTCAGCTGGGAATAATTCCCATGAATGAAATTTAAGCAGCGTTAGTATAAGATATCAGAAATTGTTGAGCTTTTAATTTTTTAAGCGTATAACTGTCACCTAATTAAGAAAAACGTATGATTTAAAAAAGTCTTAATGACATCCTAACGTGTCATGGAAAATAATTTAATCATTTTCTTTTCCTAGCTGGGAATAATTCACATGAATGAAATTTAAGCAGCGTTAATATCAGATAACAGAAATTATTGAGCTTTCAATTTCTTTTTGAGCGTAAAACTGTCGTATAACTAAGAAAAACACATGATTTAGAAAAGTCTTAATGACATCCTAAGGTGTCACGGAAAATAATTTCTCATTTTCTTTTCCTAGCTAGGAATAATTCATATGAATGAAATTTAAGCAGCGTTAATATCAGATAACAGAAATTATTGAGCTTTAATTTTTTTGAGCGTATAACTGTCGTATAACTAAGAAAAACGCATGATTTAGAAAAGTCTTAATGACATCCTAAGGTGTCATGGAAAATAATTTAATAATTTTCTTTCTCTAGCTGGGAATAATTCACCTAAATGAAATATATGCAGCGTTATTATTGGATAACATAAATTATTGAGCTTTTAATTTTTTTAAGCATATAACTGAAGCATAACTAAGAAAACGCATAATTTAGAAGCGTCTTAATGCCATCCTACGATATCACGGAAAATAGTGTCCCATATGCGAATCAGAAATTACTACAGTATGAATCTTCCTACAACCTATTTGTTGAAAGCATACTCTCTAAAAACCCTTTAAAAGATTATCTGAGTGCACCCACAACTTTATTTTTATCATTTTTTTATTATACGTGTATTGTATAGCTGTTCCACTGTCCCAGTTGAAGCAATTTCCCATTTCCGCCGACAAATAAAAATACCTCCCAAGAGGTTCATTTGAAGATATCAGGGCGAAATGTTTTGATTTCGTGGGGTCGGAACTGGGCATCGCTGATAACATTACTTAGAATTCCTATACATCTTGAAAGATAAGGCCAGAGGGATAATTTTTTTGAGTTTCTTATTCATTGGAGATTTATCTACTCTTACAGCTATAATCTGTTGGCTATTTAAATACAATACAATGATATGAAAATTTAGTTATAGTATGAATTTAAATTGTATTTTAAGTATAATTGCATAACAGGAATTATATGAAATGCCATACTCAATTATATGAAAAAGGAGTCATTTAATTAACAAATTACAGCTATTTTCTTTTACTCTGCATTAGTACTGTTTTTTATATCGCTTCGTTAGTGTGGCGATATTACGACTTCATTGAGTAATGTTAGATAGTACTGGTTGCGTGTTAATTTTATCGCTTTTTGGTTTCTCTGTCTTAAAATATTAGAAACTCAAAATTGCGACCTTATCGAGTAACATTAGAAGGTACTGGTTTCACGTTAGTTGGATCGCTCTTTGGTTTCTCTGTCTTAAGATATTAGAAGCTTAATATTACGACCTTCTCGAGGAATGTCAGATGGTACAAGTTTCTCGTTAATTGGATAGCTCTTTGGTTTCTCTGTATGATATTACTCGTAGAATCCCAATATTTCGACTTTGTCGAGATATGTTTGATGGTACTGGTTTCAAGTTAATTTAATTGCTTTTTGGTTTGTTTCTCTTATGATATTAGACGCTCAATATCTCGAATGTGTCGAGGAATATTAGATGGTATAGGTTTCTGATCGCTCTTTGGATTCTGTGTCTTATGATATTAGAAGCTGAATATCTCGAATTTGCCGAGGAATGTTAGGTGGTATCGGTTTCTCTTAAATCTGATCGCTCTTTGGATCTCAGTCTTATGATATTAGAAGCTCAATGTCTTGAATTTGCCGAGGAATGTTAGGTGGTATCGGTTTCTCTTAAATCTGATCTCTCTTTGGATTCTCTGTTTTATGATATTAGAAGCTCAATATCTCGAATTTGCCGAGGAATGTTAGGTCGTATGGGTTTTTCTTAAATCTGATCTCTCTTTGGATTCTCTGTTTTATGATTTAGAAGCTCAATATCTCGTATTTGTCGAGGAATGTTAGATGCTGTTGTTTTCTCTTAAATCTGATCGCTCTTTGGTTTATCTGTCATATGATATTAGAAGCTCAATATTACGACCTTGTCGAGGAATGTTAGATGGTACTGGTTTCTCATTTATTTGATCGTTCTTTGGTTTCTCTGTCTTATGATATTATAAGTTCAATATTACTATCTTGTCGAGGTATCTTAGATGTTGCTGGTTTCACGTTAATTTGATTGTTCTTTGGTTTCTCTGTCTTAAAATTTTAAAAGCTTAATATCACGACTTTGTCAAGAAATGTTAGATGATACATGTTTTGCATTAATTTGATAGCTTTTTGGTTCCACTGTCTTAAGATACTAGATGCTCAATATAAGAATTTTGTGGAAGAACCTTAAATTTCATTGAATGTGCCTCAATTTAAATGATCTTCGGTCTCTCTTTCTTCAGATGTTGGATGCTTAACATAAAGACTTGTCGAAGAAACTTGAGTCTGTTCTAGATTTTCATTCCTTCAATACTCTGATTTCCTCAGTTTCTCAGATAAACCATATTATTACAGCGAGAAAAGTCCGTGTCTATGAGAAGGGATAGCCAACTTGTCGACCCCTTCAAACGATTTGCACTTTAAAAAAGTCCTGAAATCCACCAAAAGGGCGTACGTTTATATTTGCAGCATGACAAGACTGTAGCAATTGAATTCTAAGGCCGGATTTCAAAATACAGATCTGAAGATAGATATTCATACAGAAAGGCTGCCGTTGGGCTATTTAAAAATTTCTTATTTTGAATTCTGTTACTAACATGTTTGTTTCTCTCTTGTTTCAGGCAAACGACTCAGGATAATTGGCTTTTATGTTTTGTTGATCTTTTCGATGATGCTGAATTTTTCCACCAAGTATATTTTCAAGTTTGCTCTACAGGTTGCTATGGATTTTCTCAACAATCCGATGCCAAAGTCCCTGGGCTAGGCATAGAACTACGGACCATTCCATTAATGTTGGTGTTTTATGCAATTAAGATACCCTGAAGATGTTAGAGGATTTTAAAAAAGTACCTTTACCATTAAAAATTATTCAGAGTATTATATTTTAGAACTATTTCTACAGATTGAGCGGAATATTTTACCATAACCACCAAGTATTAAAATTTAAGTCAGTCCTTAGAAAAAAACATCTACTCCATGCACTAAGCTCTAAGAATTACTTGCTCTTAGCTGGCATTTTTTTGCGACTAAGCCTTTTTCGTCGCCAAAGTTATATGCCAAGTTTTTAATATGAGCACCATACGAGCTCCCCGAACAAGCTTCTATGGAGCAACTGTCATTTGCATCCCAGATTAAGATAATTCCGGTGGCGTCACCAGGATTAAGGTTATGACGAAAGCAGCGATTAATTACGAACCTTGTCACATGCGCTATCTTATATCTCGATTTAGATCTTAATAAAAATTTGGTTGGACATAGCCTTATAAAATACCGTGTAATTTACCCAGTGCGAATAATTTGCACTATAATGAAGTTAAATGTGATGCTATTATTAATAATTGTCTAGGCAACTATCGTAAACAGATGTAGACATATTTGACGTCACTTTGATGTAATATTTAAAATAAAATATAGCTTTGCAACATATTTCTTTTTAAGAAGATATTATAGCCCAGAAAAATTTCAAGTCGAAAATATTCACGCTGAAAAAAATTGAAAATTTGTAACATAAATGAGGATAAAACTTTAATAAGCATTCCATATAAGATCTGATTTAAAATGTTTAGATCTGATAAAATTTTATGTTAGATCTTAGACATAGATCTTAATTTAAATTTCACAGAAAATGACCGTATAAAATGCTTTGCTACTGGCTTAGTGCAAATAATTTGCACTACAAAAAAGTGACACGTAATGTTATTACTAGTAATTGTTTACGCAAGAATTGTAAAGTGAAGGACAAAAGGTTAAGATCTATAATGAAGTTACACGTGATGCTATTACTAATGATTGTCTAGGCAATTATCGTAAAAAGATGTAGAAATATTTGACTCTACTTTGATGTAACATTTTAAGTAAAATGTAGCTGTCCAACATATTGTGACGTTTAGTTCTTTTATATTACAGACTTCAGGTGTTGAACAACATAAACATTTATTGAGAATTAGAAAACAAAATATTTATCACAAGAGACTGAGATGCCCTACTCGACGATCTCAGGAGATGCCCTACTCGACAATCCCAGAGAAGTAAAATTGTACATAACTGGTTCCTTGTCCTAAATACAACCTAAAAACGTATTCCATCATATTGACTAAAAATATATAGAAGTTGCCATCTTCAGTTATTGTAAAATTCGAATAATACAAAATATAATATCACGCGAATAATACAAAATATAATATCACGCGTGCAAACAATCTCAGGTGCAGGAATCTAGCAAATATTATATTACGTCATACTGGTAGGCTGAATTTCAAACATCACACATATGTTAAAATTTCTTTTTAAGAAGTGATTATTACAGCCCAGCAAAATTACCAGTCGAAAATATTCTCGTGGAAAAGAGGAAAATTTGCAACAAATGAGGATAAAACTTTAATGAGCATTCCATATAAGATCAGATTTAAAATGTTTAGATCTGGTAAAATTTTATATTAGATCTTAGATTTAGATCTTAATTTAAATTTCACAGAAAATGACCGTAAAAAATGCTGTGCTACTGGCTTAGTGCAAATAATTTGCACTACAAAAAAGTGACACGTAATGTTATTACTAGTAATTGTTTACGCAAGAATTGTAAAGTGGAGGACAAAAGGTTAAGATTTATAATGAAGTTACACATGATGCTATTACTAATAATTGTCTAGGCAACTATCGTAAAAAGATGTAGAAACATTTGACGTCACTTTGATGTAATATTTTAAGCAAAATGTAGCTGTTCCGCATATGTTATAATTTCTTTTTAAGAAGTGATTATTACAGGCCAGCAAAATTACCAGTCGAAAATATTCTCTTGGAAAAAAAGGAAAATTTGCAACAAATGAGGATAAAACTTTAATAAGCATTCCATATAAGATCTGATTTAAAATGTTTCGATCTGATAAAAATTTTTATTAGATCTTAGATTTAGATCTTAATTTAAATTTCACAGAAAATGACCGTATAAAATGCTGTGCTACTGGCTTAGCACAAATAATTTGCACTACTAAAAGTGACACGTAATATTATTTCTAGTAATTGTTTACGTAAGAATTGTAAAGTGGAGGACAAAAGGTTAAGATTTATAATGCAGTTACACATGATGCTATTACTAATAATTGTCTAGGCAACTATCGTAAAAAGATGTAGAAACATTTGACGTCACTTTGATGTAATATTTTAAGCAAAATGTAGCTGTGCAGCATATGTTATAATTTCTTTTTAATAAGTGATTATTACAGCCCAGCAAAATTACCAGTCGAAAATATTCTCTTGGAAAAAAAGGAAAATTTGCAACAAATGAGGATAAAACTTTAATAAGCATTCCATATAAGATCTGATTTAAAATGTTTCGATCTGATAAAATTTTATATTAGATCTTAGATTTAGATCTTAATTTAAATTTCACAGAAAATGACCGTATAAAATGCTGTGCATTTTATACGGTCAATGTAAATGTCAATGTAAATTTTATACGGTGCATTTTATACGGTGCATTTTATACGGTAACATTAATAAGTATTCCATATAACAGAGGTGCGCTTTCGACCGCAACCCATTTTCTTTAACTAAAAAATTACCGACCCCCTAACGAACATTTTTTGGTAGTAGTGAATTTTTTTTGAAAATCAGGAAAAACATTTTTAAAACCAATGAATTGTAGAGTGTGGGTATATATTTACTTTACATATTAGCAGTAAAAAAAGTCTAGCTTACCTTCTACACTTGTTTTTGCTTAATCTCACGTGACCAATTTTCTTTAAATGAAAAATCACCGACCCCATAAAGAACATATTTTGGTAGTAGCTAAATTTTTCAGATTTTGAAAATGTTCAGAAAAAAATAGAAATTTTTTTTTTAAATCAATGAATTGTAGAGTGTGGGTATATATTTACTTTACATATTAGCAGTAAAAAAAGTCTTGCCTACCTTCTGCACTTATTTTTGCTTAATCTCACGTGACCAATTTTCTTTAAATAAAAAAAGCACCAACCCCTAAAGAACATATTTTGGTAGTAGCTTATTTTTTTTCAAATTAGGAAAAAGTTCAGAAAAAAATAGAAAAAAACATTTTTAAAATCAATGAATTTTAGAGTGTGGGTATATATTTACTTTACATATTAGCAATAAAAAAGTCTTGCTTACCTTCTACACTTGATTTTGCTTAATCTCACTTGACAAATTTTCTTTAAATAAAAAATCACCGACCCCCTAACGTACATTTTTTGGTAATAGCAAATTTTTAAAAAAAATTAGGAAAATGTTCAGAAAAAGTAGAAAAAAACACTTTTAAAATCAAAGAATTGTAGAGTGTGGGTATATATTTACTTTACATATTAGCAGTAAAAAAAGTCTTGCTTTCCTTCTACACTTGATTTTGCATAATCTCACGTGACCAATTTTCTTTAAATAAAAAACTCTGACCCTCTAACGAACATGTTTTGGTAGTAGCAAATTTTTTTTAAAAATTAGGAAAATGTTCAGAAAAAAATAGAAAAAACACTTTTAAAATGAATGAATTGTAGAGTGCGAGAATATATATTTACTTTACATATTAGCAGTAAAAAAGTCTTGCTTGCTTTCTACACTTGTTTTTGTTTAATCTCACGTGACCAATTTTCTTTAAATAAAAAATCACCGACCTCCTAACGTACATTTTTTTTGGTAGTAGGAATTTTTCCTTTTTTTTTAAGCCAATGCGGAGGCACTTGTAATCAAACCTTCGCCCTTACTATGCCGCAGTTTTAACGTCTATTTTATTGTGGGGACACCATATAGGTGGACAGCATTACCCCCTATGAAGGGAGGACACGAACGGAGGCATTCTTCGTGGCGTAACGCCGGGATTCGATCTGAGCACCCTCAGCACCGAAAACCAGCGCGCTGTACCACAGGGGCACCACAAGCCCAATAGCAAATTTTTAAAATTTAGGAAAATGCTCAGAAAAAAAAGAAAAAAAAACACTTTTACAATCAATGAACTATAGAGTGTGGGTATATATTTACTTTATATAATAGCAATAAAAATTGTCTTGCTTACCTTCTACACTTGTATTTGTTTAATCTCACGTGACCAATTTTCTTTAAATGAAAAATCACAGACGCCATAACAAACATTTGTTGGTAGTAGCAAATTTTTAAAAAGGATTAGGTAAATGTTGATAAAATATACAAAAATAACTTTTAAAATAAATGAACTATAGAGTGTGGGTATATATTTACTTTAAATAATAGCAATATAAAAGTCTTACTTACCTTCTACACTTGTATTTGCCTAATCTCACTTGACCAATTTTAATTAAACGAAAAATCACCGACGCCATAACGAAAATGTTTTGGTAGTAGCAAATTTTTAAAAAAAGATTAGGAAAATGTTCAGAAAAAAATAGAAAAAAAAACACTTTTAAAATCAATGAACAATAGAGTGTGAGTATATATTTACCTATCATGATGTCGGACGTATGGATGCCAAGAAAACCCTTCACAATTTGCAGCAAAGCTATTAGTGGCCACAAATACGAAAGGACACCAAAATATACGTTCGAAGTTGTCACAAATGTCAAATTGTTAATCGCCGTACTGCTAACGCCTGTGGTTTGTTGCAGAAATTGCCGATTCCTACTACACTATGGGAAATTGTATCTGCTGATCACATCATCTGCTTACCGCAAAGCTGGTAACACCAACATGCTCGTCCAGATTGACCATGCCACACGCTATGTGATTGCAACACATTCTGCATCTCTCGCATACAGTGACTAATGTACTGTAGCACAACATATGGGCCGCCCAGCATGTATTTATCAGACAGAGGAACTGCATTTACCACTCAGCGATTTTTTCAAAAGTATGGAATAACATAATCCATGACACCACCGTATTCGCCACAAGCTAATAGCATCGTTGAACATACCAACGAGGGCCGTGCTTAGGGGGTGGCGAACTGGGCAACCGCCCAGGGCCGCTAAAATTTAGGCCCGCTAAAAATTTAGGGTCGCCATTTTTATTCCTCATAGCAACACTTTTCTAAATGTTACGGGTTTTTTAAGAAATCCCTTATTTTTCGCGGTTTTAATAATTCAACTTATAAAAAAAATATGTTTCGATTTTTTGAAAAGAATCGTAGAAAGATTCTTAATTGACAAACTACTCTTTTGGTTTGAAAAATTTTTCGGTTAGAAAAACATGATTTATCTTCAATTCAGTTATAGTAAAACCTTGATTATGAATCCACTTTTTTCAGTATCAGTGTCTACTATTTGTCAGTCACTACATACAGTCATTTAAAGAATTATAAAACGTTTTGTTGGAATCTGTTCGTTTTCACGAAATAGTTGCAAAATACCGAATAGTTGAGAAATTTTATTACCAGTAAATGTATTTCGCCCAGGGCCGCTAAAACCCTAAGCATCGCACAAGGCCGCTAAAACCCTAAGCAAGGCCCTGATGCAAATGGCATCATTGCGTCAACTTTGAGAAAAATAACTGATGGACATCCACAGGAAAATGGGACGAATCGTTACCTAACGCCTTGCTAGCAATCAACAACGCCCGACAAAATTCTACTAAAAGATTCCCATTTTATTTGCTTCGTGGATATGAACCACGCTTTCCACGTGAACTCCACATTTCAAGTTTCATCGATGACACACGCCACGTGAAGATCAACTTGACCTTCTTGCCTTAGCCAGGGCCGAAGCCGTAAATAATGTGTACGAAACGCATTTGGATAATAAGCGCAAATTTGATCTTCATCGTCGATCCCGTTCATTTGGGGCAGGAGATCTCGTTTTGTGCAACTGGCCTAAACAAGGAGATCATAAACTCTCTCTAATTTTTAACATGTTTTTATTAACTCGCTTTCTTGTTTGTGCGCGTGTTTGTCCAGTACAAATCTTGCAATCGATTTTTAACTAACTTCCCGACTAGCTAGACATTTGAAACTTTTAGAATAGCTCAGAACACGATGACAATGCATTATTTTAATACTTTTAGCCATCTTTAAACATTTTTTAATTCATTTTAAGTTAATTTTGTTTTGTAGACTGGTGCAGCCATCTGTCGGCCGGGACGGGAACGAAAAGTTAAACGCAAGTTAACTTCCAATTAACTTCATTTTCTTACAAGTTGATGGGATAATTCATCAAAAAAATTTTAAAAAAGTATTTATTAATGCATAGAATTGTCAAGTTTATATGATTCAACAGAAAATTTAAAAACATGGTACATAAAAAGTTTTTTTTATCTTGTAATTATTAAGGAATCGTTTTTAATTGTTCGCCCAGTTGGGACCATATGCTACGAGATCAAGGTTATGAATCCACGAAATAAACTTTTGAAAGTTATTCATGTGCAACATCTTTGTCCATACTACATGCGAGGTGCATCAGTCATTCAGGAAGAAGAGGCAAGAAGAGCTCGGAAGTAGAGGCAGAATCGGCTGCTGAAATACAAAATTCAGTGGACGACATCCGGGTTCCTGATGATCACGCTAACCTCACATCGAGCCGCTGTGATATGCAACGCAATCGACGCCTGCCTGAAAGACTTGAATCTTTCGTAGAACTTTTTAGTGTTTACGCTTCAATGTAAATTTTATTATTAATATCTAAATTTAACATTGAGCGGGGCCAAATGTAAGGTCCATTTCTATATCATATCGCATTACTTAAAAAACAAACAAAATAGTTTTTTCTTATTTTTATTGTAACATTACTACAAGAGGAGTGGCAACAGTCGTAGTTGGTTGTCATTAGAACGATTCGCTTGTATTATGATCGCCGTTATGTGTTCGTAGTATTAAGTCTTTTTATAATATGCTTCGCCTCAGCATTAACTTTTTAAATATTATATTCCTTGTTTACTAACCATACCTTATATGCATCAGCAACAACAACAAAACCAAAGACTGAATTTAATTGAAAATTATGAAAACTTCTTTTTAGCTATTAATAACTGGAACTTTCTATTTTTCAGCGTGACTACAAGGATAATGTACTTAGGGGTCATACGACTGTTAAACCGTCAAAAAAAATCGATTTTTTTTGAAGAAAATACACATGAAAGACTAACCTTTTCTGAGTATTTTAAGACAATCCGCTTGAAAAAATTCCCATAATTACGGAAGTTATGAATAAAAACGTGCCTGATGTTTACTGTAAACAGATTTAAAGGGCAATACCTCAAAGGGATTTATCTCAAAATATGTTTTTTTCACATAACGCACTTGTTATCTCTAGAACTATTTCATATTTTTGCATGAAATTTTCACAGATGGTACATATTATAATTTGCTTGAAACTGAGCCTAAATTTGTTTACAGATATCTAGAGAATGAATTTTTCATGCATAGATAAAATTTAATGTATTAAGAAAAAAATGCACTATTTTCAGTTTCATAGTAAAAATAGAAATATACCTTAAATATATACAAATTTCGGTTTAAATTAAACTTGAGTTTCTGCAGTATGTGTTAAAAGCAGAAATTTTGTCTTAAACTCAATTCTTTTTGGTGTATTTATGTGCGTTAGCTTTGATATCACTTTTATCCAAAGCAAACTGCTTATTATGTATGACTATCTAACACAAATTATTTTTAACTATCAAACAAGAAATACGTATATGTTCCTAAATCAAACATTTTTCTATTAACACAAAAAAAAATATGATATTAAATCTTATACTTTTCAAGATATAGAATGTCGAAAGTGGCACAATTTTTCGACTTTGAACAGTCGTATGACCCCTTAAATTTTAATCTCTAGAAACTTTATTTTATCCTCTCCACACTTTTAAAAGACTTTCGTTAGATTTATCCCCATTCATCAAGTATGCGTAGTTTCATCTAAAATTAAAAAAAAAAATCGTTATTACTAACTGGAACATTGCTTAAAATTTTAATCTCTATTAACTTAAAATATTTATCTTCTCCTCTCAGCACTCTGAATCTGTTCATTTCAGCTCTGGACCGATTTTTCACGGCCTGGAATTTCTCTTTGTATCGCCACAATTATAAAAGTAATACCAAAGACGCATCGTTCGGTCCAATCCTTTATTCATAAAAAGAGGGCGTTGTTCAATCCGAGAACGGGACGATATCCAGCGCTCCGTATCCGCATTCATAAAACAAACATCCCCCTTACGCCGACAAAAGAGGGACTGCGTATTTAGAAGGGGCGGTGGTACCCAAAAAACGTCCAGAGTGACGTTCCAGAAGGCTGCGTCTCACGGTCTACATACAAAACGGCTGCGACGCGGAGGCTGGCGAGGAATTTGGCGCAGAGCGAGATATGTGCTCACGCGAAAGATCACAAAGAGCGCGGTGAAGATGTCATGTGTGTGAGGATAGGGTTCAGTTCGCTCTTTCATGGGGAATTCTTGGAAATTTTTAAAAGGCGTTGTATGTCGATTTTCTTTCATAAATTGATGTTCTGTGCTACATTTATCTATCCTGTATCTATGAAAGAATTCGTTCAAATCTGTAATGTTTTACTGTTACTTTTAATTTTCTCGCTATCTTTAGATTATATCTTTCATATGCACAAAATATGAATAGATAGACAAAATAGAAAGGAGAGTGTTCGTCCAACTTGGGGTGGGTTCCCTCTTTAGTATAAATATACACTGGTGTAAGAAATGAAGAGAATTTGCAGACTTGGTCGATTATCTCTAGAACTACTGTACCGATTTTAATGAAATTTGATATGTACATACATTGATACAATACAAAACAAATAACCATTCAATAATTGTAATACACACGCATGATCGTGCGTAACACTCGTTGGAGTCGGAAGGTATGAAACAGCGGTTGCAGAATAAACAAAAAAATTGGGTTAATAGATGGGTTAATAGGGGGTATGGTCCCCTCTTACAGATATACAGCTTTCGCAGCGTGATTTCATACTTGAAATAAGGCAGTTTATCATTTCCTGTGGAAATTGATCCCACTCGTTCAGCAACGTTGTTTTCGTTCCCTGGATGGTTCTAGGAGGGGGTTGTGAGTTGCAATTGCCCTCCCCAGAGCGTCCCAGACATGCTCTATAGGGTTAAGGTCTGGAGATCTGGCTGGCCAATCCATCCGGCGAATATCTTCACTCTCTAGAAATTCGTCGACCAAAAGAGCTCTATGTGGCCTCGCGTTATCGTCCATTAAAATGAACTCAGGGCCAACTGCACCTCTGAAAAGGCGAACATAGGGCTCCAAGACCTCATCCCTATACCTCACACCAGTCACAGTGCCTCTTTCAAAGACATGGAGAGGTCTGCGACCATCCAACATGATGCCTGCCCAGACCATTAAACCTCCTCCTCCATAATGGTCGATTTCGCGGACATTGGAGGATAGGTAGCGGGTCCCTGGTTCTCTCCATATGAACGTACGGCGAGAATCGGTGTTTAGGCTGAACCGGGACTCATCAGTGAAGAGAACGGTCGCCCATTGATCCATACTCCAATCTCTATGCTCACTGCACCATGAGAAACGGATTCTCCTGTTCGTAGAAGTGAGCGGGACGCAAACAGCAGGTCTTCTTGCAAACAACCCTCTCTCATGAAGTCTTTTGGAAACAGTCACCCTTGATACATGGATTCCTGTGGCTGCATACAAGTCACGAGAGAGCTGAGAAGCTGTAGCACTCCTGTTACGCCTCGCTATAATCGACAAATGGCGATCTTCTCTGACCGTCGTGGCTCTTGGACGACCTTGCCCAGACTTTCTCTCGATGGATCCGGTATCCTGGAACTGTTTCCATAAGTTCCATACGACGCTGGGCGTTAAATTGAACTCTCTACAAATTTGGACTTCAGATTGGCCTGCTTCTAGCCCCCTGCACAATTCGCCACCTCATTCCATCATCCAAACGTTGGTGGTTACTCATTTTTACTGTTACAATTTGAAATTAACCGATTGCTGCAAAATAACACCAAGGAATTCGCCGAGTTGTGCTAGCGAACGAAATGCGTCTTAACTTACGCGCGCTTATAAAGCCTGTTTCTCTACTGGCTCCGCCTACACACACGTGTACGCTTACGTATTTGACGTACAAGATTTGTATTTTTGTCTAAAAGCAGTGGTTTTACATTCAGTTCAGTTCTTTTCATGAAATTCGATAAAATATGCAAATTCTCTTAATTTATTTCACCAGTTATATACACACAGGTGGTTGTTATCAAAATAATGGAAACACTAAGAAACATCACAAAAACCTTTATTAATACCGCACAGAATCACCTTCGTCATGTAATACCACCTGTTTCACTTTGGAATTGGATTATACAAGTCATGAATAGTGGTTAAGAATATATTTTACCATTCTTCAGGGAAGAATCATGAAAGTTCCTTCAGAGATACTGTGGTGGATATCGATACCTGGCTCTATCCGCTTATACAGAACACAGTGTTTGGATGATATATAGTCGGGGGGGGGGGGAGTGTACAGGGCAAGATAATATATTTGACTTCTTTTTCATGCTCTTCAAACCAATACATGATAGATTTAGCTGTATGTATAGGGGAATTATCATCCTGGAGAACGCCATCTCCTGCAAGAAACAGTGTTTGCATCATAGGATGGACTAGTGAGCTAAAATTTCGACATA
Source organism: Dolomedes plantarius (assembly GCA_907164885.2). Taxonomy (NCBI): domain Eukaryota; kingdom Metazoa; phylum Arthropoda; class Arachnida; order Araneae; family Dolomedidae; genus Dolomedes; species Dolomedes plantarius. The sequence goes on along the minus strand of OU015499.1, from coordinate 41,549,172 downwards.
GTCCTTCCCATTCAATCTCCCTTTTAGGGTTACAATAGGGCCTGAAGAAAACCATGAGATGCCATCCCAAATCCTGATAGATCTACCTCCATGACTGACAGTTGAGATGAGACAGCCAGAATTTTACGCTTGTGTAAGTGTTCTACAGACATACGCACGTTCTGTTGCGAGTATCAAAGTGAACAATCATTTGTCGGACCAAATGCCGTTTTTCGACATATTACTCAACCAGGATTTACGCTCGTGGCACCATTGTGGACGATACTTTATATCTGAATCTATTACAAGGGGCTTGGGAATAGCTACTCTTCCGTAAATGCTTTGTTTGTGAAGTTCCCTTCTACCTCTAAGGGGTGATACCGGAACATGGAGATCTAGATTGAGCTCTTCGGTCATTTTGGTTGCAGTTGTTTTCTTTCTTCATGTCACAATCCGCTTCAATTCCTCGTCCGTCTCTTTCACTCAGCTCTCCCTTTCGTCCACTATTGTGTTTGGCAAAGGATATTTTTCCGTGCATTCTGTAAGCTATCATGACTTTCGATACCATAGCTCGAAAAACACCCATTAGCCTGGGGGTTGCAGTAACAGATACTCCTATTTAAACGCGCTCCAACAGTTTGCTCTTTTCTCAAGGTCTGCAAGGTTTGAGATTTTACGCTGTTCCCCCCAAAAGCACGATGCCCTTAGCTTCATTACTGCTACCTGTCAGTAGAATAATACATACAGTATATTATATAAAAAATACCAGTGGCCAGGCTTTTTTTAAGGAATACGAAGCACATTCATAGGCACCACTAATATTGATAGGTGTTTCCATTATTTTGATAACTACCTGTATATATACACACAGGGTTATCAGGAAAGAATCATCCGATTACAAAATTTAATATTTTCCATAATTACAAACAGAAAATTATAATTAATATGTCATTGTAAGGGGAAAATGCTAAATTATATTTTCACAGGTGTTCGAAATCAAATTTCTCAAATCCTCTTCTGTAAAATAAAGATGTTATTAGGGATTCCGTCAAATTACATTTCTGCCAATCAATAAGGTCTATATATAAACTGTCTCGAAGTTGAGAGACGGAATGTTGTAGTGTCTGAATCCTTCCTTTTATTCCTTTCTTGCTTGTAAAATTCTACGCAGTCCAAGTTCTCGGATGGGCTGTGTGTCGTCTGTGATCATTGACTAAATCATTGCTTCCGGGTGCCCGAAATAGCCATTTCTCTCGATAATGAGATCGACTACAGTCTTTAATTCGTTTTTAAAATAACGCGAGACGTTTATTGTCTTCCACAAATTTCGTGGATCATCCGTGCAATATGGATTTAATTTGACTGTAAATCACATAGGTGCGTACACTTTCATGATAAACTCTGCCAGAGTTTGAAGTTGGTTTGAAGTCTCTGAAGCGCTAATGTATAAACGCATTATTTGATTTGCAGTGGTTAGCCAACGTGCATGAGACATTTTCCCAGGGTGCTTTAGTGACAAACTTGATGAGCAGTTTCCATTTGTGACAGCTTGACAAATATCCCAAAGGTATCACTTTTCAGTGCTAAGATCCTTTATTTCAATCTCAATAGGGTGCGATGGAACAGTCGGTAATACTGGCTATAAAATCGGCATGATTCGCCTTTCTGGGGAAACCCTTGCACTGGTTTATCTGCAGGTTACACGCAAATGAGTTGCCACTCCGACATTTAGTGCAGCATTTGGATGGTGGAACGAGTGGCCCTAATACATATTTTGGTCCTATTGAGAAAGCATTGGCAAATTTTGAAAACCTCCCAGTTGTGAGATTTGTAGTCATTTCGAGCGAATTTCAGAAAATAAACATAAAGGATCTTACCATAGAAGAGCGATACCTTTGGGATATTTGTTAAGGTGTCACAAATGGAAACTGCTCATCAAGTTTGTCACTAAAGCACCGTGGGAAAATGTTTCATGCACATTGGCTAACAACTGCAAATCGAATAATGTGTTTATACATTAGCTCTTCAGAGACTTCAAACCACCTTCTAACTCTGGCAGAGTTCATCATGAAAGTATACGCACCTATGTGATTTACAGTCAAATTAAATCCATATTGCACGGATGATCCACGAAATTTGTGGAAGACAATAAACGTCTCCCGCTATCTTAAAAACGAATTGAAGACTATGGTCGACCCCATTATCCAGAGAAATGGCTATTTCGGCTACCCGGTAGCAATAATCTAGTCAATGATCACAGACGACAGACAGCTCATTCGAGAACTTGGATTGCGTAGGATTTTACGAGAAAGAAAGGAATGAAAGGAAGGAATTAGACACTACAACATTCCGTCACTCAATTTCTAGGCAGTTTCATATATAGACCTTATTGATTGCCAGAAATGTAATTTGACGGAATCCCCAACAACTTACTTGACAGAAGATGATTTGAAAAATTTGATTTCCAGTGGAGAGTCTGTAGCTCAACACCTGGGAAGCCTAAAATTTCCTTGCCACACCCAAAGTGTTGAACGTTTCGTGAAACTAGTAACAGAGATTTCTGCGACTGTGTGGAGAGAAAATAAGTGTGACGCTTTAGTTAGAACCCCAGCAGGATCGAGAAAAGCTATTCCATCTTTTGAAACCAAATACGAGTACCGTGTAAAATCGTAATAATTACAAGAGCAAAGAAATTAAGTGACCATATGTTTGGGTTGATGGGTGGGCACGGGTTGCTTAATTCTGCGCTGGGAGATGTTCAACGGATTTGCCTTCAATGATGATACTGCACACTTCTCTTTCAGTTATGACGATCAGGTTAAATTAACATAATTTATTTACAAATTAAGATTAGTTACAGTATTTACATAAAAGGTTACTAAGAAATTACTCTCCAGCGAGAGTTCCATTATTACCCAACTGATCGGTTCTTATGCACAATGCATTCTGATTCAAACAGTTTGAAACGGGGGGTGATTCGCAGTACGGCGCTCGTAGCGCCACCAAAGATGAACTGCAACACGGGTGGAACTTGTAATGCAGCCACCTCCTCGTGGTGAGTTCTGGATTTTTTTCTGAGTTTTATTTCATAAAAAAGCGAAGAGCTGCATACAAAACAATGGAAATACACATTTTTAACTATATGGTAAAAACTGCTAAAAATCACTGACGAAATGGAGATGGAAGATATTTTTTGTTTTTCCCAAAACTTTGTATACGTGACCTACCCACCAGTACCCAACTTTTCGCACTAGGGCAAAAACAAAATCGAAAACTTTTTTTTTACGCTCCGCCCTATTGTATATGTATTGAAATATGCTTCCTCTTAACTTTCACCTAATGCGCATTCCCTATCCCAAACGAGAGCCCTCTTCCAAAATGCCACCTAGTAATAACGTAATTGATAAACTATACTAACCCCTTAAACCCTTCCGTCTCGCTCCCGTCAAAATTACGGGGTGAGGTTTCGCCCTCTGTTTCTCGTACCCGTGATATCTCTGGGCTGGAGAGTTCAAAAGCAACACACCAAAAAGATTAAAAACAATCCATTTCATTTGCCCTGAAAAAAAAAATTATTTCTTATTTTACATACCAGATGGCAGCACCAGTCTATTTATAATGAAATTGGGGATGGTTTTGAAATTAGATGTGGCAGATCAAGTAATAAATGAAATTCTCTGGAAAAATATAGGCACATTTTTTACTGTTTTCTTGAAAATTTTGCGATCGTTAAGGGGTTAATGCATATGCCGCCTCTTTTGTAGGCACTGTAGATACCGCAACCCTGAAATCAATGCTTAGGGGGGGGGATCACATCACCTTTGCACTCGCACAAATACGTTGATTTTACTACGAAGCTTAATGTGTTGCCAAACAGTTAATTTGTAATTAATTAAAACCAATTTTTTGGAGTGAATTGCATAAAGCTTTATCTATTAGAAAATAAAAGCAGAATTGTTGGGAAATTATTAGAAATTATTTTATGTAAAAAAATAATTCATGCTTTATGACTAATGAACCTTAGGTCAATGCATTGCACGCAGATTTAAAAAAAAACTATAAGAGATGTAGATTAAAATTATTTGTATATATTATATCCATAGGTTATACTTTAATCTACACCTAAAATAATTACCATATTTCACATAAAAGTATTTATTTCAGGCAAATTTATTGTAATGTACAAGAAATATCATAGAATTTTTTCAAAAAAATTGTTGTAAAAAAATTTGTAATAAGTACTTACTTAAATTTAGGTAGTCCTAAGAGTACCTAATCTTAGGTAGAGGTCCTAAATTTAGGTAGACCATCTTAGGTTAGGTAGTACAGATTAGGAAATTTAGGTAGAATTATATAAACATACTAGATATACATGTATAAAAAATTTTTAGCAATTTGTGACCATTAGTTTTGAAGAAATAGTGCCCACAAGACTAAAAATAACAGTTTTTAGAAAAAGCCCTTTAAAGTTAAAAATTTCTGTAAATTACTTTACTATTAGCTTTATACATTTGGCCATAAAATCAATTCTAATTATAGTATCGACTTCATTTAAAAAAATAAGATTTCTTCTATTCCATTCTTCAAAATTAAATCCTAATAAAAAATTGAGTTTTTTGAAGGTTTTAAGGTGATCTTCCCCCCCTTAAAATTCTAGAACATTCCCATATATGGTAGTGAAACCTTGGGTCTCATTAACATTTTATATAATAATAAGTCCTTTATTCAAATACTTACTCACTAACAGAACGCAGAAACTCTCTCTGCCCCAATGTGGACTATTTAACCATATAAGTTGAAATTGCACGAAAAACACGATGATATAGACCAGCAGTTCTCAACCTGGGGGGCGCGCCCTCTGGGCATAGAAGAATTTCAAGGGAGGCATGAGTTTAAAAAAATAATGAAAAAGTAGAACTAACTGAAATTTACTGTACTCAATTTTGCGGTCACGATGTAACCGTAACGCATTTTCGACATATGAACAAGAACACGATAATTGTTGTAATTGTAAAAACACGATAATTATCGTACGTCTGCAACACTGCAAGAGCTCAAAAACGGTTTCTCTCTCAGCTGCTTTCCCTTTGTAATTAATTTTTCCCTTTCTCCTTACAGATTCTCCGGTGCTACATTTTATTCTATATTTTGAATAACCAGCTTCAGTTTCAAATTTCGATTGTACTACTTGTATTGACCACATATGGTGGTGGTGGTGAAGGAGGCGTGACCTCACATCAGTGTTCAAAGGGGGGGGGGAGGGCACAGAGCCTGAAAGGTTGAGAACCCCTGATATAGACCACGTAATTAATTCTAAACGATTAAAATAATCCTAACCCTGGTGGTCAAACAGGCAAATTATCATTTTATATAGTCTCAACGGAAGACATATCTGCACTTGTATCTTATCGGCCGATATGTAAAGCCACATCTACCGTGATTAAAATAAAGACAAAAAAACACGGCTTTTTACGGTCTAGGTTTTGTCCTTTGTAAACACATGCATTATGGCAGCTGGGTACTAAAACCTATTGGATTCGCTCACCTTAGTGTTACCCTATGGAGAACATGTATTTACTATTTACAGCTACATAAATGCTGATAATCCAATAAAAATGGTGTTTTCGGATAGCCTGAACTTTTCTGCCCTTTGCAACAGTAATAATTTTATAAATTCCTCTCAAAGAAACTTAGGAGTCTTTAAAACACACTTCAAGATTTCCCTCCGAATTATTTAAAATTTAAAATATAATTTGAACTTTTTAAAAATTAAAAATTCCATAGGTAAAATTGAGGTGAATGAATGAATCCAATAGGGTTAGTACACAGCAGCCTTAGCACTGTTTACCTTGGCCATTCCTGTTATGGAGTCTTTCTCCAGATGCGTATTCTAGTTGTGATAATGACAGCTCTTTTTCACAGTGGGTTAGAATCCATCGGAGAAATTTTAAGGCAGAAGCAGGGATAAAACTTCTGTTAAACACCAGAAATTATTTTACAGGAAATCGTAATTTCCAGATCCAGGCAGGAGGGCGTAGCCCATGAGACGTATAATACATAGCCCAGTTTTTCCTATTGGCCCATCGAGATGTTTAAGGCAAGTTTTGAAAACGGCACCTTTTCGTATCTTCGGAGAGACGCTTTAAGGCTGCTATGTACTAACCCCCATTGGATTCGCTCACCTCAATGTTAACCTATGGAGAAAATTTGTCCACAGATTGCCGACTTGGATTCAAAGAATTTTTGAAAAAAAATTGTACTCCGTCATAGAGAAAGAAATTTTACATTTGTGTACATTTTTCGTTTTAAAAAAAAATGCAATTAATATTTTAAAATTTAATTCGAGGAAAAATCTGGTATAGTGTGTTTTAAATGCTCATAAGTTCCTTCGGTGGACGAAATTTATAAAATGAATCCTGTAGCGCTTTGCAGAAAAGTTCAGGCTATCCGACAATACCAATTTTATTTGATTATCAGCATTTATGTACCTGTAAATAGTTGACAAAAATATATTTTTAATAAAAAATTTGGGGGCAGCGCTTAACCCTCCTATAGAGAGAAAGCCATTACAATCCCTCAAAATGTCAAACCTAGGGGGGGGGTGGAATTCTCGAACTGTCAACTGGACTCCTCCCACCACAAGAGTCTGCAAGAAGAGGAAAAGGGAAATACGATTTTTTCTTAGTACATAGCAGCCTTAAGTAATGAATGTATCACTGTTAAAAATAATCTACCTAACAGAAAAACGGAGATTTGTGAAAATATATGTATTAAGTAGAAAGAAAAGTTTTCTTTTATTTAAAAGAAACAAAATTTTTAAATATTACAAACTTAAGAAAGGAAGGAAAAGTAAACAATTTTCATTATAACTTGCTATGTAATAAAAATAATTACTAAATCGTTCTCCGATCCCTGATTGAAGCAAATTGCACGATTGCATCTGTATGGTTTATTGTATTGGGTTCAATCCCAATATACGGTACCCCAGCCGCTTTATTTTTTTGGAGATGTTTTTTAGATTTTTGCCAAGTTGGCGATAAAATGCAAAATGTGGTTTAGGGTTTGTGTTTGTTAAATGCTTTTAAGGTAACCATTTATTGCTCCCGATTTTAATAAGATGGCGATATTTTTTTGGCGATGTTTTTTAGATTTTTGTCAAGTTGACGATAAAATGCCAAATGTGGTTTGTGTTTGTTAAATACAGTGAATTCCGCTTATAAGAATCACGTTTGTTATTACTGTTTTTGATTCTTGTAAGCGGTTGATTCTTATAGCCGATATTTAAGGTTTTGGACAGGCACACGCACACCAATATATACATATATTAGATAATTTACTATAAAATACTCTTTAATTTACGTTAATTATCTTTTATTAAAATTATTTTTTATAATTTTAAAAATACAACCTAATTTTTAGACCTATAAGTAGATACACATAATTATAGTAAGGTATATAATAAAATCCAATATATGTTACACCATACTTGCTTAACAGTTTTAACATTTCAACTACAGGAAGGGAGCAAGAAAACGTTTTCTATGGTAGTTTGACGTAATGAAGTTTTCAGGAGGCTGTTTATACTAATACTCTTTCAATACTAATAATCTCAGACGAAGATTCACCTTCTAGCTTACGTTTCACGGTTTGATAACGTGCTGAATCTACTAATGTCACGTTTGCCTAAGTGATAGTAGACACTTCGCCGAAGATTTATGTGTTTCAGGATCCAGAAAGCTACAAACAGGATGTGGGAGGCGGGAAAAAACAGTCCCTGTCTTTGTTTGTCAGTGGAGAAAAGTGAAATCGGACCCGGACGGGTAAAGATGCCCCAGGGTCAAGCTAATAGGACAGTGTTGTGCTAAAGCGTTTAAGGGGAAACTATTATGTTATGTCTAACAAAGAAAGGGAGGAATTTTATGACTATATTCCATCCCATCTTATCAATCTTTCTTTAAAAAAAAAAAAAGAACTTCGTTCCTTTTGGGGGTTTAAGTGGCTTATTTGGGAAAATGAAAAGAAAGCGAAGAGTGTAAACTGATTCTTAAAACCGGTGGATTGATTCTTTAAAGCGAAAATTTTAACATGGAAATAATACATTTCTTTTTGTTTTCGCGATATTGATTCTTATAACCACTGATCTCTAGAAACGGTGGTTACTGTAATTTTAAGTTGACAATTTATTGCTCCCGATTTGAATAATTAGCAGCCAATCAGAGCTTGTGATTCAGTCAGAGACGAGTTTAATCTGGATTTTATAACGCGCTTGTTTAAAAAAATTAAATCGTTGAATGTTCTTTTCGGGATTTGCAGTTCCACCGCTCGGACGTACTTTTATTTGCTAGGTATGGCTTCTGTTTAGGGATGCGACATCGATGTCGATGTTTTCAAAACATCGATGTTTTGATAAAAACATCGATGTTTTTAACATCGATTTATTGAAGCCGATGTTTTTTTAACATCGATGTTTTGTGCTCGATGTTTTACGTTGTCTCGATGTTTTTTTTTAATGACAAAGTACCGTAATATAAAAAATTTACCACGTAGCATAATTTTCACACTCAGTAAATGTAAGTCTGAATTCTGAAAAGGACGAATACAAAAGGGGGAATGATTCCTTGGCAAACAGACAAATGGCAATTAACAACCAATGAACCAATCAGAGCGCTTGGAATGTTCCTGACACTCCAGAACCTTCCATGGGGTTTTATTTTACAAATAGTATATACACCAGTGCATCCATTTAAGTCTTTGTTTTGTGATGGTTTTATATAAGTTGACGTTAATTTTATTTGTAAGATGCCTCCCAAAAGTACCGTTTGGAAGTATTTTTACAAAACCTCTGACAAATTGGAGAAATGCAATATTTGCCTTAAGTCCTTCAAAACTTCTGGCAATATACACGAATTTATCTGGACATTTGAAGGCAAAACATGGCGGTATTTACAACGAGAATTTTGAGTCATCAATGTAGCCCAAAGCAATCAAGTTTTTGTCATTTGTGCCTGCCCAATCAGAGAGTAAAATTAAATCACCCCCTCCCCCCACGACTAACGGAAGTAACATTAATGTTAAAGATTACTAAACCAGTTTTAAAAAATGGATGTTCTAAAACATCGATGTTTAAAAACATCGATGTTTAAAAACATCGATGGTTTTGGGGCGATGTTTTATTAGCATCGATGTTTTAATATGGAATATCGATGTTTCAAAACATCGATGTTTTGTTATCGATGTCGCATCACTACTTCTGTTACGAACGGGAGGGTTAATTTGGATTTTTTTCGGGATTTACAAAATGCGGGTAAGAGAACTATTATAGATTATTGTATTTATGTTGAGTTAATAGCTGATATTTATTATTGTTTTAATTGTAATTCGCAAATGACTATAACTGAGAGGAAAGATCTGAACATTGCGTTAAAAGATCCATTAGATGTTGTTCCCGGTTCGAAGCGAGTAAATTGGATTTAATTACGGTTTTAAAATTACCTTATTTATGGGTAAAATAACGCCATGTTCTTGGATTACAGACGAATTGGGGGTATCCAAAAACACCGAAAAATCAAGAAAACGTAAAAGAAGCTAAACCGAAAGTGAACAACCGGTAAGTGTTTTTTTTTTAATTTAACATGAAATAATATAAATGACAACATGCAGAACTTTCATTTTTTTTATTTTCTGATATATTTAACAAAGATGTATTTTGTATTTATTCAAATGAATTATTTGCAATATACTGACTTTTTTAAGCGGGGGTTTGGGGGGGAGGCAGCCCCCCCCACACATAACAAATTTCTCATTATCTTTCAGCTTTTAATTTTTGTATTTGTGCGTTTTTGTACTTTACTGTGGTTGTACAGTTTAAAAAATGCGTATTTTTGGGACTTTTCCTTTCCAAAAACAGGCGTTCTGCTTGGGCGACAAAAAAAAAAAAAAAAGAAATCGACAGCTTTAATTTAACTTCGTTTTTTTATTTTCTGGATATTTTTCAATGAAAGTGCTGCATGTTGTCATTTATATTATTTCATGTTTCCCTCTGCAATGGAACCGCCATCTTGGTTACGCCTGCCATCGATGGGAGACGTAACCAAGATGGCGGTTCCATCGCAGTGAAATACATAGGGGTACCGTATATTGGGAATTAACCGTTTATTATTTTAGGTACTGTCTTTTCTATGAAAAATATTGCTAGATCGTTGAATTGCTTTCAATTAGTTGTTCGTGTATAACTCCTTAAAATTTTCAGCTTAGAAAAACTGCGCTCAGCTGCTGCTGCAGTTATTGGTAGTGTTAGTAGAATACTTAGAATTACACCAACGTTTCGACATATCCATTCAAAATTTGTTTCTCATGGTATCAAATTCAGACGCTTATTAAAATTAGACTAACTATTCGCATATATTTGCGCATTCTTATGAATTTCTTCATATATTAGATAAACTATTGATATTTTTTCGTTATTCATAAAAAATTTCGTATTTTTAGTGTCTCATTTTGTCGCCTCACATATAGGACCGGCTCTAGAGACAATGATAGCTATTCGTTTATCACAGTGGGTTAGAATCCCTTGGGTTGAATTTGAAAGCGGAAGCAAGGATTACAGCCGAATATTTCGCCCAGAAAATTATGTTTTCGTTTGTAATACGGGTGGCAAAAATTCGGCTTTTCCACGTCGTAATCACAGGTTCAGGAAGATTTTGGGTGTCCAGGCTTCTATACTGTAACCATTCTGTAAATTTGTTATTTAGCTTAATTGTTTAATTTTATTTGCAGGTTTTCACCCGTCTCACTTTTGTTTCTTCCGCGACACCTATCGGACTCAGCTGGAAACCTTGCGGTGATAACAAACTAAGCCCAAATAGGCACTTGGTTCTCTGAAGACTTTTCCTGTCATTAGACATAGACATAGACATGGTACATTAACGAGGCACCAGAGAGCAGGGATCCATATCCTCGGTATGGTTAATTTTTGGGGCTGTATTTCCGTTCTCAGGATTAAAGAAAAGTGTTGACTTGAAAGTTAAAAATAATAAAAACAATAATAAAAAAATTATAAAAAAATTAGATAAATAAAAAACATAAACAAAAATAAAACTAAAACTAATAATAGTAATAAATAAATAAGTAAATAAATATAAAATTGACAACAATTAAATGCGACAGAAGTTAAATAAATAAAATAAATAAATAAATAAAAATAAAAAGGTGGCAGACAATTAAGCAAAAATCAGAAGGTAGTCTTGAGGCCGATCCACCAAAAAATGACAGGTCAGAACCAGAAGCGCCGGCAATTGTAATTTAGAATTTAGAAGAGTTGGAAGGAAAGTTAAGAAAGGGGAAGGAGACCAGGGTGAAAAATAAAAGTGGCCTTAGGACGCCTTAGGACGCCTATAGCATTCCCTTGGGTCGTATTCGGGGAGGTTAGCTATTTTTTCGTTGTCTATTGAATATAATCTATTGTAGAAGTTTGATGCGAGATCTTTAATGTGTTGCCGAATGGGTTCGATTCACAGATCCCTGTGAATAAGTATGTTTTTAAGGTACCAGGGCGCCTTCCTAATACCGCGGAGTGTTTTATTTTGAATTGTCTGCAATCGCTGGATATGGGTGTCAGCCTCTGAGCCCCAAACAGGTACGGCGTACAACAGGATGGGGCGCAGTACTGTTTTATACAAGAGTAGTTTATGATCTAAACTCATTTGATTCTGGTACAGGAGGTGGGCGATATCCTTACGGGCTTTAAAAAATTTCTAATGTTATGTTCAATATTTTTCTTCCACGTCAGTCAACTATCTAGGTAAATTCCTAGGTATTTGCCCTCTCTCTCAAAGTGAACTAGGTTATCGCAAACTGTGACCGGAGGAGGTGGAATTCTATTGTAACTGAAAAAAATAGCTTTAGTTTTTGAAGGACTTAACTTGAGCCTCCACCGTTTGAACCATCGTTCAAGAATTCCAATATGTCTCTGTAGGAACTTGTGTTTCCTGTCATTATTTACGGTCTTGTTATTTCATATTTCGCGTTTGATTATTTTCTGGTTATCTGCCGCTATTTTTTGACAGTTTTCTTGAGTATTTTTGCTAATTTTGTATGTCTGACAAACACTACCATTTTTTAAAAGTAGTTATTTTGATTTTATAATTCTGCATCGCCATTAACTTTGTTCGGAGAAACATTGGTGATTAATCTAACTTATCGTGGTAACCCTGATCCGACGTTGATAAGGGTAACTTTTGGGAAGTCCAGATCTTACGTCTGTTTGTCCCATGTACTGCACAGCTATTTACGTTTCGTCATTGTCCTTAGAATCAACTGGTTATGTTTCTGCCATTAAGCTACAGAGCGTCATGGTTTCCACTCAGGCCTGCCCTGAGTCTTTCCTCGCTGGCTGCTAGTTCTCAGCTCAATGAGAACAGTACAATTAGTCGGGTTTTCTGCCTCCGTGTTTTTTCCATCTGCTAACCTATTAGGCTGCTCAGCATACCCGTCTTCGACCACAGTGTTTTTAAAAGTACAGTAATACCTCGTTTATCCGGCCCTGGTTGATCCGGATAGTCCGGATCACATTTGTAGACATTTTTATTTAATGTTTGCATTAGGTAACAATTTTTAACTATGATAGCAAGAACGTAACTACAAGTACGCCAAATATTCGCTTTTTAGTTCCTGCATAGATTGTGCAATATATTATGGTAATAAAATGCTTTATGTTGAGTTTAAGAAAGCTTTACTAGACTTACCAATTCTTTGTTAAGAAATGATGTGAAAAGTTATTTATATATTTTTTAATGTTGATGCTTTCACTCGTTTAAGAACACATAAAATGAAGTTCGACGGATCACAGCTGTCTTTTCTGCTTTTTATTTAAAAAGACGTCATACATATTACGTACAATACAAACACAGCTGAACATTGAGTTGAAGCAATTGTAGGTGTCAAGATAAATGTTAACTACTCACTTCAGGTTATTGCTGTTACGTTTATAGCGTCTAGTAATCAACCATGAAGCTACAGAAGGAGCTTAAGCTTCAATGGGGAATTCCTCGAAAAATGGTCAGATTATGGTCGCTCACTGGCAGATGGCGCGACATGTTCTACTGGACATGTTCTACAATTTTCATTGAGTTATATGGACACGTGTTTTAGAAAATTGTTTTACAAATTTGTAACTTTATTCTGTGCACAGATATGCCAACATGTTTTGCACCTGGTTGTTCCAGTGGCCAGATTTCATTATAAATTATTATTATTATTATTATTTTTTTTTGCCAATGCGGAGGCACTTGTAATGAAACATTGGCCTATACTACACCGCTATTTTACTGCCCATTTTATTATGGGGGCACCATATAGCATTACCCCCTATGCATTACCCCCTATGAAGGGACGACACGAACGGAAGCATTTTTCGTGGCGCTACGCCGGGATTCGATCTGAGCACCCTCAGCACCGTAAACCAGCGCGCTGTACCACAGGGCCGCCACAAGCCCTCATTATAAATTATGTTGCTGGTTATGTTGTTAGGAGGATCAGTAGATGTTCTAAATGTGACCAATGCATTCAAAACTTACCACTATATACAGCAATGCTGATCAAAATAAATTTATTTTTTTAAAAAGTAAAGGATTTTTATTATACCCTTCAGAATTGCATTTAAAAGTAATTAATATTCTAAAAATTGCAATAATCAAAGCTCTAAATTTTAATAAACTAAATAATAAATTAATTTTTCAAGTGATAAAAAAAATTTATACTGGTTCTCCTATGCCAGAAATAGGTTGCAATGAGCAACATAACATTAATTTAATTCAAAATGTTATCAAACTTTTTTTTAATTCCGCGCATGCATTTTATATGCAAACAAGAAAATAAAAATTCTCAACTCTGTGCTAAAGTTAAAAAATTAAGAAAACAGTCAAAATTATAAATCACATTTATCATTAAATTTAAGCTTTTATTTTATATTACTTTTGAATTGAATATCAATAAATAATGTTATAAATATCTGTAAAACCTGTCATGTATAATTTTTTGTTCAAATTTATCTATAGTAAATTGTATATCAAGCATTAATTTTTTATTTTATAATAATGTATTAATAGTGTATGTTGTTAGTTTCAATTCTTTATAATTATGAAATACTTTTCGTCTATTCAACATATTTTGTGGTTATGGCGAATTAAGATACACGTCTGAGCTAAAGCCATCATTATTTTTTAAATTGTTCACAGAAATAAAATATTTCCACTATGAAAACTTCATAAAACTTGTGAATATGCTGAAACCTTAATATAGAATTTAATTACTGTTAAGTTAGTTTTGATAAATAAATAAGTTTTCATTGTATGATAAACAATGTTGTCACTGTAAATGCTTATGCAAAATCTGTTGTGTATAATTAAAAAAATTAATATCTTCCGATCTTTTAACTGTGAATACAATAAAACCCATACTTTGTGTAACTAGCTCTCTCTAGAAAATAATGGTTCATTATTTACTCATTTCCTTTAAGGAGAGTGGTCACTTTTACGTACCTTTAAAAGTATCATTTTTAGACCTATGTTCGATTGTATGCACTACTCATGATTTTTTTCTTGATTTACATGAAATTTTTTGAGTAACTGCCTATAATACTGTTTATTATAGATGGAATTTTTCAAGGTAATTAATAAAAATAATAAAAAATGACTTTTTATGCATAAAAAGTGAATACTTTTTTTTAAAATCGAGCATTTTGCAGTCAACTACTGTGCGCATTCTGTCAAAATAAATTATTAAGTTACATTAATAATTTTTTACTATATGTGATTACAATACTTCAGGCAACAATATCCAGCAACATTATTCTAAAATATATTAAAACATTTTAGTACGTGCTATTTTTAATTAGAAATTTAAAAAATGACTGAGAATGAATGCAATCACATATAGTAAGCTTATAAAAATATTCTTTAAAAAAATTAAAATATATTAAAGTTCAAAAATTTTGGTGGATTTTGTTGTCTAAAGAGTTGGAATCACATATAGTAAGCAATTATTAATGTACCTTAATAATTTATTTTGACAGAATGCGCACAGTAGTTGACTGCAAAATGCTCGATTTAAAAAAAAATATTCACTTTTTATGCATAAAAAATCATTTTATTATTTTTATTAATTACCTTGAAATATTCCATCTATAATAAACAGTATTATAGGAAGTTACTCAAAAAATTTCATGTAAATCAAGCAAAAATCATGAGTAGTATATACAATCCAGCATAGGTCTAAAATTGATACTTTTAAAGGTACGTAAAAGTGACCACTCCCCTTTTAAGGAGGGAGATCACCTTAAACCCTTCAAAAAACTCAATATTTTATTATGATTTAATTTTGAAGAATGGAATATAAGGAATCTTATGAAAAAAATTTAAGTCAACAATTACAATTACAATTAGAACCGATACATATTACAATTAGATACGATATTACAATTAGAACCGATTTTATGGCCAAATGTATAAAGCTAATAGTAAAGTAATTTATAGAAAATTTAAACTTTAAATTGCTTTTTCTAAAAACTGTTATTTTGAAAGTTGTGGGCACTATTTCTTCAAAACTAATCACCACAAATTGCTAAAATTTTTTGTATACATGTATATCTTGCATGTTTCTACAATTTCTACCAAAATTTAGGTATTTTTTCGCAGAAATTTTTTTTTAAAATTTATATTTTTTTTTGTACATTACAATACATTTGCCTGAAAAAATATTTTATGTGAAATGTGGTAACTCTTTTAGGTGTAGATTAAATTATAACCTATGGATAATATATATACAAATAATTTAATATATATCTCTTATAGTTTTAAAAAAATCTGCACATTGCATTGTTCTAAGATTTACTATTCATAAACATTTTTCTTAAAATAATTTCTAATAATCTCCCAACAATTCTATTTTTTTTTTTAATAGATAAAACTTTGTACAATTCACCTTTAAAAATTGGTTTCAATTAATTACAAATTAACTGTTTGACAACACATTAAGCTTGGCAGTAAAATCAGTGTATCTTTGTGCATGCAAAAGTGATCTCCCCCTTAAGAATTTTAATGAAGTTTAGCAAAAAAAGCAGTTCAAATAGACATTTTGAATGAATATAAACAATTGATAAGTTGAATAAATAAATTCATATTAAAAACGCACTTAAAAAAAACAACTTATTTCTTTTGAAAAATACGAAAAATCCATATTAAAGCGTATGGTTTCCGTGTTATAGCGGCATCAGTACAGGCGCGCACGCCACCTAGTGGTGGCGACCAAATGGGAGCCACTTTTTTAATACGGAGCTGCTCCTCCTTATGCAGCTTCATGTAATCAACTAAAGTTAGGCTCAGTCGGCTCGGGAATTGCGCATGCGTGAACATTTTCGCCTCTCTTCAGTGGCGCACGTGTGGCAACAAATGTCTTGTAAACAATACTATGTAATTTTATTACGAAACATAGTTTTTATCGTAATAAACGGTAAGTCTGTTTATTTAAGTACTTTGCTTTGCTTATTACCCATATTCCCTGGATTATCTGGATTGCCTATGTTCCCAGTAAGTCCGGATAAATGAGGTTTTACTGTACCAGCGCCGTTTTTTGCGCCATCTGTTTCAGCTGTTCTCCAACAAGGTACTTCAGCTTCGTCTTCACGTGATCTTGTTCCGTGTAACGTCCCCGTTGTTGAAATAAACAGAGACAGAAATCTTTAAAACCGCAGCTTGTAATTTAAATTCCGTGTATTTACATACATACAAACAGAGAGACAATTCTCGTCTGCAGCTGAGAGATTTCTCAAAGCAACAAAAACCATTCTCAAAGACTCTTTCAGTTTTTAACTGAGAGACGGATTCGCATTGGTCAGCAACTGGGACCGTCCCGTCCCAATACTTTCGCTGAACACGTTGACAGAGGCTCTGGGGCACTCTCTGCTCTCACTCTCATCTATCTGGAGCTCTGAGGGGCACTTTCGGCACTGCTACTATTTATGTCTTCGTCCAGCGGGAGAATATTTTCCCGGGCTTTTGCGGTCCCACGCTCGGTGGCTTTCAGATACCACCGGGGGCGACTTACAGTGACGTACAGTCGGAAGGATTCTCAACCGACCTAGTGGGGTGAGCGCCATCTCGTCTCCCTCATTGTGAACTGTGTCTCGGAGGCACAGGAGAGCGAGGCGGGGATGTCTGTAGACGAGGCGTCAGCTGGATTCCGCTAGACATACGGAAGCCAATTTGCATCGCAGGCTTACATTTCCCCTGGTTATTAAAAGAGGCCCCTCGTTTTTTCGGAACCAGGTCTTTCTCGAAAGAGATCGCTTGGGTGTGGGTGGTCACTTTCCTGGGAAGCCGACAAATCCGTCTCTTCGGTCATTTGCAAGTATTGCTGTGGGGCCACGTCCACGTGTTCTTGTCTCCGTGACTCCGGGGGCCACACGTACGAGGAATGTCTCTGCTTTAAACTGAATTTCAAGAGCCGAGCCAGTTGTAGTTCTCAGAGGGAAAACAAGTCTTCAACTGTACTTGCTTAGATGTCTATATCTAGGATCCCACTATCGCAAAGACCGACCCGACTTAGGCTTGAATGACAGCTTCCTGGTCCAATGAAAGACGGCGACGCAAGGAGAAACGAAGAAGCCGGACAGGTTTTCGAGGGTTGTTAGTCAATATCGGTGGAGTGAGAGAGCGGAAAGGTCAGAGTTTCTTCACTCGCGGTGACGCTGGACGTGTTGGAAAATTCCTAGATACACCGAGGGATTATGAGAATCGGAATAATCTCCATGGAGACGTATTCCAGTGACTCGACATCGTATTTCCAATCTATCCACCTGTTTACCTGTGATGATTCTCCGTTTTCCACCGGCCAGACGTGTTCCCGTGAACATCAGAAATTTTGATCCAGGAGTCGCCATTTTTTTCCCCGTGACATAGGAGTACAGTACCTGACGGAAGCCTGGAACGCTACATTTTCGGCCTTTCAACCAAGCTCCTTCACAGCGTAGATTTTGTGAATATGATGATATTCTTATTCCTCTTTTTTATTATAATTACATTTCCTGTTTTTTTTTATTACGTCAAGGAGAAGCCTTTCCTCTACGGTAAATCAGATAATGTTTGTGATATTTATTATTTTTCATATTATGTGCATTGTATAATCAGGAAGTTTATGATTATTAATTTTGATAATCCAACGTAAATTCTGCAGGCCTGAGTTCCCTGCAATTCTGTCCTTTGCTTGTAAGGTTAATTTTTTTGGGCCAGGTCATACCTTGTTTTTATGAATGTTCATAGGACAGATGATTATTTACATGTTTTTATTATTTCGCTTTCTTGTTTGTATATTTGTCCAGTCCAGATCTTGCAATCGATTTTTAACTAACTTCCCGACTAGCTAGACATTTGAAACTGTTAGAATAGCTCAGAACACGATGGCAATGCATTATTTTAATACTTTTAGCCATCTTTAAGCAGAATTAAATTAATTTTCAGCTATTTTCAGTTAATTTTGTTTTGTAGACTGGTGCAGTCCTCTATCGACCGGGACGGGAACAAAAAGTTAAACGCAAGTTAACTTCCAATTAACTTCATTTTCTTTCAAATTGATGGGATTATTAAAAAAAAAATTTAAAAAGTATTTATTAATCCATAGAATTGTCAAGTTTATATGATTCAACAGAAAATTTAAAAACATGGTTCATAAAAAGTACTTTTTATCTTGTAATTATTTTTTTTATTATTTAATAAGTATTAAAATGAATTTTTATTAAATGTATGTATTTGTAATTGATAGTGTCTGTCAATTTAATCCACACAATGGACATATATTGAACAGAGGCAACCAAGGCTACTTTACTTGTTCCTATATTTGTTTTTTTTAACCTGGGTTTGTGAAAACAATTATAGGGGAGAATAAGCATTAATATATGTAAGTCTCTCTGTGATCGTCAAGACAATATGAAATAAAAATAATTACTAAATCTTTCTCCGAGCCTTTATAGAAGCTCGATTGCATCCGTATAGTTTATTGTTTAGATACCGTCTTTTCTATAAAATTATTGCTAGATCTTTGAATTTCTCTTTAATTAGTTGTTCGTGTATAGCTCAAGATTTTCAGCTTAGTAAAACTGCGCTCAGCTGCTGCTTAGGTAGTGTTAGAATAATTCTTGGAGCTACAGTAAAGTTTGGAAATATCCATTCAAAATTTATTTCTCATGATATCAAATTCTACCGTGTTTAAAAAATAGAGTAAAATTTCGCTTAAATTTGTATATTTTTATGAATTTCTTCATATATTAGATAAACTATTCATATTTTCTCGTTATTCGTTAAAATTTACGTATTTTTACTCTCTCATTTTGTCGCCTCAGCTATAGGACCGGCCCTGGTGACAATGATAGCTATCCGTTTATCACAGTGGGTTAGAATCCCTTGGGTTAAATTTGAAGGCGGAAGCAAGTATTTTATTAACACCCGAAATTTTCCCTAGAATACTGTGTTTTCTTTTTTAATACGGGCGACAAAATTTCGGCTTCACCAGGCGCCTTCCACGTCGTAATCACAGGTTGAGGAAGATTTAGGGTGTCCTAGGTTTCTATACGGTCACGATTCTGCTAATTTGCTATTTATCTTAATTGTTTGATTTTATTTACAGGTTTTCACCCCTCTCGCTTTTATTTCTCCCACCTCCTACCGCGACACCTATCGGACTCAGCTGGAAACCTCGCGGGGGAAACACATTGAGCCCAGATAGACACTTGGTCCTCCGAAGAATTTTCCTGTCATTTTTTTTACGGTCTTGTTATTTCTTTTTTGGTTATTTTGTTTTGTGGTTTTCTGCTGCTATTTTTCGACAGTTTTCTAAATTTTTGCTGATTTTATATGTCCGACATTTACTACCACTTTTTGTGAATAGTTATTTTGTCTTCATTATTCTGCATCTATATTTAAAGTCTTATTAATTAATTGCCTGTTTTAACCCTTCAGCGGGCTCGCCATTTTTTGGGAACACCAACAGGCGCGCGTTGCATAAAGTGCAACTATATCTTTCAACTAGGGATGCGATGTCGATGGTTTCAAAACATCGATGTTTTGATACAATCATCGATGTTTTCAACATCGATTTATTGAAGCCGATTTTTTTTTAACATCGATGTTTTGTGCTCGATGTTTTTTTAAAATGAAAATGTACCATAATAAAAAATAAAAAAATAACCACGCAGCATAATTTTCCCACTCAGTAAATACAAGTCTGAATTCTGAAAAGGACGAATACAAAAGGGGGAACGATTAGAGACAAATGGCAATGAACAACCAATGAATAATAATTATATGCCCCAATAGCCCCAATAATTGTTATTTACAGTAAAGAAAAAATAAGCTTGTTCATTTTTCCCCCATACGTTGGTTTTGCATCAGTACTTAAAATTGGTACAAATATATGCAATTTTCTTTTGTATTATTTAATTTGAAAAAAAAAAAAAGATTTCTTAATAAATTGCAATAATTTCTACCTCGATTTTCTGGTAAAATTAATAAAATGTGTAATGGAAATTCTGCGATATGCGCTGACTCTAGCAACTAAGTTTTTGTCATTTGTGTCAACCCAACGTGAGAGTAAAACTACCCCCCCCCCCCCCCATGACTAACCAAAGTAGCATTAATCTTAGAGGTTACTAAACAAGTTTTAAAAAATGAAAGTTCATAAACATCGATGTTTAAAAACATCGATGGTTTTGGGGCGATGTTTTATTAGCATCGATGTTTTAATGTTGAATATCGATGTTTCGAAACATCGATGTTTTGCTGTCGATGTCGCATCCCTACTTTCAACCTTGATTATTCCTTTTGTAATAAACTTTCTTTTTTCAAATTGAAAATAATAATTCTACATTTTATGACAAGATGTAAAATGTTGATAATATTGAGATATATTTATAATTAAAGGCCAAAGAATGCAGATACAATCGCCTTATTTCAAAACTGTCTGGTTTAATGCATCTAAGGACAACTTGCGAATCGATTCCTATTATGTCCAAAAACCTAAAAAAATGAGATTGTCCCATCTTCGTGATATGCGGAATACCGTGTAATAGCTGCACATTTGATTTACTACATCAACTCATAATTTTGTCCTATTGCAATCCAGTATAATCGCTGTTTTACCACGGTTAAATCACGACTAACTATGAATGGAAAGGAATACAAGGGTCAGAAAATCAGACCTGCATCAGAAAGGGTGTAGCTATACATAGAAACTGCTTAGAACATTCAAACCTTACTTGTAAAAACAAACCATTCAAAATTACGAAAATGTTGCACTTTGTACACTTGTGCTTCCGCTGAAGGGTGATTGGGACAAGGTTGAAAATCAAAATCTTCAACAGTTCATGTGTTTAACAGTGAGAAGTAGACTTCCAAAAATTTACCCAAATCTGTAATGGATTAGGGTTATCACGATACATTGAGAGTGCTCAACGAGGACGTATTAAAACGATGCTGAATACTAAATCCAAAATAACTATTTCCAAAAAGTGATAGTAGTTGAGGACACACAAAATCAGAAAAAAATACTCAAATATAGAAAACTGTCAAAAAATAGTGGCAGTAAGTTATCATTATAACCATGTTTTGATGTTTGTATGGGTAGTTTTGTGAAGTTTAGTTCTCACTCTTGTCTCCTGAATTGTTGAAAGTTTTGCAATTCATCCTTGTCTTTTGAATCTACTGGTTATGTTTCCACTCGGAAGTGCCCTGAGTCTTTCCTCGCTGGCTGCCAGTTCTCGGCCCACCGAGAACGGTACGATTAGATGGGCTTTCCTGCCTCCGTGCTCTTTGCCATCAGCTGAACCTATTAGGCTGCTCAGTATGCCGGTCATCGACTACGATGTATTTAAAGTACCAACGCCGCTTTCTGCTCCATCTGTTCAACATGCGCTCCAGCAAGGTGCTTCAGCTTATGCTTCACCTGATCTAGTGCCGAGAAATCCGTACACAGCAACCTTAAATCTTCCTCTCTTTCAGCTCTCTAGCTAAGCAGCCCCTACTTCTAATATGACTTCATTATCATGAATTGTGCTAATCTCCACTGTGTGCCTTTAAGGTGGCTGCCTACGTTCGGAACCAATTTTTTTTAAAATTATTTTTTAAAGGATTTTTTTGCCTTTTATGGTAAAATAGCACTTAAAAATTAAAAAATAAACAAAAACATACCTGTAAATAAAATACATTTTTATAAGTTGGTCAATTTGAAGTAATTTTTAATGAAATTTAGCTAAAACGCCTATCACTCTGCACAAAATTCTAATGCTTCTATTTTAATTTCCTTCTCACACATGATACATATGACAGTTGTATTCAAAATGACCTATAATCTAAGAGAAATTTTAAAATGCAAAAATAATTCAGACAATTTTGTGTTCCAATATGAAAATTTTCCCCCAATCGTCAGTCCTTTCCTTATAAATGCAGCCCCAAATAAAAAAAATATTTATTATACATCAATTATTATACGTCATTTCATTAACAATAGCATCTAAAACATTTCCTGAAAATTTTGTCAAATTATATGCATTATTATGGGAAATATGATAACGGTGGAGATTTCTGCTAAAAAACATAATTCTGAGATAAACGCATTTCAAGTTGTTCGTCACTTCTTTTTTTGTAGCAGACGATGTCTTTTTTTAAATATCCATAACCCTGCTTCAAATTGATGTAGAATGAAAATCAAAACGGTTTTGAAAAGATAAAACATTGAATTTCACGATTCTTGCAAAAAATAAAATTGATCAAAATAGCCAAAAAATGACGACATTTTCAACGTAGGCAGTCACCTTAACTGAAATATGTCATCATGATATTGCAGTTACATAAAGTTTTAAGAACGACTGTGGACTGTGCTCTCTCTATATCTGTCCCCATGACTTCCTCTCCCTTGAGATTTTGAAATGACTACGCATCATTTTCCTTCCTACGACTGCCTAGACGTGTTTTTGTGAACATTAAGTATCACTCCTTCCTTCCTTTCACCTTCATGTTATGTGTTATTACGCACACACCGCACCACCCCCCATATACAGGTGATTATCAAAATAATGGAAACACCTATCAATATTAGTGGTGTTTATGCATGTGCTTCGTATTACTTAAAAAACAAGTCTGGCCACCGGTATTTTTTTATATGATATAGTGTATGTATTAGTTTACTGTCGGGTCTCATGCTTACTCACTTTTTCTTGTAGTATGAACTCACGGATTAGCAGAGATCCAACCATTTCACTCCTTTCCTATACTCTGTTTCTATTGGTTCCCCTCTGCTTGTTACCTGAAAGTCTGCAATTGAGGGCGTGGCCCAGGTATTGCAGTTGCGACTCATTTCCTATGGTATGGTAGCAGCAACGAGTACGACCCCAAGGAAATGCCATAGGTGTCCAAAAACTACTTTGATTATTCACTCTGGTCTCCTACCTCATTCTTAACTATCCCTCCAACCTCTTCTGAATTCTAAATTACAATTGCTTGTTCTTCTGGTTCTGCCCTGTCATTATTTGACTGACTGACCACACGACTATCTTACTGTTTTTTGCTTAATCGTCTGCCACTGTATCTTTTTTTAAAAATTTTAATTCAGACATTAAATAGTTGTCAATTTATATCAATTTACTTATTTATTTATTGCTATTATTTATATTTATTTATTATTATTATTATTATCATTTTAATTATTATTATTATTATTATTTTATTTATTTATTTAATTTATTTTTTTAACTTTCAAGTCAACACTTTTCTTTTAATCCTGAGAACGGAAATATAGCCACAAAAAATTATCCATACTGAGGATATGGAGCCCTGCTCTCTGGTGCCTCGTTAATGTACCATGTCTAGCAGTAATGAAGCTAAGGGCATCGTGCTTTTGGGGAGAACAGAGCAAAATGTCAAACCTTGCATACGTTGCGAAAAGGGCAAATTGTTTAGCGCGTTTAAATTGGAGTATCTGTTACTGCAACCGCCAGGCTAATGTGTGTTTTTCGAGCTATGGTATCGAAAGTTATGATAGCGTACAGAGTTCACGGAAAAACATCCTCTGCCAAACAGAATAGTGGACAAAACGGAGAGCTGAGTGAAAGAGACGGACGAGGTATTAAAGCGGATTGTGACATGAAGAAAGAAAACAACTGCAACCAAAATGACCGAAGAGCTCAATCTAGATCTCCATGTTCCGGTATCACCCCTTAGAGGTAGAAGGGAACTTCACAAACAAAGCATTTACGGAAGAGTAGCTATTCCCAAGCCCCTTGTAATAGATTCAGATATAAAGTATCGTCCACAATGGTGCCACGAGCGGAAATTCTCGTCGAGTAATACGTCAAGAAACGGCATTTTGTCCGACGAATCATTGTTCACAATGTTCTTCGCAACAGGACGTGCGTATGTCTGGAGAACACCTACACAATCGGAAGATTCTGGCTGTCTCATCTCAACTGTCAATAATGGAGATAGATCTATGAGGGTTTGGGATGGCATCTCATGGTTTTCTTCAGGCCCTATTGCAACCCTAAAAGGGATATTATATGGAAAGGACTATGTCGAAATTTTAGCTCACTACTCCATTCTATGGTGCAAACATTGTTTCTTGAAGGAGATGTCGTTCTCCAGGAAGATAATCCCACTATACATACAGCTAAATCTATCAATTATTGGTTTGAAGAGCATGAAAATGAAGTCAAATATCTTATCTTGCCCTGTACAATACCCCCGATTGTATATCATTCTATCACTGTGATCTGTATAAGCGGATACAGCCAGGTATCGATATCCACCACAGCATCTCTTAAGGAACTTTCATGATTCTTCCCTGAAGAATGGTATATATATTCTTAACCACTATTCATGACTCGTATAGTCCAATTCCAAGGTGAATCAGGTTGTATTACATAACAAAGGTGATCCTGAGCCGTATTAATAAAGGTTTTCATGATGTTTCTTAGTGCTTCCATTATTTTGATAACCATCTATATATATATATATATATATATATATATATATATATACTCGTACAGTCAATAAATTCGGGGACTTTATTTACTACAACAACGAATACACTCACAAAGTCTTCTGAACACAATCACCTTCAAAATAATGTCCTTCCGCAACTATACACATCTGCCAGCGTTGATACAGCTTCTGGAAACAGTCCTGGAAACTGTTGTGTGCGAGCTGCCGTAAAGCAGTTGAAGCTGTTGCCATCACTTCTTCGGCATTTGCAAACCGCTTGCCCTTGATGCGATCTTTCAGTTTCGGGAACAGGTAGAAATCGCAAGGAGCGACGTCTGGGGAATACGGGGGATGTGGCAGAACTGTGGTGCCGTGTTTAGCAAGGGCTTGTTGCACCATCAGGGATCGGTGGCCCGGAACATTGTCATGCAACAACATCCACATGTTGGATTTCCAAACGTGTGGACGTTTACCACGGATTGCCTCCTGGAGACGACGTAGAACCTGTATAGTAGGGTGGAACGAAAAAAACTTTTTTTGGAATTTCAATATGCTCTAGTTTTCAAAAGTTGCCTTTTAACAAAATAAAGACGGAAATTAAATATTAGCGTAATTGGTGCATGTTTTCAGTTAGCGCAAGAAGGGCAAACTTTTGGTTTTTATTAAATTTTTGACAATTTTCGCAATTATTTTGAAATTGAATACACTTGTAGTACAAAAAAGTAGCAAAATATGTAATTTAAACATTCCTTTTAGTCAGGAGATCTGCTAAACAGATTATATAATACGTTTTACATCATAAAAATAGTACTCATAAAGGCACTCAAGGACGAGGCACTTAAGAGACACTCGGACGTCACGGTGGAACGAAAAATTTTGTTTTCGGAATTTCAATATGCTCTAGTTTTCAAAAGTTGTCTTTTAAAATTGAAATTAAGAATATAAAATTTTGTTGCTCTACTAAAATACTTTCAAGTGCCGCAAAGGGCTTCAAAATGGATATTTTTATGAAAAAATGATTATATTTGTATTTTTTGTTAATTTCTTCTATAGTATATGAAAATAATGTATATTTTCTGTAAATAAAATATTCAAAATATGATATTTTGACAGAAAACTCCCATATTCTAAGTATTTCTAATTTTTAGATGCCATAACAGAACTGATTTTGTGGAATTTCGCGATTTTTATCATATTAATTTTACATTAGCATATTCTTATAATACACATTGGAATGAAAGAAAAACAATTTTTAATTGACGGACCTTAGTTAAAATAAACAAATCACACTTATTTAGAAAAATATTAATGTAATGTCTATTAAGGCAAAACATTATTTTGAAAAAAATATTCATGTTTTTCAAAAGTCCATATTAATCACATATGGTTTCCATTACTTATTTCACTGACACATTGAATTGCTTTTTTGTTTCAAATTTTGGCCTTATTTCTTGAGAGTGTATTTTTGTTTTTATCAATGCATCTCTTTGAGAAGTACCACGAACGAACAAGGATGACCAGGTAACTAATTTAACAATCCTTTCTACTACTTGTGTCACGATCGTTGCTCCTAAACTGTGGATTTCTATACAACGATAGACAGACAGACAAATTTTCATTTTTTATATATATTATATATATATATATATGTGTGTGTGTGTGTGTGTGTGTGTGTGTGTGGCTTTGTACAGAAAGTGCCTAAGTCAATTTTCTCCAAGATGACTTTGCTTGCTTATGTCTGTTTTAAAAAATATTATTTTCAATGCAAGGAGTACCCAAGTCTGTACAGTGGTTTAGAAAACACTTTTAAAGCATCGGACAGATTTGGGTACTTTTTATTTTGAAAAATAATATTTTTTCAAAGAGACATAAGCAAGCAAAGTCATCTATAAATATATATATATATATATATATATATATAGAATCGTATAATATGTTTTGTATCGTACAGTATAAGTTTTAAAGTATTAAAAAAATTGTGTGCATTGTGTTTATACATGTATATTGAACTTGCAGTGTAGTTTTGTACGTATATTGAATTGTATATGGTATCATAGTATTGTATTAAATTTTTATATTGTATAGCATGTTATGTAGTTACTTGTGTATTGTTGAAGGTAAAATGCATAAAGGTATAGTACTAACATATGTTGAACGACATAAGATGTAGTAGTATAATATATTGTATGGTAACGTTTTAAGTAAATGTATTGGATATGCATATTGTTTTCGAAAAGAAATTGCAAAACATATAGAGGAAATTAGTAATGTTGAACAACACTAGTATTGTATTGTATAAATTTATTTTAAATGCGGAGAATATTGTTACTTGAAAAAATAGTAAATCGTAAAATGTATTGTTAATTGTATTGGAAAATAAGAGTTTAATAAAGAGTAGTAGGTGCAAGCAGGAACGGGTATTCTCGCAGTGTTGAACGACATAAGATGTAGTAGTATAATATATTGTATGGTAATATTTTAAGTAAATGTATTGGATATGCATATTGTTTTGAAAATGAAATTGCAAAACGTATATTAGAGGGAATTACTAATGTTGAACAACAGTAGTATTGTAATATATAAATTTATTGTAACTGCAGAGAATATTGTTACTTGAAAAAATTGTAAATTGTAAAATGTATTGTTAATTGTATTGGAAAATAAGAGTTTAATAAAGAGTAGTAGATGCAAGCAGGAACGGGTATTCTCGCAGTGTTGAACGACATAAGATGCAGTAGTAAACTATATTGTATAGTGTTGTTTTAAGTAAATGTATTGGATATGCATATTGTTTTGAAAATGAAATTGCAAAACATATAGAGGAAATTAGTAATGTTGAACAACACTAGTATTGTATTGTATAAATTTATTTTAAATGCGGAGAATATTGTTACTTGAAAAAGTAGTAAATTAAAAAATGTATTGTTAATTGTCTTGGAAAATAAGAGTTTAATAAAGAGTAGTAGGTGCAAGCAGGAACGGGTATTCTCGCAGTGTTGAACGACATAAGATGTAGTAGTATAATATATTGTATGGTAATATTTTAAGTAAATGTATTGGATATGCATATTGTTTTGAAAATGAAATTGCAAAACGTATATTAGAGGGAATTACTAATGTTGAACAACAGCAGTATTGTAATATATAAATTTATTGTAAATGCGGAGAATATTGTTACTTGAAAAAATTGTAAATTGTAAAATGTATTGTTAATTGTATTGGAAAATAAGAGTTTAATAAAGAGTAGTAGATGCAAGCAGGAACGGGTATTCTCGCAGTGTTGAACGACATAAGATGCAGTAGTAAAATATATTGTATAGTGTTGTTTTAAGTAAATGTATTGGATATGCATATTGTTTTGAAAATGAAATTACAAAACATATAGAGGAAATTACTAATGTTGAACAACACTAGTATTGTATCCTATAAAATTATTGTAAATGCAGTGAATATTGTTACTTAAAAAAATTGTAAACTGTAAAATGAATTGTTAATTGTATTGGAAAATAAGAGTTTAATAGAGTGCAAGCAGGAACGAGAATTCTCGGGGTGCTAAGTGTAATAGGAATTAAAATTGATAGAAATTTATAGCCTTTCTTGGACGCTCCGTTAACCGCTGTATAGTCTGACAAATTCTGTTAATTTTGGGTTTTAGTTATGTTAGTAGTTGAACTTGCGTGTGTTGTGGCTTGTAGGCAGAAGCCCCTGTGTCTGCAGATTTGGGCCTGTGGGTCCATGCAGAACGAATTACTGACGGGATGACAGGGGATTAGTTTGTTAGGCCGTATAACCTTAGGGTGTGTACGGCGTAACTTTAAATTATCTATGTATATAAAACAGTTCCGTAACTGACTGAATGACTGACTGATTGACTGACTAACATACAATGAACAGACCAAACCGCTGGACATTAAAGGACTTAAATTTTGCATGGCGATTCTTCTTATAGTGTAGGGGTCTTCTTCTTTAATTCTTTTATTCTTTTATTCTTAAATTCTTTTTAGTTTTTTTAAAATTAAATTTTTAAGTTGTTTTTGTAACTTTTTTAAAGTTTGAATTTAAAATAAATATTTGAGGGTTATAAAATTTAAATCACGAGAAAGATCATAAAAATTCCTTTATAATAAAATTTTTTTCGAATCTTTACCTCCATTTTCAGATTTTTGGTGAATTTTTGAATATTAATTTTTAGAATTTCATTTATTAAATGCTGATTCCGTGATTTCTTTTTCTGGCACTTTAAATATATTTATCGTCACGTGCATAACAACGTAATAGACAAAAAAAATTTTATTGCTAATGTGGCAGACGATTGGACATTATCCAAAAAATAGCAAAAGATATATGTTCCTCAAACTGTACTATATTAACTGTACTATATTCTTTACTATGTTCTATTAGATTTAATTTGAATATTTTCTTCTACAATATTTTGTCTATAAAAATATACATTACGATTTTTTTATAAATATATTTTTTTGTTTGTTTTACATCAATTGTTTTACATTGATCGTTGTATTGTAGATACAGAGGCTGTTCGCACATTTTTTAGACGATTTTGGTAAGTGGTAATAAAAAATTGTTTGCTACAAAAGAAATAATTGCAATTGTACTATGTTTTTAAAAGTCAAAATTATCGTCTGCAGCTTGAAAGTTTTGTTTTTATTCAAAATGGCGTTTTTAACAAAGCAGTGGTTCGAAGGCTACATTTATGCTCTTTCCGAAGAGAAATATGCATACTCCGTTATCCAAAAACGATGTGAGAGTCATGGTTTTATGATATCTAAAGCGTCGATAGGTAATATCGTCAACAAGAAAGGAAAAAAAAAGTCAAATTGGAGCCTCAAGTGGGAAAAAAATTCTAAACAAGTATCCAAGGAAAAAACGGACATCTTCGACTATTGCAAAGGTACGTTGTTTAATGTTAAATGAAAATCCCCCTATTCAAAGGACAGTTGCAAGATCATTAAAATGCTTGGTGTCCACTGTAAACAAAATGATAAACGTTGATTTAAATCTTAAGAAAGCGAAAAAACGCAATGTGCATCGTCTTCTTCCAAATCATATCGCTGAACGCAGGACACGCTGCATAATTCTATATGAGAAACACTTATCCAAAGAAGAATGGAAAACAATTGTCACAATAGATGAATCATGGGTGTATTTAAATGATTGCAACAAAAAAAGAGCCATTTTTTATCATAAAAGGGGAGAAAAAAATTTAAGTGCATGGTTCAAAGAATTGAAAGAAAGTTTTTCTAAGGGATTCATGATTGTTGCTGGATTTTCTTATAATGGCAAGTTAAAAATAAAGAGAGTGGGAAAAAATGTCAAGATTAACTCCAAATACTATCGGGAACATATTTTATCCCCAATTTTTCTGAATGAAATACCATCGCTTTACCCACAGTGCCATCAATCTGTGAGACTCCATCAGGACAAAGCTAGCAGTCACACATCAAAATCCACTGTAAATTTCCTAAAAGAAATGGAACAAAAAACTGGTATCTAGGCCATACCCTTCCCTGATATCCCTACTAAATCTCCCGATGTATCACCTATGGATTTTTGTGCTTTCGAACTTTTAAAATCTGCATTATCCAAACGTCGTCCCAAAACCCTTATAGGACTCTGGAAAGCTGTTCAGGAGGAATGGGATAGAATACCTCTTCTGACACTTCAAAAGGCATTATTATCCTGGAAATTGCGGTGTCGAAAGATAGTTCAGAATAAGGGATGTCAAATAGAACATTTAAAACACAAGAATTTTATGTAATTTAGTTTTGTGAATACAATATAAATCGTCTAAAAATGTGTGAACAGCCTATATATATATATATATATATATATATATATATTGTAAGAATCCGTTACGACCTTTCCGAATAAATCACCAAGACAGCCGGACCTCCCACAGCAAGTGACCAGCGAACAGTTCTATCTATCAGCGTCAAGGTGTCTGCAAGCAAAGAATGGTGTTGCTCCTAGCCGCCGGGCCTGGGAGGACGTAAACTAATGACTATTTCGACGTGAACTAATGATTTTCAGATCAGCTGATTATAAGAACCGACCACATGGCTCGTGGTCAGGCGAATCACAGCCAACGGACATGACGTCACAAATTGTGCCAGCCAACCTAAACTTGTGCAGTCACGTGACCGGAAGCACGGTTGCCAACGCCGCCAGAAAAAAAATCCAGTTTTTGGACAGACTTGGTCGAGACTCTCATCTAGAGAGCATCTACCGTCTACGTTGTCCTGGAGCGACCGACTTGATCCTGACTTATTTTCAGAGCAGCCGCTCGAAGCTCTCGTCAACGAATACTTCACCCTGAAGTATAGCTATCTCAGAGCATCCTGCTCTACAGGCTTCGTTATTCTATTTTCAGAGCTGTACGCTCTAGAGGCTGTGTACCGACCTTCTAGTTCCGCTGTGACTGTACGTGCATCTTATCATCGAAATCATTTGGTTATTACGAAGGCAAAGCTCCCTCTATGTCTAGAGGTAGATCAACTCATGTGTAAATAGTGTACACAGTTTCCGACTAAAATTTAATAAAACTGTAATTTAATGTAGTAGACTGACTCTGAACATTTTTAGCTACCCGGAGTCTGAAGTTATCACACAATATATATATATATATATATATTTATTTATTTGTTTGTTTTTTTGGTATTGATTGCATACATTGACCACTGTATTTAATTTGAATGTACTCCGTAGAGAAGTGCGGGTTTTCATCTAGTTAAATATATATCAATAAATATTTATCAATAAATATTTATAAATTAAATATTTATCAATTTTCAATTGTTTGAATAATTAATATAATTTTTAAAGGATTTTAAAAACTTTCACAATTATTTTTCTCTTCATTTTTTTAGCCGAATCATTCAAATCTGGCATATTTTGAGTTGTTACAATTCATAGCAATTAAATTAAATTTTGATTTGTAAGCGTCTAGAGCTGTTTATTTTTTACTAACCAGAACGTAAGAAACAAGGATGCAAATCTATAAGTTGTACTAAAAATAGAGGTTAATCGATTTACCCCATTTTAATTTTGGGTATTTTGATACTGGCACAAGTTTATAAAATTGTAACGGAGAGCTACTAGGAAAGTTAAAGAATCTCAGTTTGGTCAAATTTAGGGCCTTTCGGAAATATCTACATACTTTGAAAAGCCAAAAACTTAAAAAAGTTATATTTGACACGAAAGAAATTTTAAGAATTGATTTATTTTAATATTTTAATCATTAAATATATCATTCCCCAACTGTTAGAATAAGGAATATTTCTAAATTATTAAACGGTTTTAACAACTTTAATAATTAGTTTTATTTTAATTTTTTTTCCAAATTCGAATCTGCTGTATGAAGGTTGTTGTGCAGTTCGTAGCCGGTGTTGCTTATTTTTTATCAAACTAAATGTAAAACAGAAAGATTCACAGTTATAAGTTGTACAAAAAATGGAGGTTATTGGCCAATTTTATTTTGGGGCATTTTTATTCCGGCACAAGTTTCACAAATTCTAGCGAAGATCTACAAAGGAAAGTGCTAAAGAGCCTCAGTTTGGCCACGCTTGGCATAGAGCTTTTAGTATCAAATAACACAAACTACATAATCGCATTATGATAGATCACATTGCCAGCTACAGCATTTTTATGCTGTACTGTTTAAGTGTATCCAGTTTTTTATATAACTGCACTGTTTAAGTGTACCCAGCTTGTTGTATAAATGCACTTAAAGACCATCTTTTAGAATAGAATAAAACAAACTGCATAATCCCACGATGATTGTGGGACCACGTAGTTTATATTATTTGATTAGCGGAGAGCTACAAAGAAAAGTGCTAAAGAGCCTCAGTTTGGCCACGCTTGGCATAGAGATTTTAGTATCAAATAACACAAACTACATAATCGCACTATGATGTATCACATTGCCAGCTACAGCATTTTTATGCTGTACTGTTTAAGTGTATCCAGTTTCTTATATAACTGCACTGTTTAAGTGTACCCAGATTGTTGTATTAATGCACTTAAAGACATATCCTTTAGAATAGAATAACAGAAACTGCATAATCCCACGATGATCGTGGGACTACGTAGTTTATATTATTTGATTAGCGGAGAGCTACAAAGAAAAGTGCTAAAGAGTCTCAGTTTAGCCACGCCTGGCTAAACTGAGACTCTTAGTATCAAATAACACAAATTACAGTATACAGCTTTTAGTATCAAATAACACAAATTACATAATCGCACTATGATAGATCACATTGCCAGCTACAACATTTTTATGCTGTACTCTCTAGGTGCACCCAGTATTTTGTATAACTGCACTGTTTTAAAGTACCCAGCTTGCTGTATAAATGCATTTAAAGCCTATCTTTTAGAATCAGATTTTTTAGAGTCAAATAATATAAACTACATAATCCCACGATGATCGATCACACTGTCAGCTACAGCATTTTTATGCTGTATTGTCTAAGTGTACCCAGATTGTTGTCTAGCTGCCTTTAAAGCCCATCTTATAGGATGAAAGCTTTTTAGAAACAAACTAAACAAACTATATAATCCCGCTA
Source organism: Dolomedes plantarius (assembly GCA_907164885.2). Taxonomy (NCBI): domain Eukaryota; kingdom Metazoa; phylum Arthropoda; class Arachnida; order Araneae; family Dolomedidae; genus Dolomedes; species Dolomedes plantarius. Next base: position 41,515,595 of record OU015499.1, on the reverse strand, counting down.
TAATGGATCACATTGCTACCTACAGCGTTTTTATGCTGTACTGTCTAAGAGTACCCACCTTATTGTATAACTGGCTTTAAAGCTCATCTTTTATAATCAGAGCTTTTAGAATCAAATAACACAAGAACAATAATCCCGCTATGATGAATCACATTGGCAGTTACATCATTTTTATGCTATACTGTCCAAGTGTACCCACCTTGTTGTATAACTGGCTTAAAAGCTCATCTTTTAGAATCATAGCTTTCAGAATCACATAACACAAACAACATAATTCCACTACGATCGAATACATTGCTAGCTACAGCATTTTTATGCTGTTCTGCCTAAATGTACCTAGCTTGTTGATAGCTGCACTCAAAGTCCATCTTTTAGAATCAGAGCTTTTATAATCGAATAACACAAACTTCACAATCCCTCTATCATGGAACACTTGCCAGATACAGCATTTTTTTTTGCGGTACGATTTAAGTGTACCGACCTTATGGTATAACTGCCTTTAAGGCTCATCATTTAGAATCAAAGTTTTTGAATCAAATAACATAAACTATTTAATCCCTCTATGATAGAATTCGTTGCGAGCTACAGCATTTTATCTTTTTTTGCTGTACTGTCTAAGTGTATCCATCTTGTTGTTAAAGTACACCTAGCTCATATTGGGAATTTTCCTAATTTACCAAACATCTGCAACGACTTGCATGTTATCTGTAATAAAAAGTTGTAGCGATTATTCAGAGAGCAGTTTAAGAGACAACCTTGTATAAATTATTTGGAAAACTGATCCTTGTATAAATTATTTGGGAAACCGAAAGATACAATAAAGAGCAAAAAAGGTTATAAAGAAACGCAGTTTTCCCCCCTCCCCCCGGGTACACAAAGTGGCCGAAAAATTTCCGATTTTCATCAAACCCATGCAATCATGGTTTTCTTATTTTTTTTTTCAGTATATCTCTGTTTCCATGGAACACTTTGATCTGAATTATGCATCTACAAAAAAATTTCATTCATTGCAAGTAATGATAAAAAAAAAACAGAATGAAGTGGGAAAAATTCTTTAATTCTCAGATAAAGATTAAACGTTTTGGTTCATATGTTGGTAGCGTAATATTTCTTACTAATTTATTTTTCAAACCCGTTTCTCTCAAAATAATTAAAACGAAATTCAAAAATTTCTGAGCTTATTAAACGCGGACAATGCTCTCCTATTAGATACTTCTAAAAAGTCAATAAACCGGATTTAAATGCGCTGGTCTTTATTTCTGAATATTATGTTTTTTAAATAAAGCAACTTCGTTTCATTGAAATCTTTGATCTTAGGAGCAATAATTCATTTTTATTTGGTGCATTATAATTAAGATTGCTAATTTTTAAAATTTTGTTTGTTTCTTCAACCTTCGGGAAACAACTCATCTGTATGATTGTTCGTACAAAATAAAGTGTAACTTAAATATAAAGTATCCGTAATAACGGTTTCATTATGAAGTAGCTGGAATTTTATATCATGTATAGTCCTGATGCGTTGAAAATTTCATCACAATTGCAGTACAATGTACTTTAGATTTCCCATACGTTCCTTAATATGTTATTCAGTCATCAAGCTCCAGAAAATCGACAAAAAATTATGAATTTCCTAAATTCCTACTGAATTTCTAAAAGAAAACATAGTATATTCACCCCTCATGATATATATAGAGATATATATATAGAGAGAGTCCTGGTGCTCATATATATATAGAGAGAGAGTCCTGATGCTCTCTCTCTCTCTCTATATATATATATATATATATATATATATATAGGCTGAGGTCCAAAATCCGGACCGTTTTGGAGAGGTTTTGGCGAAGTTCCGCTCCCGAAAACCGAAATTGTCGTGGAAATTATTACCCCACTCAAAAGAGCGTTCATTCGGGTTTTTTTTTATTTAGAGGCGGGATTTTTTTTGGGTGGTGTATCTTAATTATATATTCAGAGGCGGGTCGGATTTTTCCCGATTCTTAATAAATAATTATACAAAGATTATAGCTATATTTTTCTGTTTTATACAATATTTTTCAAAAGAAAATAAGCAAATAATTATATTCCTTCATTAGTTCTGCATGGATGTTTGCTGCTAATTATATTAAAAGTGGATATAATTAATAACTTAAATAATTAATAAGTTAATTTTATAAAAGTTTGTATTTCTTGATTATATATTAAAAAATTGATAATTCTAATTTTTAATATTATTGTATATATATATATATATATATATATATATATATATATATATATATATATATATATATATATATATATATATATTTATATATATATATATATATGTATATATATATGTATGTATATATATATATATGCATATATATATATATATATATATATATATATATATATATATATATATATATATATATATATATATATATATATATTTATATATATATATATATATGTATATATATATGTATGTATATATATATATATATGCATATATATATATATATATATATATATATATATATATATATATATATATATATATATATATATATATATATATTTATATATATATATATATGTATATATATATGTATGTATATATATATATATGCATATATATATATATATATATATATATATATATATATATATATATATATATATATATATATATATATATATATATATATTGTAGCGTCACGACAAGTAGGTAAGGCGATTCTCTCTGAGGCGTTACTAAAAATTACTACCATGGGATCCATAACAAAGAAGGGCAGAGTTCTAATTAACAAACGAATTCCAAATTTTTAAAACAAAAACTCAACAATTTGTTAACAAAAAAAATTAACATTTAAACCGTGCAACATATTCAATTAAAATCCCGTGCAGATTCACAACGTACGGAGCCTAAAACACACATCCGCACAGGCCGCGTTCTCTAGCGTCTCTCTTCTCATGTTTGGATTTTTAGACGGGGTGGAGGGGGCAGGTAGATTATCGGCTGACAGCTCTTCTTAGACGCCGAACTTTATTACATTGCAGAAACGTTAAGATGACAGCTTTACTGGCTGCATCTGTGGGGAAAACGTTATTTAATCCCCCCACGTGTTCCGAACTGGTGGAACCAAGCAACACATTCCTTGAAAAATACGCAGCTGTGTTTCAAGCTCTTGTGGGGTCTCGCGAAAAAATAAGACCATATTTCCAGTACGCTACAGCTCCTCCACGCTCCAGGAAACTTTTTCTTCGCAGAAGAAAAAGTTTGTCCGTCGACCACACGTACACCACCAATAGCACAGTTTGTGCACCGGCAAATAGCACAGTTTGTGCACCGGCATACAGAGGAGTTGAAACAAAAAGACATAGCCAGCACCACCTTTAACACTCAAGTTGCAACCAAAATTAACACATACAAGCAATATAAGGTAAATCAACCCCCTGTGTATTTAATCTGGATTTTCAACATGGGCTATCCATTTATTCATAGTTAAAAAATACAAAAACATGATGCCCATATGAACCACAGGTGGATGCATAGTGCAACTCATTCCAGGCTTACAACCCGAAACGAAGTACAAGTCACTCAAATTCTCTCCCGACCGATCTACCTCCGAAATCAACTCTTTGTACTTCCTCATCACCTCTCCCGACGCAAGATGTTTACTTCCTAACCCGAAAGAAAAACCGGAACTCTCAGGATTGAACCATTTGGCCCTTGCAGGTTTGTTTCTTTCTTCAACTTTCGAGAAACAACTCATCTGTATGATTGTTCGTGCAAAATAAAGTGTAACTTAAATATAAAGTATCCGTAATAACGGTTTCATTATGAAGTAGCCGGAATTTTATATCATGTATAGTCCTGATGCGTTGAAAAATTCATCACAATTCATCACAATTCCAGTACAATGTACTTTAGATTTCCCATACGTTCCTTAATTTGTTATTCAGTCATGAAGCTCCAGAAAATCGACAAAAGATTATGAATTTCCTAAATTCCTACTGAATTTCTAAAAGAAAACATAGTATATTCACCTCTCTCTCTATATATATATATATATATATATATATATATATATATATATACAGGGTTAGCAAGAAATTAGTATACCACTTCAGAGGGATCTAGAATGCGTTCTATTGGTCCAAATGAGATAAGATTTGAACTACAGATAATTCAAATGATGCGCTTGACATTTACTAAAAACATTAAAATAGTACAAAATCCTACCGATAGGTGTCGCTGTACCACATATGGTATTTTTTAGCATATATTGAAAATGTGAACAATCATTTGCGTCACAGCGCATGCCTATTAGCATTATTCTTTGAAAAGAAGGTGGGAATAAGGTATAAAAAGAAGGTGGATTGTTAACGAGCATTAGTTAATAATCGTAATAAATTTCATAATGCTA